>CM053583.1:26084598-26115933 GCA_028627135.1 Pseudochirops cupreus | reverse complement strand
ATATCTAGAGAGAGAGAGAGAGAGAGAGAGAGAGAGAGAGAGAGAGAGATATGTCTGAACTAAGATTTTGCTTATTTTCTCATCTTGACAGGTCTCAGTTTTTCAGAGTTAATATGTTCATCATATCTTCATAAGTCCACATAATATATGGCCTGGATTAAATACCTCTCTATTAATGAAGTTTACCTTTTAAAGATTTTGATGTCTTAAAAGAGTACTGGTTCTCAACATATTTAAGGATTTAAACAGTCACAGTAATGGTGAGGTAGAGGGAGCAAGTTTATGAGTATGTTTTGATCCTTGCTAGACTTTAGTTTATTCTAGTTTAGAAACAAGTCTGGTGCTAAAACTAATTGAGTTATTATTATTTTTTTAATTTAAGTGAGGGCAAATCAGAACCTGTCTCTGCCTTCAATGCTGGGAACAACTCAATTTTTTTTTTCATCAATTTCTGGGAGAATAGCTATGCTTAGACAGAATTAGCTTAAATTCAACAGTTAAATAATTTATAGGATTCAAAGTAGGGCTGAAAACATGGTGGCAAATAGCTTAAAATAACAAAATGGTTGAAGGCAAAACAAACATGCAGAGGATGGGCAATAAATGCAGAAGGCAGTAAATTCAAAATGAAAGACTAAAAGAAGTAAAGAATTATAAGATTAAATGGATAACAAGGTGATTTATCTTAAATAATAAAAAGGATTTAAAAATTGGTAATAGAAAGAATAAAAATTTTATACACTTTTGTTTTCTTCTTGATTTTGTATGTGTGTGTGGATGTGTTTTGTTGTTGTTGCTGCTGCTATTCTACCATATAAACACTCTTACAAGTCTCCCTGCCACTGCTGGGTCCTCAGAATGCAAGTACTACATCTTCCCTCAGGGTCTAGGGGGAAACATAATCTACTGAGACACTCTCACCACTACATACAGAGCAGGGGAAAAGTTGATGCTAACTTAGGAAATGAGACAAATTGGTAACTCATGGTTTCTGGTTGCTGAAAGCTGTTTCTCCCCTTCACAGAGCAGTCAAGGAGTTCCTCTAAGTTGTATGTTAAATTTAAAAAATAAATAAATTTAAATTTCTTTTTAAATATTTATTTACTTTTAATTTACAGCATTCACGTCCACAATCTCATGAGTTCCAAATTTTCTTCCCTTCCTTCTCCTCCCCCTTCTCCCCCATGGCAGCATGCAATCTGATATTGGTTCTCCAAATAACTTAAAATTAAACATTAATCAAATTGTGAAGAAGAGTTATGACCAGTGGAGTGAACAATGAGAAAGAGGGGATGAAACAAAACAAAACACAAAAGAGAGAGACCAAGTAGTTTGCTTCAAACTCCATTCAGACTTTGGACTTCTCTCAATGTGGATATTAGGGCAAGGTTTCTTAATGTTTTGTGTCATGTACCCTTTTGCCAGTCTGATTAAGTCTATGCATACCTCCTCAGAACAATGTTTTTAACTGAATAAAAGAAAGTAGACAGAAGAGAAATCAATTATATTGAAATGCAACAATCAAAATAAATTTAAGAAAAGTTCACAGAACCTAGATTAAGAATCTCTGTGCTAGGAGTTAATTGAGCACCCTTTCTACAGACTCTGGTTGGTGACCACTGTTGCTGGTAAGATTTGCCTATCATGCTGCCCTTAGGTGAGGAAATGACTTGTCCCCACATTAGGTAAAGAGGAAGTCATGGGGAATGTGAAGTTGATATTACCATGCTGACAATTCTGTTACCTCAGATTTATCTGAAAAATCTGTACATCCAAGAACAAAGAAGAGTGATTATGTGTTTTTTTTAAACAATTTTTTTAAGTATTTGTTTTTACAACTTTGATTTCCAGATTTTTTTTCTCTTCTTCCATCCTCACCAACCACCACTGGGCAGACAAGCAATTCAATATAGATTGTACATGTGTAGTTACATAAAACGATTCCATAGTAGATATATTGTGAAAGACTAACTATATTTCTCTTCATCACATCCTGACACCCCCCCCCCACACACACACATACACACTTATTCTATATTCTACTTTCACCCTGTCACTTTTCAAAACTATTTTCTTTGGAACAGAGCCAAGATGGTGGAGTAAAAGCAAAAACTTGATGCAGAGTCTGGCTTCAACCATCTCTAATATCAGTAAAAAAATAACTCTAAACAAATTTTAAAGATATAGAACCCACAAAGAGATAGAGAGAAACAAATCTCCCGCTGAAGGCAGCCTGGCAGGCCAACAGGAAATGTCTATCTCAGCAGGCCAGGAGCCCAGTGCAGTCCCCAGTGAGCAGAGGTTCTGACCTCAGGGCGGCCCTGACCAATGCCCAGAACAGCCAGAGCAGACTTCAGGAGAGTGAATCACAGGCAGCTGTGGTAGTTTCCAGACTTCTTAACTTATAAACACCAAAGAGAAAATAAAAGATCTGTTGGGAACTCTGTTGTAGGGGTAAAGGAACAGCCTGGTAGCTCCTGGCCTCCTGATTGTAGGAGCATCAAGGGACCATTCAGAGGGTAATCACTCTTGCTTTTACCTGCCTGGATCTGGAGCAGTTGTGGGTAGTGGTCCTAGGGTGTGTGGACAGTGAGTCAGAGCTTGTGGGGCTATGGAGAGGGTGCCCGAGTAATATCTCCAGAAGCAGCAAAAACCCCAGCAATTTAGAACAAAGCTTTCTCCATTCTGTAAGCAGAATTCTACCATGGCAAAGAGCTCGAATTCAAGTAATTAGCAAGATGAGGAAGTGCAATCAGACCACACAACCATTTTTTGGGCACAAAAAGGATCAAAGCAAGGAACTGAAGGACAATGAAGTCAGAACTCCTTCATCAAAAGCTTCCAAGAAAAACATGAACTAGTCAACTTTAATAAGTTTCTTATGATTTCTTTTTCCCGTTTACCTTCTCATGATTGTCTTGCTTCTTGTATTTGAAATTGAAACGTTCTGTTCAGCACTGTTGTTTTTTTTTAATAAAGAATTCTTGAAAGTCCTCTATTTCATTGAATTACCATATTTTGCCCTGAAGCATTATACTCTGTTTTGCAAGGTAGGTGATTCTTGATTTTAATCCTAGCTCCTTTGACCTCTGGAATATGATATTCCAAGACTGTCGATCCCTTAAGTAGAAGCTACTATATCTTGTGTTATCCTGTTTGTGTTTCCACAATACTCAAATTTTCTTTTTGGCATATTTTTCAAGAGTCAGTTGCTAAATTCTTTCCAGTTCTATTTTGCTTTCTGGTACTAGAATATCAGCGCAATTTTCTTGAAAGATGATGTCTAGTCTCTCTCTCTCTCTCTATCACTCTCTCCCTCTCTCTCTCTCTCTCTCTCTCTCTCTCTCTTATGGTTTCAGGTGGCAAAATAATTTTTTAAATCATCTCTCCTGGATCTATTTTCCAGGTCAATGGTTTTTCCAATGACGTATTTCAAAATGGCTTTTTTTTTCATTAGTTTGGATCTGTTTTATAGTGTCTTGATTTCTCATAGTCATTAGATTCCTTTTGCTGCAATCTAATTTTGAAGGAATTATTTCTTCAGTGACTTTTTGAAATTCTCTTTCAATCTGGGCAATTTGACTTTTTAAGTCATTCTTTTCATTGGCTTTTTGGACCCCCTTTGCCATTTGAATTAGTTTATTTTTTTAAGGTGTTATTTTCTTCAGTCAGGCTATTGACTCATTTTTCATGATTTTTTTTTTTTTGCATCATTCTCATTTCTCTTCCCAATTTTTCCTCTACTTGTCTTACTTGATTTTCAAAATCTTTCTTGGTCTCCTCTATGACATGCAACCAGTTCATATTTTTCTTGGAGGCGTTTGATGCAGGAGTTTTGATTTTGTTATATTCTTCTGGTACCATGCTCTATTTCTCTTTGTCCCCTAAAAAAGAGTCTATAATCTGATGGTGCTTCCTCTGTTTGCTCATCTTCCCAGTCAATTACTTGACTTTTGAACTCTTTGTCATGGTAGAACTCTGCTTCCACAGTGGAGAGTGCTGTGTCCCAAATTTCTGGGATTTTGCACAGCTGTTGTTAGAGTTTGTACCCGGCACCTGCCTCAGAACTGTAAGGAGAATTTTCTCTCTGCAGCCTCAACAAGCTCTGCCACACCAGTGCTCTTCACCCCAGGACCATGACCTAAGATTTTTGACCCAGATCTAAGCAAGGCAAAGCAATAGATTCCTGCCTCAGTGCCAGCAAAGAGATTCATGCAAATGCCCTCTGGACCTTCATTTGTTCTCCCTGGAGAGAGGCAGCCTGGAGCTGCAAGCAGCAGTGGCAGCAGTTGCAGCTGCCATCACCTCTTACCCCTCCCCACCCCTCGCCCAGAGTCAGGGGCCAGACCATGCTTTTCTCTCACCTACTTCCAACAGAGTTCCCTACTAACCTTTTACTTCCTTTTTGGTGTTTATGTGTTGAGAAATCTGTAAACCACCATAGCTGCCAGTCATTATTTCTTGTGAAGTCTGCTCTGGCCAGCCTTTTCCTCTGGTCTAATCCACCCCAATTCTGGGCTGGTGCAGCTCACACAATACTGTTCTCCACTCCCAGCTTGGTGCAATAAACCCTTCCTGTCATACTGCCAGGCTGTCTTCAGAGGCAGATTTGTTTCTCTGTCACTTTGTGGGTGCTGTAACTCTAATATTTGTTTAGAGTAATATTTTACAAGTATCGTAGGTGGTTGGAATGAGAACTAAAGGAAGTTCCTGCTTTTACTTTGCCATCTTGGCTGCACCCCTTTGTAATTCTAATTTTTAAGAAATAATTTTCTTTGGTAAACTTTTATACCTCTTCTTCAATTTGGCCAATTCTTTTTGAGGAGATCTTTTAATAAGTTATTTTTTATATCTTTCCATTTGGCCAATACTGCTTTTCAAAGATTTATTTCTTTAGTGACTTTTGTTCCTCTCTTCCCATTAGTCCACTTTTGTTTTTTTTAAGATATTATTTCCTTAGTGTTTTTGTACCTCTTTTACCAAACGATTAATTATATTTCCATATTTTTAGCATCACTTTCATCTCTTTTCCAATTTTTATCCTCTGCCACTCTTATCTCTTTTTTTGACTCTTCCAGGGATTCTGGTTTAGCATTTTTTTGTGAGACTTTGGTTGTAGCTGTTTTCATGATGTCTTCTCAAATTGTGTCTTAGTCTTCTCCGCTTGTTATGGTCACATTGACATTGGTTCAATTTTTTCAACTGAGTTCTTAACTGTAACTTTATGTACAAATTGGGCTCTACTCACCTAGAGATGGAGAGGCATTGTCCCAAGCTTCAGGTATTTTCATTTTGCTGTGTGAAAAGCTAGTTCTCAGAAGCTTTAAGTGTTTGTTGCTTCTAAAGTGGTGTGCTCTGGAGGTCCTCTGTGTCCCTGCAACTATAGGTGCTAACAGCCCTTTCAGCATTTGAACTATGACCATGATCCCTACTTTCCTTTTGCTTAACCATCAGCACTCCTCTCTGCCCTGAAGCTGTAACCCAGAACTGTATATGATTGATAGCATTGTCAAATACTGCCTATACATAGTGTTAGCAAAGGGTACCCTATAATGTCTTTCTGACCAGTTTTCTTACGCTTTTTCCATCTCTGGGCTGAGAGCTCCTGAAACTAATACTGTCATTGTCACAGTCACCTCCAAGGTCCACTTCTGGCGTTGCTACCACATGTGTTCTGGGCTAGCTTCCAGTGTGATGCAGCAAACTTCTTTTTGTTGACATTCTAAGTTATCTTAGTCTAGAAAAAATGTTTAACTCTAATTATTTGTTGACTCTGCTTCTCCAGTACTTGATGTAAGGTTTTATTTTATAGTTGTTTGTTGGGTATAGAGGGAAAGTTCACCTTGGTTGCTATTAGTATTCTGCCATTTCACTTTTGCCTCAACAATTCCTTTTCAAAGAGATTACATTTCATCCAATCATTTCAAGACTTTCTGAATTATTCAACTACTTTGTTTCTTGTGTAGTCAGTCAGTCAAAAAGCATTTGCTTACATACTATATACCAAATACTATGTTAAGAACAAAGCAATAATAATAATTAAAAAATTCCTTGTTCATAAGGAGCTCTAAGTCCAGTGGTGGGAAACCACATGCAAACAGCCATGAATAAGCAGGATGTATACAAGGTAAGTGGGAGAGAATTTCAAAGGGAAGGAACTAACATTAAGGAGAATTTGGAAAGACTTCAGGTAGAAAGTAGGACTTTAACTGAGGTTGAAAGAAGGCCAAGGAAGTTAAATGCTAGAGATGAGTAAGAAGAGAGTTTCAGGCATCTAGAGAAACAGATATAATTCCCAAAATAAGGAGATGGAGTGTTCCATGCAATGAAGAATAATGAGACCAGTGCCACTGAATCACAAAACGTATGTCAGGAGCTAAAGTACAAAAATCTGGAAATGGAGGAAAAGACCAGAATATGGAGGACTTCAGAATTGAAAGAGATATTGTATTACTGTTTCTGAAGGCAATAAGAAGTCACTGGAGTTGATTGAATAGCAATGACAAGGTTATACTTGAACTTTAGGAAGATCAATTTGACAGCTGAGTTGAAGACGGACTGAAGTGGGAAGAGACTTGAGGCAGGTATACTAAGTAGCCATTTATTATTACAACATTGCATCTTTAAGTATAAGGGTTTGGAGGGATTTTTGTTTGTGTGTTTTTCTTTTTGTTTGTTTGTTTGTTTTTGTTTTTGGTGGAGGGCTGGGGAGCTAGATGGCATAGTGGATTGAGTGCTGGATTTGGAGTAAAAAAGACCTATCTACCTAAGTTCAAATCTGACCTCTGACACTTACTAGATGCCTGACTCTGGCCTTAACCCTTTTTGTCTCAGTTTCCTCATCTATGAAATGAATTAGAGAAGTAAATGACAAACCACTCTAATATTTTTGACAAGAAAACCCCAAATGTAGTCACAAAGAGTTAGATAAGATTGAATTAACTGAATAACACCATAGGTTTTTTGGGATATGGGGAGTTAGAACAATGGTGGATCTTGATAATATAATTTTGGAATTCACCAACATAGGAATACTGCATTTGGAGATTATGACAAGAAAAAAAGTGTGACCATCTCTCTGTGTGGTTGAAGTTGAATTGGAGAGTAGATCATGAAAAATGAGTGAATTAAGGAACTTGGAGTTTATGGTTTCTGAGGGAGTAATTAATATCTATGTGGAAGTGCCCTCATATGAAGGTAGATGGTTAGTGAAGGGACAAAGATTACAAGCCAGGTAGTGAATTTGGTGAGAAAATATCCTGTAAACTGGTGGTCAATCACCAACTGGGTGTTATTTTATTGGGTGATAATTATGGATTGAATGATTATATTAGTCATTCAAAAATTACTTCAGGTTGTATCATTATCCACAAATCATCCCAGAAGTAATGTTATCCTAGTATTTTAGATATGAATGTGTAGACGGAAAATAAGAGCCAGGAAGAGTTGCCCAGTCTGGGCAAAGAAAAGATTTGGAGTTGAGTATAGGTGGACAGAGTGTATAGGTGGACAGAGTGCCTGGATCATGATGAAATGACTTCTGAGGGAAGCCAGAAAGTCCTCTTTGGTAGATGAAGACAAACTTACTGTTGTGTAGCTTAGCTAATCACAGAAAGTTCCTGTAGTATGAATGGTTGTATAAATAAAGCCTTTAGTTGATTAATTGATTCAATGGTGGTATCTAAGCCTAAGTTAGTTTATATCTTTGATCTGTTGATTCATTTAGTATCTTCTTTCTTTGTATAAAAAGTGAATAAGACTAACTGAACTGAGATGATTGACAGGTTGACTCAACTGGCTATTCTAACATTACTTTGTATCCAATGATGTCATTGTGAGTTAGTGACTTTATGGTACAATCTTCCAAATAAATAAAATACATCATACACAGGATATAGGTTTACTTTGTAGTCATAATGCTAAAACCCGAATATGAAATGCTAAATCTAAATGTTTCATAAGATAGTCTAAGATATTTTAGAGGACTGATGTCAAATTCAAATAAAAGTATCCTTGCTTGTTGCATATTGACTTCAAAAGCCACAACTTAAAATTATCTTTGTCATATTATATGTTTATTCATTTTGCTAAATATTTCCCAAACTGCATTTCAATCTGGTTTGTGCACCATTCAGAATCTCGCGGCCAACTCTGTCCCAAAACCCTGAGCATGACCCTTCTGGTTTAGAGGCACCATACTTTGGTGGAAATACGTTAGTGAAAAGAGAAATTGAAATTCATCTTGTTCCAACCCCTTCATTTTGCAGGTTACTGAGACTCAGAAGAGTAAAATGACTAAATGAAATCTGTATGGCTAGTTGTAAGACCTCTGATTAGATCCCAGATTTTCAGTTTTCTTGCACTATTTTCTATTCTAGCATTCTGCCCAGGAATTGTCAGAAGAAAAGACCAATTTAAAATTGGAAGGGTGGTAGGATGATAGATACAAAGCTAGAGGGGAGCATCTAGATACATAAATGTCATGTCATTGATCCACCTTCTTTTACAGATGTAGAAAGTGAAGTTCTAAGAGTATGCCCAAAATTGAACAGGTAGTAAATGAGAGAGTCAAGGATCCCAACCCAAATCCTGTGACTTTAAGGTCAATCTTCTTTATTTTTACTCATGCCAACTGCCATAAATCAAATATGGCATGAGTTGTGATTTGATGCATAGAATTTCAACATTTTTAGTACAGCTAGAGTTTTATGTCTGATGAATTTTGACTGTAGTCTAGAAATTTTTTCTTCTGAAATTAAACACTCATTCCCAGAAATATAAAGTCTAGATTATTCATGTGTAGGTCAGGGGATAATGATCTGGAAAATATTCATTCATTGATTCAGTAAGCT
Source organism: Pseudochirops cupreus (assembly GCA_028627135.1). Lineage (NCBI taxonomy): Eukaryota > Metazoa > Chordata > Mammalia > Diprotodontia > Pseudocheiridae > Pseudochirops > Pseudochirops cupreus. The sequence goes on along the minus strand of CM053583.1, from coordinate 26,107,081 downwards.
GTTATAAGCTCTTACTAAATGCATGTTGACTGTCTGACATTTCTACTATAAAACATTCACTATGCTAGGCATTGGCAATAAATACGAAAAAAAAGTCCCTGACCTCAAAAGAACCTAAAAATCTGGGTGGAAATTTTCATTTTGAGTATCAGTGAGTCAGTTCTCATTTCAACATAGTCAAATACTTGCTAATAATTAGGAAACCAGCACCCATTCAGCATGGGCACCTTGTCAACTGCCTTTCCACAAAGAGAAAAGCAACAACAACAACAACAACAAAAGCCTTCCACCCTTACCCTATTCCACCCCTAGCTCAGGGAAAATCATTAAGTTAACATTGCCATCACTTTCGGACAGGGTATGGCAATCTAGCAATTCTAGCCTACTCCCAGTCCTGGTGATTCAAATAAAAAACAAACAAACAGAAACAAAAACAAAGAAAACCACCTCATAGTTCTTGCTTTGTTGTTCATAATGGCATTTGGAGTTTTCTTGGCAAATATATTATGACAGTTTCCTTCTCCAACTCATTTTACAGATGAAGAAATCCAGGCAAATACGGTAAAGTGACTTGTCCTGGAACTCTATTCACGGAACCATGTAGCTGTCCCTTACCTCTCCTGATATGTGTTATATCCCATAGGAGGATATACGATTCTTGAGGACAGGTGTTATTTCACTTTGGGGGGTGGTAGGACTGGGTCCACCTAATATATTCTGTCTGTAACTTTAGAAATCTATCTGCTCCTAATCAAACTGTGGATCCGCATGAAAGCTTTGACTTGTTCCATTTCCAATTTGGACCATTTCACCCTTTGCATGAGCCCTTTCATTCCCAGTGGCTTAAAATTTTGGTGCTGGACTTAGTGTAATGATCCCATCAGCTTTAGCCCAACTGTACCTTAGATCACCCAAACTCAAGCAATCCACTAGTCTCAGTGCACCATCCTTCTCCACCACTACCTCCTGCCCACCCGATATCCTATACTATAGGCACATGCCACGATGCCTGACTATTTAATTTTTGACTATATATCTCAAGGCTCAGAAGCGTACCCAGCACAAAAAAAAAAAGTATATAACTAATGTTTAATAATTGATCCCATCTTTTCCCATGGGAGAAAGAGTGCACTATCATTTTGTACTATTAAGGATGCTGAGAAATGTTAAAGAATAGTAAAAGACTAGCCTCCTAGGATGGGGGGGTGGGGTGGGAGAAGCTAATGGTTACTTGCCATGCATCACTACAAAAGCACAGTGGAGTTGTAATTAAAAGAGGAAGTGGGTATTTGGCCATGTTTATGATGCACAGTCACTGTTATCTATAAAGCAGCCTATAACATCAGATTGGATGCTGGCAGAGGATAATGGTCTTTCTCACAATCCTCTCTGAATTCATGGTTTGGTTTCCAAGTGATATCCTAGAAGTAATATCCCATGATGTGCTGTTGCAGACATCAGCTGGTATACACAGATTGATGCCATAGATTTACTTGGGGGTTTCTGTAGCAATGTATTAGTTGCAAATTGAAAAAGAAAACTGCATAAAACCCCTTAATAAATATAGTGGGAGCTTGATTGAAACGTATTGCTAAAATTATTAAGTGCCCCAGAGAGTGACTGAAACATCATATTGTTGGCATTCTTACTTCCATTTTCGTTGCACGGGGCTTATAAAACACTTGCTAAGACATTACTGTATGTAAACCACAAGGCTGTTTCTGGAACTCTGGTTTTTATCGACTTTTATAGCCTAACAATTGATATTTACCTATTGAGATTGGCTCAGAAGATCTGATGGCAGTGAGGTAGAAGACAAACTATGACTATTTGCCCATAATATGAGAACAGCAAAATAGCTAAAGGCCTCTTTAAATATTCGTGGCATTAAACTGCTGTGACCGTCTCTAAGTTAAACATTTTGCTTTCATGTTAAGCAGTAAAGTTTCTCTCCCAATCCAATTTGTAGCGAAGTGAACTGGAAGTTCTAAGGAGGGTCCTTTAAAAATGCGGGCAATTAGGTCTGATCTGTAATGAACCCCATATGCCAGAAGCAAAACTTTTTTCAATATTTCTGTGAATATGTATCCTATCTATGGCAGTCTATAAAATTTATATTTGGATACTGGATTCAGGGGAGGGTTGCCTTGTGTTTAAGCCAAGGGAGTTCACTTATTGGCATCCATGCCTAATCAAAAAGGAGTCAGTGAATCTTTTAAAAGATGAGTGATGAATGTGTTTTTCAGCCCCTGGTTGACTAGTAGAAGTACCTGGGGCATACACACACACACACACACACACACACACACACACACACACACACACACACACACAGGTGTGTATATATATATTTATATATTTTAATGAGCCCCAAGCTCATCTAGCAAATATGACTACTAACACCTCTAGTAGCTACTTTATAGGTTTGATGTGAGAATCAAAGGAAATAATACAGGGTATGCAAAAAGTCTTAGTATAATTTTAAGATTGAATAATTTAAAACAGTACTTTATAGGCATTATACTTACCCCTTCACCCCATCCCCCACATATTGGTCTTGATTTCCCTGGCAGAGTATTCTGGGCCCCTCTAACCAGTGGATTTCTGCAGAACGTGCTAGATATGTCCTTCACCATTTACTGCCTTGATGACCAGTATTGCATAAGGCATGGCTATGTCCTGGGAATTTAAGTGCCCCATTTCCCTTGTTGTATTAAGGCAAAATTCATCTTTTGTAACTCTTCAACAACTTGTGAATACTTCATGTAGTCCAAATATCAAACCTGAACCAAGAGAATTCTAGCAGTAGTTCTGCCTCCAGCACTGTCCCTGCTCCTGGTGCTGATACATTCAGTCCTATTTCTCTAGAGAGTTCCTATTTGCTGGGCAGATCTACTGAGCAGTTGCTGTTCTTTCTTTCCATTTGCTTGTCTTAAATTGCTATGAGGCCTCTTCCAGGGTAAGAGAGAAGGCCTGGCAGGTCTTTTAACCCTTAGCCTCAGGGGCACATTCAATTATTTTATATTGTAAAACCTAGCCTCTCTTAGTTGACAAGCAACCTAGAAAACCCTAAGTTATGTCTCTCTATCTATTAAACTGATCTCTGATTCTACATTAATGACCACTTTGTGACCCTATTGAAATTTATCTTGAGTATAGAAAATTCCTTCCAGTTCACTTCCACTTCTTTCCTTCCAATTTTGATTCCTTTTATCTAGGAGCAAGAAGGAAAAGGGCAGGATGACAATAGTGACCTTTGTGCTATTTTCTTCATAGAAAAAAAAAGTCCCCATCCTCCATACATATATAAAACATTTAAACAATTGTCAAACATCCTACAAATGTCAACATGTATTTGTTCTGATAAATTAATTAATTTTTAATTTTTAACATTCATTTCCATAAGATTTTGTGGCATACAAACTTTCTCCCCATCTCTCCCCTTCCCCCCATCATGAGATGTCATGAATTCTGTTTACCCCTTCCCCCATTCTGCACTTTCTTCTATCACAAGCCCCCTCTTTTCCTCTTTCCCCTGCCATTCTTGTAGGGCAAGATAGAAGTCTATGCCCCATTGCCTGAATATCTTATTTCCTAGTTGCGAGTAAAAATGATTTTTAACATTTGTTTTTAAAACTTTGAATTCCAATTTCTCTCCCTTCTTCCCTCCCAACCCACACTCACTGAGAAAGCATGAAATTCAATATAAGTTATGCATGTATAGTTATGCAAAACACTTCCGTATGGTTATGTTGTGAAAGACCAACTATATTTCCCTCCATCCTGTTCCACTCCCCCTTATTCTATTTTCTCCTTTGCCCCTGTCCTTTTTCAAAATTGTTGCTTCTGGCTACCCTCTCCCCCAATCTGCCCTCCTTTCTATCACCCTGTGCACTCCTTATCCCTTTGCACCTTATTTTCCTGCAGGATTAGATACCCAATTGAGTGTGAATGTTATTCCCTCTTTAAACCATATCAGATGAGAGTAAGGTCCACTCATTCTCTCTCACCACCCTTCTTTCTCTCCATTATGAAACATTTTCTTGCCTCTTTTATGTGAGATAATTTATCCCAATATATCTTTCCCTTTCTTTTTCTCCCAATATATTCCTCTCTTACATTTTAATTTTATTATTTAGGTATCATTCCATCATATTCAACTCACCCTGTGCCATCTATCTATCTATCTATCTATCTATCTATCTATCTATCTTTCCTTCCAACTACCCTAATACTGGGAAAAGTCTCATGAGTTACAAATATCATTTTTCCATGTAGGAATATAAACAGTTCAACTTTAATAAGTCCCTTATGATTTCTCTTTTTTGTTTGCCTTTCATGCTTCTCTTCATTCTTATATTTGAAAGTCAAATTTCAGTTCTGGTCTTTTCATCAAGAATGCTTGAAAGTCCTCTGTTTCATTGAATGTCCATTTCCCCCTGAAGGATTATACTCAATTTTGCTTGGTAGGTATTTTTAAAATTTTAATCCTAGTTCCTCTGATTTCCAGAATATCATATTCCAAGCCCTTTGGTCTCTTAATATAGAAGCTGCTATATCTTGTGTTATCCTGATTGCATTTCCACAATTTCCACTCAAATACTTTATTCCTGACTGTTTGTAATATTTTCCTTGACCTGGGAACTATAGAATTTGCCTACAATTTTCCTAGGAGTTTTCCTTTTGGGATCTCTTTCAAGAGGTGATTGATATATTCTTTCAATTTCTATTTTATCCTCTGGTGCTAGAATATCATGATAGTTTTCCTTGATAATTTCTTGAAAGATTATGTCTAGGGTCTTTTTGGATCAAATGTTCAGATAGTGGAATGGTTTTTAAATTATCTGTCCTGAATCTGTTTTCTAGGTCAATGGTTTTTCCAATGACATTTTTCACATTGTCTTCATTTTTTTTTCATTCTTTGGGATGTTTTTTTATAATATCTTGATTTCTCATAAAGTCATTAGCTTCCGTTTGCTCCATTGTAACTTTGAAGGAATTAGTTTCTTCATTAAGCTTTTGGACCTTCTTTTCCACTTGGCCATTTCTTCTTTTTAAGGCATTCTTTTCCTCATTGGCTATTTGGACCTCTTTTGTTATTTGGGTTAGTCTATTTTTAAGGTGTTATTTTCTTAAGTATTTTGGGCTCTCCTTTAGCAAGCTGTTGACTCATTATTCATGATTTTCTTTCATTATTCTCATTTCTCTTCCAAATTTTATTCTATTTCTCTTACTTGATTTTCAAAATACTTCTTGAGCTCTTCTGTGACCTGTGACCAATTCATATTTTTCTTAGAGGCTTTTGATGTAGGAGCTTTGTCTTTGTTTTCATCTTCTTGTTTAATGTTGTGATCTTCTTTGTCACCAAAGTAAGATTCTATAGTCTGCATTTGTTTTTACACTATTTGCTCATCTCCTCAGCCAAATACTTGATTTTCTAATTCTTTGTTAAGGTAGGACACTGCTTCCAGTGTAGGTGAGGTTGAGGGTAGGTTTATTGTCCCAGGCTTCTGGGGTTTTGTATCAGCCACTCAATCCCCCACTGTCTGTGGTCTCAGAGCTCTGGAAGCAGTTGTTGATGCTGATGTTGCCACTGTTTCTTCTGCTGCCACCACTTTCACCACCTTGGTCTCACAGTGTTTTCCTACTGACCTTCTGGCTGTATTTGGTATTTGTGGGTTGAGAAGTATGGAAACTACCACAGTTGCCAGTGATTCTGTCCCTTGAGGCCTGCTCTAGCCCCATCTGTGCCAGCATGGCCCCCATCAGACTCTGATCTGTTCCCAGATGGGTGCAATATACCCTTCCTATCAACTTTTTGAGTTGTCTTGAACTGGAGATTTGTTTTACTCTCTCATTTTGTGGCTTCTGTTGCTCTAGAATATGTTTAGAGCCATTTTTTACAGATATTTGAAAGGGTTTGGGGGAGACCTCAAGCAGATCCCTGCTTTTACTGCAACATCTTGGCCCTACTCCCTCTCCCACTAGTATTATTAATGTTTATTCTATTCAAGAGTTATTAAAATAAGTTGTGGGCATTGAAGAGGCTAAGTCCTATTGGCACACAGAATTCAGTCATGTGTGTTCCCTATCACAAATGGTCTCACATCAGTGTTAGAAGAATAAATGATATACACAGACATATGGCACTACCTTGCTTTATTTATGTTTTGCTAGGGTTGTAGCACAATGTCATAGTATACTATTGACTGTTGCCCTTGCAATCTGAAGAATTTACTGCAAATGTCAACTCCTCTACCATTCTGGACTTATTTTTGAACTTATTTTATGTACTATAAAATAAGGAGCTTGAACTAGATGACCTCTGAGTGCCTCCCTGCTCTGGAGTATATAATATTATGAGATGTTGTGAAATGCAAATAATATAGTCCTTTCTTTGATGAGCTTTCATCTTAATTGTCCTAATCTTGTCCCTAGGATTTAACCTCACACTCTTCTTCTTCCCAGGGAATATGCAGAAAGATCAGAGTCATGAAATGCCCTCTAATTTTTATACTCCCACTATAATATCAGGATGAGTGCTGGCTTTGTGACTTTGTTCAGTTATCTGTGCCATTCTGAAGGTGTTGTCATTACCTACAAAGTAGGATTTTGGGTCATGTGCCGCCCTTGTGGAATTAAAGCTGAAAAAAATCAGCTAGCCTAAATTGTTCACTTTACAGTTAGAGAATGGGCCCCAAGGTAGACAGGGAGAAGGGAAGTGACTTAACCAAAGCCACATTGAATTAAGATGTATTCAAGTTCAAATCGTCTTCCTCTGAATCTAGCTTCCTATTTTCTACACTGTAACAGTATCCTACAGAAAACATTCCCTAACATGGCCATGGTCATGGAACAATTCTTGTCTGATATGTTTGTGCAAATATTTTTGATCACTGACCTGTCCTGTCATTTTTATGAATTAAATTTATATCACACACTTCTTTTGATAGAGATGAGGTATTATTTTTAAGTGAAAAGGGCAAACACTTCTACAAAGTCAAACTCTGAAATATAATACTGACCAAATTGAGGACTCTGAATTGGGAGCAGAGAAGGCATCCAGGCAGGGTGAGAAGAGTTATTGTTAAATCACTGAGAAGGCCAAAGTTGGCTAGAAATTTAGGCCAGAGCATGATCTTTTTTTTTCTTTTCAGAGAATTAGGATAGTTTGGCAGATTTACTGAAACTCTGACATGTAGAGATAATCTAAAATACTATTAGGGATCTGTTAAATATTAATGAAATAACTTGTATGATCAAAGGATTGTAGATTTAAGACTAAAAGAGACCATAGAGGTGACCTAACTCTACCTACCTCATTTCATAATGGTGAAAAATGAGGCCCAGAGAGTTGTCACCTGCCCAAGGTCATCACCAAGGTAATATATGGCATAGGCAAGATTTGAACTAAGGTCTTCCAGCTCTACCTTCAGCATTCTTTTCACTTTTACTGTATGAAACAGAATCAGCTCCGAGATCTTTGAATTCTTTCCCAATTATAATCTTATGTTTCTAACATCAAGGGAAATAAACCTCACTAAGCATACTGTTTTTCACGTGCACTCTATCTCACAAAGCGACTAGCACAAAGACTGGATCACTGTAATTTTAACTCTCTGTGCCTCTCCCTTTCCCCTCTGTCTCTCTCTGTCACTGTGTCTTTCTGTTTGTTTCCCTTCTCTTCTCTTCTCTTCTCTTCTCTCTCTATCATACATATGTACACAGATATAAAAACATTATATATAAATTGAATTGAATATATGCCTATATATGTATGCAGATACACATGTATTTATAAATATATATGCTTACATAGTTATATTTACACATAAGTGTATGTGTATATGAATATATGTATATGCATGTATGTATGTGTGTATGTATACATATATAACATATATGTACCTATATAAACATCCTAGTGGCTATAATGCTATTAACTCCATTATGCTACTTTTATAGAATTACCATATAATAGTGGTAGAAGCAAATATTTGCAGAGTTATTGTTTCAAATATATGGGAATTGGATTGTAGGATGAATCCTTCCCTTTATGTCTGTCTCTGCCTCTCTGTCTCTGTCTCTGTCTCTCAGTACAGAGAAAATATGACTATGTATGTATATACATATATATATATACAAATATATATTCCTTCATATATTCATATGAATACATATATCTTACATTCATCATACTATCTCTCTTTCTACAAAGAGTATGATGAATATATGATATATATATATATATAATATATATTCATATACTGACATAGAGCCATATACATTAACATGTAAGAGGGTTTGGAAAGATTTGCTGTATATGGAGGAATAGGTTAGAATGTAAAGGAAGCCAGAAAAATCAGTAGTCACAGCAAAGGTGGGAATATATTCCAGGCATGGGGAACAGCGGGAGAAAATCTCCCAGAGCTGAGAGATGAAATGTCTTGTTCGTGGACAAGCCAGGAAGGCAGCTAAATGTAAGAAGACTGGAAGAGTAGGAGGGGTCTAGGCTATGAAGAGCTTTGAATATAAAATAATGATTTTGTATTTGATCCTGTAGGCAGGAGGAAGACACTGGAGTTTATTGGGGGAGGAAGGAGCAAGAGGAGGATTGAACTGAGCTTTAGAAAATTCACTTTTTTAGTGACTGAATGTATGATGGATTACAGTGGGAAGAGACTTGAGGCAGGCAGATCCAACAGTAGCTATCAGAATAATCCAGGTGTGAGAAGATGAGGGCCTACCATGGGCTGGTTGTGTCAGAAGAAAGAAGAGGTCATATATGAGACATGCTGCAAAAGTGAAATTGACAGATTCTGACAACAGGTTGGATATGAGGAGTAAGAGATAATAAGGAAATCAGGATGACTCCTCATTTGCAATCCTGGATTAAACTAAATCAGGGGGTCCTGCTTTTTCCCTCACCTGTGACCTTCAAGCATAGACTAGATAGTCACTTCTCAGAGATGTTATACAAAATATTACCATGGAGGTGGAAATCCTTCCCATCTCTGACATTCTGGTTGTGCAGCTGATTGTCTACAGATTGCTCCAAAATGATCCTTAGGAACACATGCATTGTTAAATCATTTGACCAAACGTGGTGCTTATCAGAGTAAGGGGAGACTTTTTTTTTGGGGGGGTGAGAGATGGGGAAATAGAGGTCAAGTTATAGGAACCTGTAGCCTTGAAGTCACATGTGGTCTTCTAGGTCCTCAAGTGGGGCCCTTTGACTAAATTCAAACTTCACAGAACAAATCCCCTTAATAAAAGTATTTGTTTGTAAAATTTGGACTCAGTCAAAAAGCCACCTGAGTACCTAGAATGTCACATGTGGCCTCGAGGCCACAGGTTCCCCACCCCTGGGTCAAGAGAACAATTACCCTCCCTATAGTCTGCAGAATAATAAGCAACTTTATGTAGAAATAAAATAGTACAAATGATATTTTAACTTTGATTTCAGTTTGATATATTCTTGATACATTAACACATTTTATTGTCACATCCCAGTCATTACAGTATAACTTTGTCCTCTATGATCAACTCTGTTCCAGTTCCCAGACTGATCTTTGTAACAAAGGAAGTTTTTGTGTACTAGCCAAATGGCAATCCTTCAGTCCAAGGAGTTATAGAACTGTATCTTTCATCCGTGGACAAAATGTCAAATCACTTGTCATCAGAACAGTGACAATGACAGACAAAATGGCATCACCTCTTTCTAACAGCATGCCCACCCTCAAGATATCTGATTTGATTACCGATTCCATAAAATAAGCTACTGCTATACTCAGCTTCACTTTCTGATCAGGGCTGGAAAGAGTCTTGGGATTGATTAGTTCACATGTGCCTATCTAGGATCTGATCAAGAAAGAATTAGAAGACTTCACTCTATAAAATGGTTCTTCTAAGGATTGTAATAGACATAGAAGCCATATGACCTCTACCTAATTATTAAGTGGAAGGAAAATGTGTTCTTCACTCTATAGATGAATAAATTGAGGACCTGTGATTTTAATTGTAAGGGAACTCTCATCATGGGAAGTTCCTCTATTAATGCATTGTGGCAATACGTCTATAGTTTATAATCTTCAGGTTGCCTGAAGCAATCGTTCATTACAAAATTTCATTGATAGTTAAAAAAAATTCCTACTAAAGGTATAAAAATATGCAAGGGTGATTTTATTTCTGGCTAAAGTGAAGAAAAATGTCCACATTCAATTGACTCTAGAGTGGGTCAGTCAGTTTAGCTAATTTATGTGTGAAGTTAAGAAGCAAGTCTTCCTGAGAGCTCAGGTTCTAAAATAATGATCTAACTGATTTCATGGAAGCAGTCATACAGTGAAATGGAATGGAAAGCTAGACTTGGAAAACCTGTTCCTATAATAAGAATCCATGATTCTTATCCACAATCCATCCACAATTTTCAAAGTACTAGAATAATGTGCTTCAGATAAAGTCTGAAGAAAAGATGAGTTGATTTATTTGTCTTTCTATTTTTTAGTCATCCATTTATTAATCCATTCATTTATTTCTCTATCTAACCAATACTTTATCTATTCAGCTATGTATGTATATCCCCATGTATTGTTTCTGTTCTGTGTGGATCTATCTGTTCATTCATCTGTACAATTTGTATATGAAATAACAATTATACACATACATATATTATGCATTCCCATATGTGTGAATATAAGTCATACACATTTATACAGGCAAGCATTTTTATACACATGCCTTTGTGTACATTCTTATGCATATGTATATCTATGAATATTTATCTAGCATTTTGTAATGTATTCATGAATGCATAATGTATACATATACACATACATAATGCATACATCCACATTCAAGCATAGATTTCTTTTTTATAGTAATAATGACACGATTTGTAATGGAAAGACAAAATCCTGAGCGCTTTTCTTCACATAAATGATCCATGGCCTGAAATTTTAAGGAAAGATTATCCTAGTATAGGGAGTATCATTTTAACATGAAATCAAACATGATTCCACACTGAACTGAGAAATATCCCTATTCCTGTACCCATCCTTCTATTTGACCATCATTGGCTTTCAGAGTATGCATCCTTCTAAATCGAAGGTTAATAGCAGAACAAGTGAGAAGAGTACCAGATTCTGTAAGCAGGCCCAAGTACAATCCTCCCTATATGCTTTAATCTCTCTATGCACAGTTTTACATCCCTCCTTGGTCTTAAAACTGATGAACTTTTCAAATGCATAACTACCATACAATCTTCAGCTGCTGGCAGGGGATGGTTCTGGATATGCTCCTGATTGAGAGTCTCATTGACTCATTATCCCAAGGCTGTCAGGCTCTTTTTGCTTTCCCATTTACTTCTGAATGTATCAGTTTTCTAGTAATGTTGCTTTTACATAAGTAAATGACTCTTCCATTAAATAACTCATTTGCATACCTTTCAAATCTCAGCACTCTTAAGGTAATAATCACTCTGTCACAAAGTGCTGTTTCCAGGCTTGAACAACACCAAGCAGTTTGTCATGCAAGAAGCATATGGCATGAGCCACAAATGAGGCTGTGAGTCTCAAAGACGTCTGTGGAGGAAAACATTTTCCTTTTACTCAGTTTCTCTGCCACGTGGCCTCCTTTTGAGGGAGTAATTTTTGTGGATCCTCCACCCAAATTGCACTGTACTCCAAATAAAATTTCACCAAATTACACAATTTTCAAATTCAAGTGGCTCCTTAACAACCATCCAATCCAAATTATACCTGAAAGAGAAACCCCACAGAAACGTCAAGTTTGGGTTCTGGTATTTGCTTATCAGCATGCAAGCCAACACACTGCCATAGACCAGCAATTCTTAAACTTTTTTTAAAATTGATTTATTTTTTTACTTTTAGTTTACAAGATTCAGTTCCACAATCCCTTGAGTTTCAAATTTTCTCCCCTCCCTCCCCTGACCCATGGTGCCATGCAATCAAGTATGGGATCTGCAAATACTTTCACACTGGACATTAGTCTGGTTGTAAAGAGGGGTTATAACCAATGAAGTGAACAATAGGAAAGAAGAAATAAAACCAAATATGGAAAAGAATGATAGCATGCAGAATGTTTCAGTCTCCATTTAAACTCTCTTCTTTCTAGATCTTTCTCTGAATGTAGGTATTTCCTTCCATCATGAGAGTTGTAGAGTTGTCTTATAACTGTACGTTCCTGAGAAGAGTCCAGTTTATCACAGTTGGTCATCACATATATGATGTGTCTGTGATTGTGTACAAATTTTTCCTGGTTCTGCTCTTTTCACTTAGCATCAGTGTATATAAGCCTCTCCATGCAAATATGAAGTCCATCTCTTCCTTCATTTCTTATAGCATAATAGTATCCCATTACATTTATATACCACAACTTGTTTAGCCATTCCCCAATTGATGAGCATCCCCTTAATTTCCAGTGTTTTGCCCACAAAGAGAGCAGCAATAAATATTTTTGTACATGTCTTCCTCTCATTTCTATGATCTCTTTGGGATACAATACCCGAAGTGGTATTACTGGGTCCAAGGGTATGCAATTATTTATAGCCCTTTGAGTATAGTTCCTGATTTTTCGCCAAAATGGTTGAATCAGTTCACAACTCCACCAATAATGCATTAGTGTTTCAGTTTTTCCACATCTTCTCCAGCATTTGTCAATTTTCTATTTTGTCATTTTAGCCAATCTAACTGGTGAGACGTGGTACCACAAAGTTGTTTTGATTTGCATTCCTCAAATCCATAGTGATTTAGAGCATTTTTTCATATGCTCAGAGATTTCTTTAATTTCTACCTCTAAAAATTGCCTTTTCATATCCTTTGATCATTTATCAATTGGGAAATGACTTGTATTCTTATAGAATATAATATACAGTATATAATATACAATATATAGAATAAAATATACAGTTCCCTGTATATTTTAGAAATGAGGCATCTATCAGTGGCACTGGTTGTAAAAATTCTTTCCCTGTTTCCCACCTCCCTCTTAATCTTGGTTACATTGACTTTGTTTGTACAGAAACTTTTCAATTTAATGTAATCAAGGTTATCCATTTTGCATTTTATAATGCTCTCTAACTCTTCTTTGGCCATAAAGTCTTCCCTACACCATAAATCTGACAGCTAAACTATTCCTTGCTTCCCCAGATTACTTATAGTATCAGCCTTTATACTTAGATCATGCATCCATTTAGGCTTGATTTTGTTGTATGGCATTAGATGATGCCCAGTTTCTGCCATGCTATATTCCAATTTTCCCAGCAGTTTTTGTCAAATAGTGAGTTCTTGTTGCAAAAACTGGAGTCTTTGGGTTTATCAAACAGTATATTACTATAATCGTTGAGTACTGAATCTTTTGTACCCAGTCTATTCCATTGATCCACAAGTCTATTCCTCAGCCAGTACCAAGCAGTTTTGATGACTGCTGCTTTATAATACAGATTAAAATCTGGTACGGCTAGGCCACCTTCCCTAGCATTTCTTTTCATTGTTTGCCTTGATATTCTGGACTTTTTGTTCTTTCAAATGAATTTTGTCACTGTTTTTTTGTAGCTCTATAAAGGCAATTTTTTGGTAGATTGATTGGAATGGCACTAAATATGGAATTTAATTTAGGTAAAATTGTCATTTTTATTATATTAGCTTGATGCAGCCATAAACAATTGATGTTTTTCAATTGACTTTATTTGTGTAAAAAGTGTTTTGCAGTTGTGTTCGTATAGGTCCTGGGTTTGTTTTGGCAGGTACATTCTCAAATATTTTATAATGTCTCCAGTAACTTTAAATGAGTTTTCTCTTATTATCTCTTGCTGCTGGACTTTGTTGGAAATATATAGGAATCCTGAGGATTTATGTGGGTTTATTTTATATCCTGCAACTTCGCTAAATTTATTTATTGTCTTGAGAAGTTTTTTAATTGATTCTCTATGATTCTTCAAGTATATTGTCATATCATCTGCAAAGAGTGATAGCTTAGTCTCTTCTTTGCCTAATTTGATTCCTTTGATTTCTTTTTCTTCTCTAATTGCTACTGCTAACATTTCTAGAACCAGATTGAATAAGAGGGGTGATAGTGGACATCTTTGTTAAATTTTTTTTTTTTTTTAAGTATCAGAGACTCCATTGGTAATCTGGTAAAGCCCATGTTCTCTTCTCAGAATAATGTTTCCAAATGCACGAAATAGAATACCTGATTCCAAAAAAAAAAATCAATTAAATACAGCTATCAAAATAGTTAAGCAAACATTTTTCAAATATATGTTTATTTGATATATTTGTATATATAGTTACATATGTGATTGCACTATATATTATATATGTACATGTATATGCATGTGTAGATATGTGTACACACAGATGTAATCACAGCCTAACACAATGTTACTATTGTACCCATATACTGAAAAAAATCGCTAAATGTACATTACGCATAACCTGTGAAATTTGGTGTTTTGGGATGATAGACTTATAAAATGTTACATCACTGTGCTCAAAGAGCTTATAATTTATCAGCAGAACAAGAAAAGGGCACAGCTTAAAATAATGCAATGTACAAGATGCTAAATGCATAGGAGAAGGAAAACTTGCTGTTACAATTGGACAATTCAGGAAGGCTTCATGGATGAGGTAGAAATTGAGTTAGAACAGGGGTGAGGAACCTGTGGCCTTGAGGCAACATATAGCCTTCTAGGTCCTCAAACGTGACCCCCAAAGGGTCACAACTGAAGACCTAAAGGGTCACTTGTGATCTCCAGGCCACAGGTTCCCCACCCCTGAGCTAGAACCTGAAAGATCAATATTAACGAATAGAGATGGCAGAGAGTAGGGGAGAGTCATGGTAGTTTTGCCAAAAGTTTTAGAAAATGATAGTATGTTCTAGATTAGGGGATATATTCAGTGACGTGAAGCAGTATACTACAATGTAATGAGCACCAAAGTCAGAATCAAAAGAAAACTGGTTTGTCTGCTCAGACACTTAATTGCAAAACAAAGAGCCTCAGGTCCTTATGTCTCAATGTCCTTTAAAATGGAGACAGTAATATTTGTGATGTCTGCCTCACAAATTTCTTCTGAGTATCACACGAAACATTGTATGTAAAGGTGAGATGGAACAAGTGTAGATGAAATTCCCAATTTGTTTTGATGTTAATTTTATAGAATGCGTTCCTTTGTCTCAGAAATGACTCATAGGAGATTTTATTAAATTCTTCAGTTTTAATAAACAACGTCCTTCAGCAAAGGAACAGGAGTGGAAGTAGGCGGGCAGTGGTAGGAAAATTAGACCTTCAACGAAAACAAATTCAAAGTTACCTTCAATTCAGAAGCAAACTTTTTAGAAGAATATGCCTGAAGTTTAGTGATTGGACTTGAGCTGAACCCACGTCCTTGATGTTCCAGAAATTGTCAATTTCTATACATTTTTAATTTACTAAATTTAAAAAAAAAATGTGTCTCCTTTGGAGATGCAGGTACAGCAGTTCTTGTGCTCAAATACGTCACTAAACATAGGTTTTCTTTTTCAGCATCATTTATATAACACTGACACAAAGAGAAAAGAAACATAATTGTGAAATAGGTTTCCCTTCAAAAGATGGTGAAACACTAGTCTCTATATCAAATAAGTTGTTCATATAACAATTTTGAAGTCAGGGTTATGAGCACTCAATTTTTATGCAGGAGGAAGATGAGACTGAACTTAAGTGACTCGTCTCCAGGGTCAAGTAGGCAATATTATCAGAGGCAGGATTTGAACCAAAAGTTTCCCCTGGCTCCAAGTCCAACAGTGTATCCACTGCACCAGATTGCTTTGTGGCTCTCAAAACAACACTTTTAGTAAACTGGTAAAAGTATTATCCCTGTTTTATAGATGAGGAAACTGGGAAATGTCTTTCTGTGGTCACATCAAGAAAAATGTCTATTTAAGTCAATAATAATCTATTAAGCCAAACCAGTAAGTCTTCTCTTCTTTCTCATGCAAGATTTGCCTAGAGTTCAGGCTCATAGATGTAAAGTTGGAGGTCATGGAGTCCAGGCCCCTCCTTTTACAGGTGAGCTATATGTATCTCAAAAAAGTATAATGATGTTCCTAAAGTCACATGGAGGAAGCCGCAGAGAAGGGATTCAGATTCAGCTTCTTTGAGTCTAGATTCCACATTCTTAGAAGTAGCCACACTACCAATCAAATTTGAAAGTGAAAGATCAGCATATTTATGAAAACCTTAGAATTGACTTCCTAATGGCCTTCATAACTTACCAGTGTATGCCTTTACCTCCACTCAAAATCTGATGGGTAACCAGAAATAGATTTATAGTTAGAGAAATGTGTGTCAATTGAAATAGATACATAGTTTATTTACACACACACACACACATAATCTATATGTGTGCATATGTGTATATCTACATATCCATGTGTATGTATAATCTGTCTTCATCCCTATACATGCATGTACATATGTATAAGTAATGTATAATGTAATAGGTTGAAACAAATTTATAGCTGGATATGTCCAACTATATTAATTATATATATATATATATATATATATACATATGTATATCTATATATATATATATACACATATTTCTGTCATATAAATTCTCTCTCTCTCATATTGGAAACCATGCAAGTCTGGAGAGGGAGGAGTCTCCATCTCCAAGACTGACCTTCACCTTTTGAAATTATTGTATATGTGATTCCCCCCCATTCATATCTTTGTGCTGCCTGCTCCTGTACTTCCAACACATTTCAATAAAATTGTTTGGGAAATAAATGTTGTGCTTATATGAAAAAAATTCTCTCTCTCTCTCTCTCCCTCTCTCTCTCTCTCTCTCTGTTTATCTCTCTCTCTCTTTCATTCTCTCTCTCTCACTCTCTACACACACACACACACACACACACACACACACACACTATATGGAGATATCTATCTATCTTTCTATCTACACATTGATATAGATAGATAGACAGATATCTCCATATACTGTGTATAGACACACAGATAGACATACATGTATACAAATGTGTATATATAGAAATGCAGATAGATGATAGGTAGATAGATGATAGATAGATAGATAGATAGATAGATAGATAGATGATAGACAGACAGATAGATTTATACCAATCACTGAACTATGCATTGGTGATACAAATAAAGCAAATATTGCAATCCTTACCCTAAAGGACCTTATATTCTAATAAGGGAAGAAAACAAACACATAAGAGAGTGTTCCTTTTACTACACCAAGATATAGTATAGTTCCATGTATATCATATGTAGACTTTACATAGGATAATTCTGTTTTATTAGTGGCATACAACTCTTCCAGAAGCAAATCATTTTAGCAACCTAGAGCTTTCTAGAGTTGTTCACAGTCACACACTTGTGTGACTTTTTTAAATATCCAATTGAATAAACATTAATTAAATTCCTACTCTATGCCAGGCACTGTGTTAAGCACTGAGGATACAATAAATAAAAAGAAAGAATCTTTATCATCAATGAGTTTACAATCTAAAGACTCAAAGAGCCCACAAGGGAATGCAGGAAAGTGGGGGATGCAGAACAGCAGGGGATTCCTTCTTCCTTGGAATTGAAACCAGGCAGAACAGCAAATACAGAGTGGGGATAATATCATAATTCTTTTCCATCAAATTTTCCTCCTGTTGTCTAATGAGGCAGGGCATTAGTGCAATAACACTTGTGAATCAGAGGGTATTTGGGTTTGCAAGAGGGCTATCAGTGAGTGACAAAATTAATTAGTCATTTTGACAGAACTGTCCAAATTCATGTATCTATTATTAATGTATAAAAACCTAGGAGGAAGTGGAATGCACATCTCTATTGTGTTTTAAGGTTTCAAAAAAGCTTTTCTCACAATAACCTTGGGAGACAGCAAGAGCATTATTGATTTTGCTTCTAACTAGATATCATTATGGTGTTTTCCAGAGAAAGCTCCAATTCAAGCACCCATACTACTTGTTAGAGTGAAGATTAAGTCAGCTTTGCATATAATAGGTACCCAATAGACAACCAATCAATAAATAAATTCGAAGACATTTGCATTATATAAAGAACACAAAATGATATTTAACTGGCACCTAATGGGTGATTTATGCATAAGTGTGAAGATGTATAGTGTGGAATCTACACCACACTCACTGATTTAAAGAATAAAAACAATGTCGTTTAAAACGATTTCTAATGAGGTGTTTATTACAGTTGTTTTCAGATTATATAGATCTCTTCTATATGACATTTTCCCACTTTTAATCCCTTTGCAACTTTCAGAACCTGCCATATAACAAATCATAGCTATCATAGCTCCCACTATGAGTCACTAAGAGACATCCATCTCCCACATTTTTCAATCAACATAAAACATTCTAGTGTCATCAGCTCGATGCAGCTTCATAAGGCTAACTAGTTCCTGGACGACAATATGCTCAAGAATAAAGAAAAAATGTTTACTGAAGCAAATGTTCTTTGTTCATAGAACAACTGATATACTGTTAGAAAGAGCCATTTATTCAAGTCCTAGCTAAGAAACAAAGTGGGAGAGTAGAATTTAATTTCTGAGTAATCAGTAAAAAGCACATTTTGGTCCAAAAACTTGGCAACAGAGAGAGGAGGTGGGTGACAGAATAAATTTTCCCATGCAATAATATTGAGACTTCTTCATTCTTTTTGCTCCCCTTTCTTTAATTGTATTACTCAGTCAAGGAAACATGGAAGAAGTGTAGAAATGGCATTGAAACTTGCTTGTGATATCCCTTGAGGTATTGAAGAAGTGACTTTATGGCTGCCTTATTAGAGGCCACAAAAAGGGAAGAGAAAGGGCAGTCAGGAAATGAGTTTGCTTGTATTATTGTAAAGGAGTTTTGACATACTTGCTTTTAGGAACTCAGTCCTACCCTATCACTCCTTTTGGCATATGCAACATAGACTTGTCACATGATACAACATCATAAAATAAGGTGATAGAGCAATAGCAAAAAAGAGAAAAAAAACAGGCAAAAACATATACAATTGAGCAAATGTGAATTTCTCACTTTTTCAAAGACAGGCAAGAGAAACAATTGCTGGCTAGCCAATAAATATTAATTAAGTACCTACTATGTGCCTATCACTATGATTGGTTCTGAGGAAATGAATAAAGATAAAAACACAGTCCCCACCCTCAATGAACTTATAGTCTAATATAAAGGATAAATGGGAGATAATCAACAGAGGAGACAAACAATGATGGGATTTATTATTAAAGTATCAATGAGTGATAGATGTGTATATTTTATGCACATCTATCATTCATTGATACTTTAATAATAATATGTAATATACCATTATATACACACACACACATATACCTGCATGCAGGAAATACATAGCACATACATATGTATACATGCATGGATAGATACATGGATGTTAGATATTATACCATGTATGTATGTATATGTGTATATACATATATATGCATGCAAATACACATCTATCATTCATTGATACTTTAATAATAAAATATAATATATAATTATATATACATACACATACACCTGCATGCATGAAATACATAGCACATACATATGTACACACATGCATGGATAGATACATGGACGTTAGATAGTATAGCATGTATGTATGTATATGGGTGTGTGTGTTAATATATATATATATATATATATACATATATATATATATATATGCATGCAAATACACACATAGATGTAGTATTTCAGATTAAGGAACTTATATGTCTCTTCTGTGTTCTGTCCTGGTCAGACCGCAAGTGCAGGTTGTTTTCATTTCTAGGTGTTACATTTCAGGACTGGTATTTATAGTAGGAGAAATCTCTTTACCCCTCTCTCCATTCAAATTAGGTTAATTTTTTTCATAAGTTACTGAGATGATCTTCAGATCTTGCATTGAAAGTGTAAAGTTTCAGGTCATTGAAATCATTTTGGGGTCACCTCATACAAAGCAACAATGAGGAGCATTCCACCCTAAAGTGTTCTGCTATTTGGTGGATCACTATGGCTAATGGAAGCAAGCAGGACCCTTCTAGCTGATGCTTTTCCTTGCTGAATATCCTTTTCCTGTTCTGGCGAAGTAAATTCCTCTTTGTTCGATATGGAATGACCAACTTGTATCTTATTTTGTTTCAGCATAAAATTTAAACTACCAGTGTACTGGCCAGAGTCTAGCCCAGATCAGAACAATTGACAAGAAATTGCAGAATTGGAACAGAATGGGCTTGTTGAAGTGGGGGATGGTTAGTTCAGAGAAATAGAGCCCAGATTTACCTTTCTGCTTTTTACTGGTGGTGCTTTTGGTAATTTCATTGGAGATAGTGTTCACATACTATTTAATTACTCATCCTTGAGGGATGAGAAAGCAAACTACTCAAAGCTATTCAAAAAATATTGGAAACTATATTTTGTATTCTTAGTAACTGTAACTTGAAGGTAATTGTACTAAATGGAACTTTAGCATGTCAGTTGGGTCAGACCACCCAGTCTGGAAACTTAAGACCTTCCAACCTGTACTAGGGGATTTCTTGAGAATTCAGTTTGGATTCAACAAAGATCAGTGGAATATTTTTTGGGGGAACAGGATGGTTTGACAATGAGATTTTGCCCTTTTTAGAGAAGGAGAAATCCATAAAAACAATTTATGCTTTGCTCTGGCTGGAACTAGATATCTTTGAATTGCTAACGGTCATATTCACCGTTGATCAACAATGGTCATAACCACCAGAATCATCAGTGATCATAATCACTAATCACAATTGCTTAGGGGAGACCTAATTTAAAAAAAAAATGCCCCATTGGCTTTAAAAGCCATATTTTTGTAATCTGTTTGGTTTTTAATGAATTTTTTGCAGGGAATCACAATCCATATCAACAGCAATTCGCAATCTTATAATTGTATATTGACTTACCTGGCAGTGGAAGGGCTTCAACAGTGAGAGAATGCAAATCAGTGCAAATTGTAGAAATTTTCTGATTTCCTAACAGCCATGCTGGATTAAATATTTCATTTTTTTTAATTTGGAATTTGTATGGCTAACATGATTTTTTCTGCTATGGATAGTTTTGGAATTCTTTAGTTTAAGCCATTGTGGAAGCATTTAAAAGAATAATGCTAAATTCTGATCAGAATCCCAGAGAAATTGTTAGAATTCGAGAAATGAACAAATACGCCAGATATATACAATTTAATTGGCTTAGGACTATCAAGGTTTTTGCAAATATATTTAATGTCTCAGTTGTCACCACCACACGTTGTAAATCATATTATTTGTTTTGCAGCTTGCTGTGAAAGTTCTCAGAAAATCCCCAAACTCAGACCTCAGGAAGTATTTTCCCAATTGGGACAGATGAATGGCTACTGATTTCATGTGAGAGATATACTGGTCCAAAGGAGTTTCTGTTTTTTGTGGGTTTTTTGGGAGAGTATTCTTGTGTGTTTTATTTGGTTGTTTGTTTTATTCAATTATTTATTTCTTTTCCTCTGCCAGGATGGTAAAGGCAGGTCCCAGAATTATCAATACCCATAGCACTCCTGAAGAGCACAGGAGGGCAGTGGCCAGCCTGGCCAGCATCAACCTTCTGCCCAGAGAGGCAGAATGAGACCTGCCTAGTGAGGTGGAATAGGAACCCATAAATGGCAGCTGAAAAGTGCTTGGGCCAGGTATCAATTTCCTATTCTCAATCAAACTCATCTTGAAGGTATAAAATTTCAGTGCAGCCACCCCACTCTGAGTATGTACTCACATTTTGCCCCTAAAAAGGTCTTTCTCATTTAAGTGACTCTCCCTCTGGGTAGTTAAATCTCTTTACATTCCCAAATTGTGTGATTGCGTATTTGCATGTGTAGGCATGTGGATACCCACACTTTTATTTTGCCTGATTATAGTAACATAGAGTAATAAAGCTCATGTTTTCGCCAGTGTACCTAGAAACAATTTTCTGGAAATCCTCAAACTTGTGACATTTGTCTAAACCAAGCTCTGAAAGCAAATGGAGTATGTGTTGATGGAGATAACTTTGATAATATATTAAATACTGATATATAGAAGTTATAAAATTAGATGGCATATGTTCATGTAAATTTTTGTCGATATCTTTGTAGATTTCCCATTCAGAGTCCAAAGGATTGCCTACTGATGCCATCCTTCTCTTTTTTTTATTTTTATTTTTTTTATTTACTCATTTACTTTTAATTTACAAGATTCAGTTCCACAATCACTTGAGTTTCAGATTTTCTCCCCTCCCTTCTCCCCCCGCCCCCATGGTGGCGTGCAATCATGTATAGGATCTGCAAATACTTTCACATTGTACAATAGTCTGGTCATATAGAAGGGTTGTAACCAATGAGTGATCACTGGGAAAAGAAAAAAAAAAAAAGCAAAACCAGACATGAAAGAGAACGATAACGAGTTTTGCTTCAGTCTCCATT
>CM053583.1:26055934-26084098 GCA_028627135.1 Pseudochirops cupreus | reverse complement strand
TGTCATATGTCACCTTTTTAGTTATGATTAATATATTCCCCCCATTTTTAACATCTCAACTTGAAAGAGAAAATGTAGTCCCTAATGTATATTAGTGAGTCTATAGCCTGCAGCTGTATAGGGATCCCACTGATAGGCATCCTCCAGGATATGTATTCTGGGCAAGTGATTGAAATGGAGAGTGATCTGTGTCCTGAACTCATTAGAAAAAATGACTGAGCTGGCATGAATCTGGAGAATTGTGTAGTAGTTTCAGTGATCCAAATCCCATCTCTTTAATGCCAATATTACTGCAGTTATGATATTTGGCTTTACATCATAGGATACTATCATATTAGAGGAATAAAAATCATGATTAACTCAAAGGCGATGGAATGATACACACCGAGCATAATTAGGCTACTGCATACCACCAATTATGGCATGTGTACAAGTTGTGAAAAAATCTTCTCAGGGACTCATATTAGCATGAAAGGAGGTTGGGGAAGATTAAATGCATGCCTATAACATAATCACCAAGATATTAAAAAAAAAAAACTGGGGGAAAACTACCACTACATTAGAAGGAGCCTCAGTAGAGATTTTCTATATGGACACAGGATGAGAAGTCAGGAAGGTGTGTTCCGACTCCATGGAGGGTGTATCTGTTCCAGTGAAACCCAGGATCCATCCGTGTCTGAAATGAAAACATTTTTTCAAACTGCATTTCACATAAGCACTTTTACTCTACAATAATGACCACATATCTGACAAAGTAATTTGCATTTGCAACTTCATGTTTCATGACAGTGCTTTGATGAATTGTGGGATTGAATTTCAAAGACCCATTAATATCAAGAAAAAAAGGACACTAACGTGTGGCTCTCTGAAATTCACATGTACTGTACCTTTTCTGTAATATAAAAAAAAGAGAGAAACTATCACTGTAGCATTAAACTATGGTGCATGTTTAATTACTGACATGAACTTTTAAGTTTCACATTTAAAAGAAATATTTCATTCTTAGCTTGATAGAAATAAAAGCACTTTGAATATGAGACAGGAATAAAAATAAATGTTAAATTTGTAAAATATTTGCCTATTTTCTGGTATTGTTGGATCATAGGTCTAGTGCTGAAACAGACTTTAGAAATCATTGAGTAGATGCTCACTTTACAGATAGGGAAACAGAGACTTAGTGAGGTTAATTGAATTACCCAAGGTTACACAGATCATAAATTCATACCTAGGAATTGAACTCCAGATCCATGAAAACCCAGTGTTCTAGCTTTCATTATCTCAAAAGTTCATGAAGTGATCTGTCCTGAGCTGCTCAGTGTCCAGCACTAAGCATGATTGGAGATGTGAATAAGAAATAACTAGACAATGTGGGTAGTTCAAGGAAGAACCATGAACTCCATTTAATGAATCTTTGAACAAGGTTTTTATAGAACAAGCAGATAAACATCCAAGTACTTTCATCAATAAGCTTAGTCTGTCATATCCTGAAACATTATTGTCATTATCATAGTGTTATCATTATAATAGTCTGTCACATCCTGGAAGCAGGTCAGGTACGATCAGGCTTTGTAATTCTAGGTGCCAAAAAGTCTTGGGAAAAGCCAGAAAGTCTTCAGAAAG
The DNA here is from genome assembly GCA_028627135.1 of Pseudochirops cupreus. Classification (NCBI taxonomy): domain Eukaryota; kingdom Metazoa; phylum Chordata; class Mammalia; order Diprotodontia; family Pseudocheiridae; genus Pseudochirops; species Pseudochirops cupreus. The sequence goes on along the minus strand of CM053583.1, from coordinate 26,082,478 downwards.
TTGGTTAGCTTCTGTCAAATGCAATCACATAACAAAAGATGTTGAGAGCAGACTTCAAAGCCAGGAAGCCAAAGCCACAATCTCAAAGACATCTGCATAGAAACTGATCCCCAAGAATCAAACACTTTGATTTAGTACAAAATTTTTTTTAATTTTATAGTTATGTGATGTAAAACTGATTTGATGTTATAAGATGCCATGGTTAACAGGAACCCCAAAAAAGCATCTAGTCAAACCTCCTAATCTTAGAGATTAGAAGTTTAAGGTTTCACAACCTTTAGTAAGAGGTTATTAAAGGGCAGTGATAGAAGTAGACACAGAAAAAGAGGCCTTGAAACCTTTTCTCAGCACTGATTCTTGTGGCCTCAGGCAAGTCACTGGGTAATCTCCTGGGCTTTATTCCCTAAAGAAAATAATTAAAATATTGATAATGATAATAATAATAATTTTATACATAAAAGTAACATTTCTTTATATTATACTCTTTGTATTTTCCTCCAAAACACTGTTAGTAAACAACTTTAGGAAGCAGAACCTAGGTATATGTCAAATCTGATATTAATAATTAGACTTTGATATAATATGATTTTTCAAAAATCAGTTATGTAGTATAGGTAAACTTATTGCAAAACAGAAACACTGGATTTATATTATCCCATGTCCTTTTTTCTTTAATTCTATTTTGTGCTGTTTTTTTTTATTAAAGGTAATTTTGTTTTTATATGGCTATGAATCTAGCACAGAAAATTTACCTGGCTTACAATCTTAAGTACCATTTAAGTAACAGCTGTGGGACAGATAATAGCTAATTCAAATAATAAATTAAAAATGAACAAAAGTGTGGTATAGAATTTCATAAATGATGCAAAAATGATTATGGAAATTCAGAATAGTTAACTTAAACAATGTAACACAATTCCAATGAAAAGCAGTGATCTACTGATGTTAGAGGCCCTGGGTACTTGGGTTTGAATCCCAGCTCTGCCATTGATCAGGTATCTGAATCTGTATAAGTCATATAACTAATTTGTACTCCAGTCTCCTCACCAGTAATATGAAGAAATTAGACTGGATGTTCTTCAAGGTCCCTTTCAGCCTTCAGCCTCTGATCCTATGACACCATATAGGTGGAAGTGCAATTTAGTTTAAATTATATCCCATTAAAGGTGTATTCTAATTCCTCTTAATGTCTTTTAGGGATATCCATCTGAATTCCTGAAGGTAAGGCCATCAAGTTACAAATGCTAACTACCAAAGAGGAAAGGCTTTGAATAAGGGCTGAAGTGTGTGGAGACTTATGTTTGTTAATGTAGGTAATGCATATTCAGTGCCTCCCATTTAAAAACTTGGAATCAGGCTTGCATTTGAAAGAAAATTGGTGAGGTGTTTTGCTACCAATTAATGTACCACTGAGAAGCTTTCAGTAGAGTCCTAGTTAAATTTGTAGAGCCTCATCCTCAAGATTGGCCAGCAGGTGATTAATTTTCAGCCAAGAAATTCATATAGATAGTCTACTGGGGCAGGAAGGTGCAATCTACATTAGTGAATTAAGTTCCCACAAAATCACAAAATCTTAGTGTATTCTATTACTGAATTACCTAGTGATTTCCCTCCCCCTTCTCCATTTCACTGTGGAAGTGTTTTGTTGTTGTTTTTTTTTTTTTAATTTACAACCAAATTACCTTCTTTTAATTGCAAATGCAGGTGTCAGTTTGTAAAGTAGTTTAAGGCTCCCCTCTCCCTTCCCAGCTTTTGATAAAGACTTGGTTCAGTCTTATTAAACTATGTCTGAAGGAAATTTCCATATGAAAAGATGTTTGTGATTTCTGAAAAACCTGGTTTCCTTTAGTGTCTGTACACTTGACCAAATTCTAGTAAATTCTTCATGATTTTGTAATCTATTAGTGAAAGTTACATTTTTTTTAAATAGGATTACTAAATTGCAAGTTTTCATGTTATTTTAAAAAAGTAAATTCTCTTTGGACATACAAAACACAGGGGCATCCAGCCTCAGAGATAGAAGGATTTGACAGCCATCTGGTTAAACCTGTATCCTATAAGAATCTTTTCTATGACATTGTGACCTTGCTTAAAAAGCCAAATGAAAGATAAATGGGAGTTTCTCAGTAAGATTTTGTGCCAGTCTAAATTGCTTGTTTTATTTTCTTTTTTCCTTCTCCATTATATTGTCCATTTAGATATGTATATTTTTACATGCAATATCTAAATACAGCTCATGGGGAAGCTTGAACATGTTTCTACATGGATGTTTATGTATATGCATGTGTGCATACATGCACAAGATATACGCATATGTGTGTACATATTGTGTATTTGCATGTGTATATATACATATGAAATCTTACCCACTCTTCTCCAAGGTAGACTTTGTTCTTGCATGGAGGGGACAAGAAGAATGAGGCATGAAACTAGTCACATTATTGTCTTCTTCTGGAGTGGGGAAAGTGAAAGGGGAACAGGACTAAAATTGTATTCATCTTTTCCCCTGAATATTGTTCGTCTGGGATTTTTTTTAAGTTCAAGTCACTTTCTTGGTTCTACCTCTTAAGTATGAAAGGGTGCTCCATGCTTACAGCCATAGGTTTAATTGCTACCTGTCAAATGCTAGTTACAGCAAGAGTCATCAAAAATAGTTAACAGTGAGCAAAGCAACTCATCCAAGCAGATAAAAAACAGAAACAAGAGAAGTTATATAGGAATAGACTATACCAGAAAAAAAAAATGGATGGGAGAAAGGAATGTTTTAACCATTTAAAGCAAGGCAAGATCCTGCTCTGGGAAAAGAGCAGTCTTCCAATCCCGAGTATCTTTGCAAGCAAGCTGAAATTCAGGGCCATGATGAGGAAACTGCTATTTCTTACATGCATACTTTCTAAACTGTTCTTTTTGTTCATAGATCTTTCGCTGAACATAGTCTATAAGAACATCTATTGTCTCTCAAACAGAAATAAAGAGTTTAGTTTCCAAAACTCTTAAACCAACTCTGCCCTCTATGCAGGCATGCAACATGGAATTATCATTCTCTCTACAAATGACGAGAGTCTTAAGAAAATGCTCCAGGCATTAAACATTGATTATACTTATATCAAACTGAAGTTCTCCTCTTCCAAACTTCCACTCTAAGCTTTTAGTTTTGCCCCCAAGGTCCAAATGAAAGAAATACTAGCCCCTTATTCAGGTGATAACTCTTCAACGATTTGATGATATAATTGAAATTTCAAGTCTTATATTTTCTAGCCCTCTTATCACTTGTTCCTTCAATTGACGCACACATGACATAAAATTAGGGTCTTTCACCATATCAGTTACCTGTATTTGAACATTTTCTAGTATCAAAGTCTGTCTTAAAATCTGCAAACCTCCTGACTTCCTTCATCCTTTTTATTTATTTATTTTTCCCCCAGAGATTATGGAACAGCAGTTGTAGAACAATGCAGAAGAAATCTTAACTTTTTCAATATGATTGTTAGGTTTTCTGTTTGTTTTTTTTCCCCCTTTTTCAAAAGTATGATTTGGAATGCATTGGAGAAATGGTTGTATAAGAAAATCTAACTTGTATACAAATGTGTGTATACACACACACACACACACACACATACACACACACGTGTATATAGGACGGTGTATATATATGCATATGGATATATATCTCAGTATTTTATATATGTGTACATAGAGAACACAGTATCAATTGAATAGGAAGGCACAATACTTTGAAAGGCAAAATTCTGAGGTGGGAGAGGAATAGAATGAGAGGAGACAGGGAGAGATAGAATGGAGTTAATCATCTCATAGAGAAGAGGCAAGGGTTAACTGTTACAATGGAGGGGAAGAAAAGTAAGGGTGAAGGGAAAGGGTCAATGTCCATTATGGAGATGTTCTGCATAACCACACATGTACAGCCTGTATTGAATCACTTGTCTTTCCAGTGGGGGTGGGTAAAGAGGGAGGAAGGGAAAGAATCTTGAATTTAAAGTTCTATAATCATATGTTTTATATATATATATATATATATATATAATATTATTAACTACATACAACTGGGAATTAAGATATACAGGCACTGGGGAAGGGAGATCCATCTTGCCCTACCAGAAAGTCAGAGGATCGATGGGGGAGGACACAGGAGAGAGCAGATTGGGGAAGGAGTTATACAGTGGGATGACTGTTTTGGGGTGGTGGATGGGGGAAAGATGGAGAGAAAATTTGTGACTCAAATTTTCATCGAAATGAATAATGTGAACAAGAAAATAAATTAATTAATAAGAATGAAAAAAAGTTAAAGATATAAGTAAAAGTATTTTTCAAGAAAAATATCATAACCAGAACTAAACAAAATATTACAAATATGGTACAAATAGGATAGATATAGCCAGATTCTTACTTACTTATTAAATTATTCTGTGTCTCTTTGGGAGTCATTGTAGCACAGAGACAATAGGAATCCAAACTTGCTGAGCGAATCACCATCAGTTGTGGCAGTTTCCAGTCTTCTCAACCCATAAACACCAAAGAGAAAGTAAAAGATCAATGGGGAACTCTGTTGGGACAGGCGTGAAAGAAGAACATGGTCTAGCCCCTGGCTCTAGGGCAAGAAGTGGTAGAAGGGAGGTGGCTACAGCTGCTGCCTTGTGGCTGCCTCCAGAGCTCCTGGTCTGCAGATCATAGGCGGACCAAGCAATCATACAGAGGGTGATCACTCTTGCTTTTACCTGCTTGGATCTGGATCGCAGTCTTGGGTGGTGGTCCTGGGGTATGTGGCCAGTGTACCAGAGCTTGTGGCAGCTGTAGAGAGGGTGCCCTCCTAATAACTCCAACAGCTGTGAAAACCCCATTAATTTGGACCAAAGCTCTCTACACTCTGGAAGCAGAGTTCTCCCGTGGCAAAGAGCTCAAAAGACAAGTAATTGACTGGCAAGATGAGCAAGCAGAGAAAGCACACCCAGACCACAGAATCCTTTTTTTTGGGGGGAGGGGAGGAGGGGATCAATACATGGAACCAGAGGAAGAGAGTAAAGTCAGAAATCCTGCATCAAAAGCTTCTATGAAAAAATATGAACTGGTTATAGGCCATGGAGGAGCTCAAGAAGGATTTTGAAAATCAAGTAAGAGAAGTGGAAGAAAAACTGGGAAGAGAAATGAAAATGATGCAAAAAAAATCATGAAAATTGAGTCAATAGCCTGATAAAGGAGACCCAAAAACTACTGAATAAAATAACATGATAAAAAAATAGGAATCCAAAGTTTCATAATTTAACATTCTCAGTCCAAAGGTAAGAAAGCTAAGATCAAATGATTCAAATATAATTGTCCAAGATGATATTTTAAGTGATAGACAGCCAGGGTTTCAACTCAGACTCACTGACTCCACATACACTTTATAGCTATGTGACTTTGGAGCAAGCTATTTAATCTTGTTTGTCTCAGTTTCATCATCTGTAAGATGACCTGGAGAAGGAGGTAGAAAACCTTTCCAATATCTTTGTCAAGAAAAGCCAAAATGGGGTCACAAAGAGTCTTACACATTTGAAACATGGCTAAACAAGAACCACTGACTCCAAATTTAGCGTTTGTTTAATTACGCTTTGTTGTCTTTTTCTTATTTTGTCCTATGTAGGTATTAGCTTTCTTTGATGTCATGTCACTCTGCTAATTCATATTGAATGTAAAATCCACTAAAACCTTAATCTCTGTATGATAATGTGACTTTTGAATAACTTGGGTATTTTCTGATATTTAATGAATGCTACGTAGACCAGTCCTAGAATGTCATCTCAACCTCTGATATAGATTCTTTTTAAAATTTGTTATTTTCAGTGAAAATTTATAGATATCACATCTAATCCACTGTCTGAGAGGAAAATGTTTAGGGAAATTAATATCTACTGACTTTTACTTTCTAAGGAAATACTAAGAGACTAAAACTGGTTTTATGAAAAAATAGAAGTGTTTAAATGCTAGAGGAATCTAGATGTCCATAAACAATCCAGAAAAACAATAAAAATCCCCAGAAAGAACACTGATGAAGAAAACCAAAGGGAATAATCGATAAAGTCTCCCATCCAGTTTAGGGCTTCTCAAAAAGACTGGCAGAAAACAACAGAAGTCCAAGAAGAAGACTAGTTAGGATCCGCAGAAGGCATGGGGCCAAGCAGCCTGAATATGCACACAGGGAAGTCCTTCAACTCCAGAGTTGTTATAGCAAAAAAATAAAGAAATAAAGAAATCAGAGCAGTACCTAGTGCAAAACAGCCCTATCACATCAACAGTAGAAAGGCCCTGGACAACGCAAAGTATAAGGTGATCCTAGAGCCTCCTTAGGTGAAAAGTACCAAAAAATGCCTAATATAGGATGGCATTTGAGCCCAGCAATGTTCATATAGATGATGAAGTTTTCATCATTTGGCATTACCAGAGTTAGCTCAATGTTTAGGAGGCTCTGAAGGAAAGTGTGGAAGAGAAGAGAAATTAGACTGTCTACTAAACTGAAGGTCTGCAGAGCTGATGTGTTGATGTCACTGTTGTATAACTGTATCACCTGGATTGTCTAGCAGCACCATGCCAGAAGACTGAATTGCTTCCAATTCAATTGTCTGGGGAAGATTCTAAAGATTAATTCGCAAGATAAGGTACTAAAGTACTCTGTCGTGCTAAACTGCTAGCTTTCAAACTCTACTGCACAGAGCACCCCTCCAATGCATTGCCCATTTGGGGTAAATGCCAAACACATGTTTGCCAAAAAGACTGTGTTAATGAGAATTCACAAAAGGCAAGTGCTCACATGGAGGTCAGAAAAGGCAATATAAGGACACTTTTAAGATCTCTCTGAAGAACTTTGAAATTGATTGCATTACACGGGAGACACTGGCAAAGGTTAAAAAAAGGTACTGTGCTCTATGAGTGAAGCAAAATTTCAGTAGCTCAAAAGAAACATTTGATGTGCAAATTTAGAGATATTTCCATTCCAAATGTTCAAATTGACGATTTCTGTCCAATTTGTGGTAGATTCTGGTCAGTCACAGTCAGACACACTGTACCTTGACTTCAATAGAGTGATGCCATTTTGGTCCTCTTCAACATCATAGGACAACAACCAACCAACCAACTAACCAACCAACCAACAAGACAGATTCCAGAAACAGTATCTAATCAACTTACCATCAATCCAATGTTCCATTACCCTGTGCTTAAGTCAGTAACTCTGCATCCTGGGCTTAGAGCTTTAAACCATAGTAGGAGACTTGGCCAGACAATTCTTGCAGCAGTTAGTCCCTATATTTAGTCACAGAACTCAAGATAATAGGACCTTTCCTCACCATCAAGAAGTGTAGCAGTAGTTTGGAGCAGACAGAAGCCCCCAGACCAGAAATTGATTCTGGAAATCTAAGTAAACAGAAGATAACACCAAACACAAAGGAGAAATATCTTTTAGGATAAAATCCTTGGTAGGAAAGCTAAGGCCAAATAAATAAACCCAGAAGAAGAAAATAACTCCACATTCAATACAAGTAGAGTCAATAAAAATAAAATGTTGCTGCTGCTGTTAACATATCATGACCGTGAGCATTAAGAATATCTAGAATACCCAGAAAAAAAAATAAAGAGATATAAATTAGAATTTCTAGGGAGCTGTATCAGCAAGCACCCTAGCATACCCAGGGTGGCTGCTAGCACAGGTTCTTAGTCTGCTTTTCTAAAGGAAAGCAACTCAAAATGGGTTAACAGTTTTAATTTAATCAATCAAACATATATCATTTACCTAGTTCAGGGGGAAAAAGTCGGCACCCTGAACTTCAGAGAATATAAACAGAAGTTACAAGCCCACAAACAGATCAGCAGAAGGGCTTCCAAATATCTGACCATCACATCCATAGCTAGTCAGTTACCAGAGAGGGAAGCAGCAACATCTGGGTTTTTCACAGCCGGGGGGCTCAACGGCTGCCCAGAGTCTCCTCTGGCCAAATCACACAACTCTTCTCAAAGTGAGCCCCAAGCAAAACCTCACATCAGGGTATATATAGCCTTCTCCTGGATTGGAGAAGGTCACAGCCCTCTTGACCCACTGCCCAATCACAAAGTAATAAGGCACGGGCATTCCTGGAAAACAAGCCTGGTGCCACAGGCTCCACGTGATCACATTCAGCCTATTAGGGGGCAGAGTATACTCTCAAATCAGGGAAGGTTATCAGAACCACTTAAGTCTATCAAAGGGCCTAGGAGCAGGGAAGATCTTCAGATTCTCATAACAGGAGAAAAAATAAGATACAGCAAGAGGGAAAGAAAAGGGGTTATATGTTAAACAGACTGCTTCATTTAAGGAACACAAGTGTTAGGCAAACTTTACTTTCAGCATTTTTTTAATTTTGAAAAGGTGGCTAAAGGAGCAAAGAAAGGAAAATTTTCAAGAGGACAAAATGGGTGGAAACACGACTAATAGTGATACTAAGAATATGAATGGGATAAACTCACCCATAAACCAAAAAAGAATAGCAGAAGGGATTACAAAATAGAAAGTGTGAAGGTATATATCCGCATACATATGCATATGTACATGTGCATGTACACGCGTGTGCATTGTGTCCATATAGCCATATACAAATTCATTGTATGTGTTTGTACATATTTGTGTTGTAAGAGAGAGAAAAACACAGAAAGAAAGAAAGAAAGAAAGAGAGAGAGAAAGATAGAGAGAGAGAGAGAGAAAGAAAGAAAGAAGCAATGAAATGAAGAAGGGGAAGAGGGATGGAGGAAAAGAGAGAGAGGACAACAATTTAGGAGCAAGTGAGAAAGATGTTGAGAGAGAGGGGGGAGAGAGAGAGAGACAGAGAGACAGAGAGAGACACAGAGATAGAGAGAGAGAGACGGAGAGAGAGACAGAGGGAGAGAGACAGAGACAGAGAGATTTATGTGTTTGCATACACACATAATGATTTTTCATGGATGTTGGTTTTGGAAACCGATGATAATTCCAAACAATTTTATTGCTACTAGAAACTACAAAAAGTTTTTCGTTAAGGAGCTCACATTTATTTAGCAATGTAATTTATATAAAGAAGAGAGTAAAAATTAGGTTAACACATTATTGCACATAGCAAAAAATCTGAATTTACTGAATACCTATAAATGCATGACTTCGTGGTTAAAATTCCACATCTAGAAGCTTTCTTTCATATACTGACAGGTGATGCACTCACATACTACAAATATGTAGCTCAAAATATTCTGTAGAATTGAATCAAGAAACTGTCTTGCAATAGAACCCTTATTAGAGACCAAACTATTTCTCAGAACTGTACCAAAATAATATTGATCAAAACATTTTACTAGGTGTTGCCATAACAAATATCCATAATCTTTGAGCTCCATGGTTTAAAAAGGCTTTCAAAAGATAAGAGACCTAGTAAAGGAGATCAAAATTGTGTGGCAATAAGATAAAGTGCATATCATTCTTGTTTTGTTTTATATTACTGAAATGTAACATGGATATTATCTACAAAGTTACCTAGGATGAGCTCACATCCTTATGCTTTTCTTCATCTACAAAAAAAGCATTTTAAGCACTTACACAAAAGTCTGTAAAAATAAATATAAAATGACAATCTCAGGATAATGAATTGCCTGGAATATTTTCATCAGCCCCATTGGGGTGAGAGTGGGGGAATAAGGAGAATGAGAAATAATAGCCAGAGCAAAAACATTGACACAGGACTTTAAAAGTTACCACCAGTTTATAGTTCCCATTTGGAAATTATATTAACCCTTGGTTATTGGTACCATAATGTTTATAATACACATTTTGTGGGTGAAGAAACTGAGTCCAAAAGCTGCTCAATTATTTCCTCATCTTCAAGTAATTTGTGTTAAATGTTCAGTGTGAACCCAGATACTCCTTTCTGTCACTCCAGAGTTTATATCTATATCTATATCTATATCTATATCTATATCTATATCTATATATAAGTTAATTACCACTTGAACTTCAAAAAAATCTTTAATTACTTAACTTCCTTTCATCTGAAATGAAGACATACATTTTTCAGTCTATACAAAATAAAAGCATGTTAATAATCAATGTCTACATTTCAAGGTCCTTATTTAAAACCTAGGGCCGCCTATGGGCAAGGGTAAGTGTAGAAGAGAAATGCCTAGGATTCTTTCAGAGAAGTAGAATCAGGAGCTCAAAAAAGCTGGTGAATATTTTATATGGCTTAAGGCTCATTGATGCATGCACACACACTCACAGTTAGACACTCTCATGCTTCTTGTACAAAGCACACATTACTCTTTTAATTTGGCAAAATTGTGTTGGGACAGAGAGTAAGGAATAAGTATAAACCGCTGGTACATGAAAGACAGAGGAAAAAAAATTGGCTTAAGTCCAATTGCCATATGCTTTCACTTCCAGCTTCATCCATAAATTATATTTTAACAGCTAAGCATTGTGAAGGTTAAGCTTAAGTTGACAGTTTTCTAACAGCCTTCAGGGAAGACTGAAATAGGGATGACATACTAGTTTAGAGAGACTCCTTTGTGCAGTGAAAAGATCTTTGGAGCTCTTTAACCTCATTCATTCCTGGGGAGCCTTGCTGGCTGTCCCTCACCGAATCAAGTGTGAGACCATATTGTTGTGGCAGTTCAGTTGCTTTTCAGTGGTATCTCACTCTTTATGACCCCATTATGGATTTTCTTGACAAGGAAACTAGAGTGGTTTGCCATTTACTCCTCTATCTACTTTTGCATATGAGGAAACTGAGGCAAATAGGGTTAAAGGGCATGCCCAGGATAACACAGTTATTAACTCTCTGAGGCTGGATTTGAACTCAGGAAGAGGAGTCATCCTAACTTCAGGTCCAATAGTCTGCCCATTGCACCACCTAGCTGCCCTTGTGAGACCTTGTCCTGTGAGTTCACGTGACCTTGAGAAACAAGCAATAGTTATTATCAATATTTTTTTTTACCTTTTTCATTATTCTTTTTTGTTTTAGGTGAAGGGAGGGAAGTACAAATGCCCTTTATGAAGGAACCCCAACCTCTCAGCATTCCAGAGCCTGACTTCCAGACCAAGTTCTGCCGCCAGCCACCACCTTTAGCCCTGATGAGGAAAGAGCAACCTAGTGGCCCTAGGCCAACAGAAGCTGAGATAAAGATTCATCTCAGTCAGGATACATTTGGCCGCGAACTTGGTGGGACAAATACTATTTAGAAACTGGGCTAAGTTTTGCATCTATTCCCCTGAGAACAAGGTTCTCTAGGAGAGTATGCCCCAACAGTATTAGGGAAAATGTTCAAATGTTTGTTCTCACTACATGGTTGATGCTTGAAGTAAATGTACCTTTACAAGACAGAGAGAGACAGAGAGAGAAAGAGAGACAGAGAGAGAGACAGACAGACAAAGAGAGAGAGAGAGAGAGAAAGAGAGAGAGAGAGAGAGAGAGAGAGAGACAGAGAGAGAGAGAGATTTGGAAGCATCTAGGTGGCACAGTGGAAACAGTGCTGTTGGGCCTAGAATTGGGGAGACCTGGATTCTAATTGAGCCTTGCACACTTAGTAGCTGTGTGACCCTCAGCAAGTCCCTTGCCCTTTGTTTGCTTCGGTTTCCTTATCTTCAAAGTAAGTACAATAATAGCAACTACACATAAGATCATTATGAGTATTGAATTAGATGAAAATTGTAAAGTGTTTAGCACAATATCTGGCATATAGTAAGTACACTATAAATGCTAGATATAATATTAGTAGTATTAACAATTATTATATAATATAGATTATCAATAATTGTGTAATACCAAGAATATATAATGTTATAATACAAAATATAATTATATAAAATATAATTTCAGTTGTGTCTGACTTTTCATAACCCCATTTGGGGTTTTCTTGGCAAAGATACTGGAGAGATTTATCATTTCCTTCTCTAGCTTATTTTACAGATGAAGAAACTGAGGCAAAAAGCATCAAAGTACTAACCCAGAATAAAGCAGCTAGTAAGTCTTCAAGGCTGGATTCGAACTCAGGAAAATGTGTCTTCCTGACTCCAGGTCCAGCACTCTATCATCCACACCACCTACCTGTCATATTATATAATATATAAGTATTATTATTATAGGTATAGACATAGGCATAAGTAGAGGTAGAGAAAAGGAAAGATAGAGGCAAAAGTAGATAAATAGAGATATGGATGTAGGTAGATATAGATTCTATAGATATAGAGCACTGTGTCTGGAGTTAGAGGATCTGAATTCCAATTCTCCCTCTGCTACTTACTTTGTTCATGACCTTGAGAAAGTCATTTGCCTCCTCTTAAGTTCATTAAAAAATCTATTGAGATTCTGGTGGGTATTATCTACTAACATCCAGGACAATTCCTCCTACTTCAACCAATTCAATGCTTGACTCACAGTTTTTCTCTCCTTTCCAACTGACCTCATATTAGGGAACTTCAATACATATGTTGATAATCCCTCAAACACTGTAACTTCTCAGTTAATACCTCTAATATTGTCATCAACTGTGAGGGATCTACATCCATGTTCCAGAAGTTTGAGATTTGTTTATGTGATCATCAGTTCTCATTTGAACTCTACCTTGAACCTTCTCACCATATTCTTCATCTTCACCATAGCTCCACCACTCAGTTGTTGTCATACCATCCAACACCAGACAAGCTACCCTTTCCTCCCTTTCCCATTCTGACTCCATGGTGATGGAGTTCAGTTCTGGGTTTCCTTTCCCTTAAGTACCTTGACTACTTGTCCTGTCACTGAATTTAACCTTCTAAGCCTTAGCCCCACTAAGTGGGTTATTCCCACTATGTTTAGCTTTCATTCCTACTCAGACACTGTGGAATGAAGATGGAGAAAAATAATCATAAAACTGTACTGATTTGGATTCACATAAATTAATATATGTTCTGTAAAGTTCTTAGCACAACTGGCAATCTGTTTATATCTCTCTAATCAATTCGCTATACCACTTACAATAACTTTTTCAAATTTCTTCAACAGTCCTCAAATGTTTTAATTCATCCTCCCACATCTTACTCTTCTTAGAAACTTGTCATATTTCAATGAAAAAAGATTAGGCCATTAAATTAAGATATTTCTTCCTTCTCTTCATCTCACATCAATCACATGCTTTCTGCCACTATATCCTCTGCCACCTTTGTCTCACATGAAGAGATAGCTGTTCTCCTTGCCAAGGTCGACCCCTTTTCATGCACAAATGACCTTGTTCCACTCCATTTTCTCCAGCAGACTGATCTCTCCATCATCTTCTCTCTCTGTCTCTCTCCCTCTCTCTCTTTGTCTCTCTCTCTCTTTCTTTCTCTCTCTCTCACTGATATTCAGTCTCTCACCTTCTACTAGATGCTTCCCTACTATTTATAAATATAGTCCCTTCTCCTCCAACTTTTAAAAACCTTTGCCATTGTTTTATTTTCCATCATACTTGACTCTGTGATCCCATCTTTAGTTTTCTTGGTAAAGATACTGTAGTGGTTTGTCATTTCTTTCTCCATCTCATTTTACAGAAGAGGAAACTGAGGCAAATAGGGCTAAGTAACTTGCTCAGGGTCACACACAGTTAGTGAGGTTCTGAGGCCAGATTTGAACTCAGGAACATGAGTTTTCCTGACTCTAGACATGAGACTCTATCCAACTCAACACCTAGCTTCCCTAAAGACTCTTACTTGATTCTTTAATTCCTACTAGCTATCATTCTATATCTCTCCTCTCATCTTTGGCTAAACTCTTGAGAATGCTTCTCTACAATCACTTTCTATACTTGCTTTCCTTTCATTCCCTTTTCTCTTGCCATCTGGATTGTGACTTTGTCATTCAACTGAAATTGTTTTCTCCAAAGTTACCAATGATCTTTTAATCACGAAACCAAATGGTCTCCATTATTGTTTGACTCAGCTTTTGACCTTCTTGGTCACACTTTTCTTCTTAGTACCCTCTTCTTAATAGGTTTTTCAATTCTACTTTTTGCCCCTCCTCATCTTATCAATCCTCAATTTCTTTTGCTGAGTCTTCATCCAAATCTCACTTCCTAAGCATGGGTATCTGCCAACTCTCAGTACTGAGCTTCTTCTCTTCTTCAGTCCTAATTCACTTGGTGATGTTGGGTCAAATCCTTTGGTTTCAGTTATCATCTCTATGCAGATGGTACTCACAAATATTTATCCATCTCTACCCTTTCTCCTGCCCCCCTGTTTTGCTTATATTTCTACCTACCTATTAGGCATTTCACATTGAATACCTTAATTGCTAAATATTCATATCTTAACACTTATCTTTCCTTTCACATCTCTGCCTATTTATAACATTTTTATTGATGTTAAACACACCAACATCTTTTGAGTCAGCCAGGCTATGAACCTAGGTCTTGTCCACAATGTTTTCAATCTCTCCTCTGCCCCACTTCCAATCAGTTTTTGACTTCTGGTAATTTTACCTTTATAACATCTCTTATATCAATCCCATTATCTTCTCTGACACATCTCATACCCTAGTGCAGGCCCTTATCTTCTTATACTTCTACTATTGCAATAGCATTCAGGGATTATACATCCAGTACCCATTAGAGATGGGACTTAAACCACATGGCCCTATCTTCAAGGTAAGCTCCCTATCCATTTTACCATACAGTCCCTGCTGCATTATTAAGATAATGCCTGGAATGTGCATTTCCCTTATTTATCAAATTCAAGTTTCTCTCAGTTTAAAAATCATTCAAGTAAAAATGAATAATCCTGACTTGCATTCCCCAATTTTCCTACTTTTTATTCCCCAGGCTTCAAAGCTAGAGCCGTTATACACCCCATTTGTACTTCACCACTCTATTTCTTCAATTTTCCTTCCTTTTTCTGGTATAGCCTGCCACTCCCCTATTATGTTATACGGTCCCACTACTATTGTGGTCAGCATGATGATCTCTTTAACCCAAACCCTTTAATAATGGAAGTCTGGGTTTAATACTCAGACTTTAGGTTTAATAAGTTTAATACCATTCAACCCTTTCAAAGTAGCCTTTTACTAAATGGGCTTGCGTTTCAGGGGAGCAGTGAGTGGTTTGACCTATAGTTACTGAAATCAGTGCAATAAATAGAAGCTTGTCCTAATATATTCCTTCTGAATTTCCTTTCCTCACATCTGACTTTCCAGCAAGTGCATACTTCCTCACATTGGGGTGAGTTCTTAATATCCTCTGTTCCTAAGAGTACAACCAAAAACAACCATTTCAAGCACTATACAATTGAAAAAGCAAAATTGCAACCCCTTTGGGGACATACAAAGTTTCCAATTCCTTTACTTCAGCTATTTAGAAAAATACAGGGATAAGAACCTCTTGGGCCAAAAATACTGTTACTATGATTCTCTTGTAAACACACACACCCATTCAAACATTCACATGGCCAAACAATTATATTTTTAGCTAGTCTAAGATCCCATTTGTGTTTTTTGGAGTGCGTATTGTTTCATTTTTCATCTTTTAATTTTTTTTTTTTTTTTACTATTTTCAAATCCATATTTAAACTCAGAAACCTAATTCGAGGCTTGAAGGAGTTACTTAGAAAATGCAGGTAACTTTCAATTATGTGAGTATTTTAAGAAGCAGACTGACTTAAGCTATAGTATGCAATCTCAGTTCCCGGGGCAGCTAGGTGGCACAGTGAGTAGAGCACCGGCCCTGGAGTCAGGAGGACCTGAGTTCAAATCTGACCATAGACACTTGACACACTAACTGGCCATATGACTTTGGGCAAGTCACTTAACCCCAATTGCCCTCCAAAAAGCAAAAAAAAAAATCTCAGTTCCCTTTCAGGATGTCATCAGTTGAAGCAGCTTCACAGTGCACTATATAGAATCCATTGGTGTTAGAGAGGTGAAGGCCTGAGTTCAAATACTACATCAACACTTAAAGTATAATGCTGGACAAATCACAACTACTCAAGCTCAGTTTCCTCATCTATAGTATGGCTATAGTAATAGTTCTTGTCTCACTGGTTAGTTAAGAGCTTTCACATCATGTAGAACACTTTGCAAAACTTCAAGTACTATATGAATGTTAGTTATGATTTCAAGATATTTGTTTATTTCATTAAATATTTCACAAGCACATGTAGAATTTTTTTTTTAATTTGAGTTTCAAACCTTCTTCCTCCCTCCTGCACTAGGCCCCTCCTTGAGAAGGCAAGCAATTTTATATCACTCATATATGTGAAGTCATACCAAATATATTTCAATATTAGTCATATTACAAAAGCACACACACAGAAAAAAATAGTAAAAATATATGATTCAATCTGCATTTATAGTTTCTTATTTCTCTTTCGGGAGGTGGCTAGCATTTTTCATCATGGGTCTTTTGGAATTCTCTTCAATCATTGTCTTGATTCAAGTAGCCAAGTATGTCATGATTGTTAATACTTACAATACTGCTTTTAGTGTGTAAAAGAGTCTCCTGGTTCTGCTTACTTAATTTTATAGCAGTTCATATGTGTTTCCTCAGTTTTTTTTTTCCTGAAATTGTCATGCTCATCATTAAAAATATATATTTATTGTTTTTAGTTTTCTTCTTTCACTTCCATAAGATTTTGAGTTCCACATTTTCCCCCATACCTCCCCTCCCCCTACCCAAAACAGGGTGCAATCTGATACAGTATTTCCATATACATTCATATTAAATGTAAGTTCACATTATTAATGATGTAAAGAAGAATTATATCCAATGGGAAAAACCATGAGAAAGAAAATACAAGAGAAAGAAAGAGAGAGAGAGAGAGAGAGACAGAGAGAGAGACAGAGACAGAGAGAGAAAGAGCAAATAGCATGCTTCAATATGCATTTAGTCTCCATAGTTCTTCTTCTGAATGTGGACAATATTTTCCATTATGATACCTTTAAAATCATAGTAGATCTTTACATAGCTAAGCAGAGATGTCTTAGTAATCATACAGTGTTGCTATCACAGTGTACAAGGTTCTTTTGGTTCTGCTTAATTCACTAAACATCAGTCCATTCAAGTCTTTTCAGGTTTTTCTGAAGTCTGCATGCTCATCATTTCTTATGGAATAATAATTCCATTACATTTATATACCATATCTTGTTCTCCAACTGATGGACATCCCCTCAATTTCCAATTCTTTGCCACCACAAAAAGAGCTGCTATAAATATTTTTGTACATAGGGGTCCTTTTCCCATTTGCTTAATCTCTTTGGGATAGAGTCCTAGAAGTGGTATTGCTGGGTCAAAGTGTATGCAAGTTTTTATAGTCCTTTCAGCATCATTCCAAATTCTCTCCAGAATGGTGGAATCAGTTGAAACAACCACACCAACAATGCATTAGTCTTCCAATTTTCTCATATCTTCTCCAGCATTTATAGATTTCCTGTTTTGTCATGTTAGTCAATCAAATAGTCATGATATGGTATCTGGAGTTGTTTTAATTTGCATTTCTCTAATCAATAGTGATTTAGAGCATATTATATGATTATACATAGCTTAATTTTTCATCTGAATACTACCTGTTCATATTCTTTGACTGCTTATATGTTGGGGAATGACTTTTACTTTTATAAATTTTACTCAGTTCTATATATTTTAGCAATGAGGCTTTTGTCAGAGACACTGGTTATTAAAAAAAAAAGTTTTCGAGTTTTCTGCATCATTTCTAATCTTGGTTTGCTCATCATTTTTTTAATAACACAATAATATTCCATCACAATCATAAACCATAACTTTCTCAGTCATGGATTCCTATCCTATCTGGTGTTTTTAATATGAATGGATGTTTAATTTTGCCAAAGGCCTTTTCTGAATCTATTGATGTAATCATATGATTTTTTTTGTCATTTCTGTTATCAGTTATGGTTTTTCCATGTAGGAATGTAAATAGTTCAATTTTAATACGTTCTTTATGATTTCTTTTCCCTGTTTACTTTCTCATGCTTCTCTTGCTTCTTGAAAGTCCTCTATTTAATTGAATGTCTATATTTTTCCCTGAAGCATTATACTCAGTTTTGCTGGATAGGTAATTCTTGGTTTTAATCCTAGCTCCTTTGACCTCTGGAATATCATATTTCAAGCTCTTCAGTCCCTTAGTATAGAAGCTGCTAGATCTTGTGCTATCCCAATTTTGTTTACGCAATACTCAAATTGTTTCTTCCTGGCAGCTTGTAATATTTTCTCCTTGACCTAGAAACTCTGGAATTTGGCTATGAAATTCCTAGGAGTTTTCTTTTTGAGATCTTTTTCAAGAGGTAGTCAGTAAATTCATTCAATTTCTATTGTGCCCTCTGGTTTTAGAATATCAGGGCAAATTTCCTTGAGAATTTCTTGAAGGATGTTTCCCAGGCTCTTTTTTTGATTGTGGCTTTCAGGTAGTTCAATAATTTTTAAATTATCACTCTTGAATCTATTTTCCAGGTCAGTAGTTTTTCCAACAAGATATTTCACATTGGCTTCTATTTTGTTTTCCATTAGTTTGAATATGTTTTTAAATATCTTGATTTCTCATAAAGTAATTAGCTTCCATTTGGTCTAATCTAATTTTGAAGGAATTATTCTCTTCAGTGAGTTTTTGAAATTCCTTTTCCATCTGAGCAATATGATGTTTTAATGCATTCTTCTCTTCATTGGCCTTTTGGGCCTCTTTTGCCATTTGAGTTAGTTTATTTTTTAACGTGTTATTTTCTTCAGTATTTTTGGAGTCTCCTTTAGCAAGCTGTTGACTCACTTTTCAGATTTTCTTGCCATCATTTTCGTTGCTTTTCCCAGTTTTTCCTCTACTTCCCTTGCTTGATTTTCAAAATCCTTCTTGAGCTCTTCCATGGCCTGTAACCAGCTCAGGTTTTCTTGGAAGCTTTTGATGCAGAAGTTTTGACTTCACTAACTTCTTCTGGTTTCATGTTTTGATCCTTTTTGTACCCAAAAAAGGATTCTATGGTGTGATTTTGGTTCTCATGCTAGCTCATCTTGCCAACCAATTACTTGACTTTTGCACTCTTTGCCATGGTAGAACTCTGCTTCCAGAGTGCAGAAAGCTATGTCTCAAATCACTGGGGTTTTCACAAATGTTGTCAGAGGCCTGAGGAGAGCACCCTCTCTATGGACACCACAAACTCTGGCACACTGGCCACACACCCCAGAACCACCACGCAAGACCATGATCAAGATCTAAGCAGGTCAAAGCAAGAGCGATTACATTCTGAATAGTCACTTGGTCCCTATATGAACTGCAGGCCAGGAACTCACTACAGCAGCTGTAGCTGCCACACCTCTGCCAATTGTCACCCTGGGGGCTGAGGCCAGACTGTCATCTTCAGTCACCGAGTTCCAACAGAGTTCCCCACCAATCTTTTACTTTCTCTTTGGCGTTTGATGCAGCCACATATACCTTGCAGATCCAGGGGCCTGCCCTGGTTTGCTCTCTGGAGTGATTGAAGAGACCAAAGACAGGAGATGTTTGCAGCTCATAGTTTATTCCAACATGGCCCCTCACAGTAAGCAGGCAAGCTACTATATTACTGTAAGGTTAGCATGATTCATGCGTGACTGCCTCATGCACAGGGGTTGAAGGCCAATGAGGAGACTCTAGACCAGTGATGTAAGCAGCTGTCTGACAAGTGAGAGGTTTCTTTAAAAACATCCTTGAGAACAACCACTGCACTGTGGGTCTCAGCGCCCCCTTATCTCTAAGGAGTGCATGGAGAGGCGTTGGGATGGAGGAGCCCAGAGGCAGCTCCTAGATTCCTGTGAGAAAGTAGGTGCCTTTTACTCAAACTGGCCTCTGCATCTCCCCCTTTCCATCTTGGATAAGCGCCAGCCTGAATCATTGCTAAGCTATTGTAAAACAATTTAAACATTAAGCCAATCAGAGGTGGGCCACAAAGCAATAGTATGCCCACTCCTGCAGCTGTGGGGCTGCAGCCACCATGGAGAAGTAGGGTTATCAAACCAGTTTAGTATGTCCTTCAGGTTTTGTCTGGGTAGGGTCACTTTGAGCTGCTCAATTAATTTCATGAGCCAAATTCCACAAATTGTCAATATCTGAAGTCATAGTACTATTTAGGAACAAACCATTTGGTGGTCCAGTTATACATTGCGGTGGCATTGTCCCATTGCAAAGGAGTAACACATATCATTTGGTACTGATAGTCACACTGCAGTGCAGTTTGTACCCTTGTTAAGTCTACTTCATCTCCCAAGGCCATAGCGGCTTTGGTGAGATCTTTTAATATCTTATAAAATTCCTCATCAATACAGGCTTGTTTTTCAAAACACAATGACACATTCTTTGCTAGGTCCTCCACAAATTGGGCCTGTACAAGTTGGTTTTGTATGGTAGATACAGACATAGCAAGAGAAATAGAGGAGGCTAGAAGACTGACCAATATTGTGACTCTAATGATCACACAGGAAATACATCTCTTAGCTCTCCTCACAGTCAGTTCATGTTTTTTCTGAACAATATCGTTCAACACACTATCTGCTCGATTCCCAAACCATCCTTCACTTTCTACTGGGAAGAGCACATATTGTGACTTGGTGATGACAAATACAGATTGAATATCAAAAAGACGTCCTATACATTCATTGACAGTACAATTGTTACAAGTAATATTGAAAACATCTTGAACTTGTGTTACAGTGTCATTAGTTCCCCACATGAAAGCATACTTTCCTACCAAACAGGTTTGTGCTTGAAAGGCAAATCCAATCTGTGAGCCCTTCTTCCAACCCCCTGGCTCAAGAATATGTTGCCATGTTCCCCAGGTAGTGTATGTCCCCCTGACAGATGATACTAAACATGAGTTAAAATTAGTTGGAAAAGGCAAAAAATATACATTAAGTAAGAACACAAGTAATACAAGTAACATTCTATATATAGGGATAAGTGTTGGCATAATTACATAGATTTCAAGCTAACATTCTTTGCCAATTCATTTATAAATTGAACAGTTCATAATTTGAATGTAACAAAATAGTAAGAAAAGTAAGGAAATAGAAGAAATAGTTGCTGATATTAAGAGGGAAGCTACGGCAATCAGTTACATGATTAAAAGTTCAGAAATCACTTTTTTTCTAAAGAGGGTGGTTACATCAAGTAAAAGTAAATTAAACAGGTAATAGTCCATTGGAGAGTAGTATTATTTTGTGAAAATGCAAAATTCCAAGTCACTTCATCTGAGGTTGCCTTTATGCAAGGGGTCTCTTGATCCTTTTTCTCTGATTTCTCAGTATCTGAAAGATGGGTTGTGGAATTCCATGCCTGTATTCCCACAGCAGCATCTGATAAAAGAAAATAAACGAAACCTCTCTCCCCAAGTTACTCAGTTCTTGTTTGGGGAATTCTCCACAGGGAGTGTGTATGTTTTCAAACTGTGTTTCTGCTGGTGTATACCTATTTTTATTGATGCTTAAAAAATTTAAAGTATATAAGACAGTAGCTAATTGCCTTTGTGGTACATTGGTTTAAGTCCCTCCTTTATATTTTAGTAAATAGGTTTTATTTGTATAAAAGCTTGAGATAGGGGACCGGAGTGTCAAGTTTGAGTAATAGCTATGTTGGTTTGTGTAGAACGAAAAGGAGTAAGGTCAAAAGGGTGTAAGGGCCCTCCCAATTACCTGCAGGTGTTTTTCACATAACTTGTCTTTGTTTTTATTGTGGTACCACCATCCCATTTCGAGGTTTCTGATTCCCTCCAAGCTGTCCAGGCTCAAATTAGTTGCATCAAATTTCAGATAATTCAAAGTGTATAATACTTTGTATCAATATGTAATTGCAAATATTTTATCAAATATGTAATTGCCTGATAGGTCCACCTCCCCCTTTTCTGTCTTTGGAGAGCAGAAGAAGTATAGACAGGACCATTATCAGTTTTCAATAGTTTTAGAATGTCCTTGCAAGCAAACGACTGTAACATCTGGTTAATTACGTATTGTCACTGCTTTCCCAGTCTGAAGTGAAGCTGGAAGAATAATTTAGACAACACACTGAGAGCAGGTTTCATTAATCTGTCTAGCTTGTTCCATAGTAATATGGAATTGTTTATATGGCAGTGTATGCAGTTTGGTAAAAATAAGAGTAAGATAATGTAATACTAAGAATATTTGGGGAAAAAGTTGGAAAAACTTGAACTTCTGATTAACAATCATATTGCTTAGATATAGAAGCCTAGGAAGAGAAAAATAAACTGCAATATAGGTAGTGGTCTATATCTTATAAAAGCTTATAGGTTCTGAAAAAAAGTTTAAAAAGAACTGTACTCTGAGCGTGGTTAAGTTCGGCAGTATCAAATGTATTAGCACATGTCCACTGAATATCTGCTATCTGATTCAACATTAAAGGGAAAGGAAAAAAAATTAGCAGTAAAAATCATAGCTCAAAGCTTTATATTATGAGTAGAAGTAAAATGAGTAATAATAATTTTATATTTATCAGAATCAATGTAGTAGGCTATATTTCTAGATTTTAAGAATCCTGATAACTCTGTGAATACTTTAGAGATGATTAAGACCAAGTTGGTATAAAAATTTTCTTAAGTAACCTCAATTCTTAAAGTTTGATAAAAAATTGAATTTCTAGGGAATTGTGGAATTCTTGGATATTAAAAGGTGTTTTAGCCAGAAAAGGTATGGTAAATGAATCTGATCACAGCACTTTAAAGCTATTGATAATAGAATCTTCTTAAAGTGAGCCTTAAGCAGTTTAAAAAGTCCCTTTCACCAAATCATGGCTCATAGCCAGTTACAATTAAGAAAAAAGGTTTATTCTCATGGAGCTGTAATAAACAAACTAGGTTTTCTTAAAGAATTTCATTCAACATTTTTCTTTCTCAATATTACACTTAGAAATCTTACAGCTGCTTTTAAATATTTTGCAAATTTCTTACCAAGTTTTAAATAAAACAAGTTCCCTTCTCAGGCCGAGTGACCTTGTCTCTAGAGATAGTTTCCATGGGCTTTTGGCAGTTTTACAACATAAGGATAATTGAGAAGGACTTTAGGGAGGGGCTGGTGGAGATGCCCCTGCTTTTTCACAATCTTATATATGTAGGAGAAATGGCCTGAATGGGCAAAATTAATCTGAATAAAGTTTTCACCTGATCTCCTCCTTTCCACATACAGTAATTAACTAACAACTTTAGATTGTAGCACTAAAATAGTAAAGTAACTTGGATAATAATTTCCATGATTGATAGCCCAATGGTTTTACCTATAACTTCCATTTTTAACTATAAGTAAGGGTGTAAATATCTGGCTTTCTATAGGGCATATATACATTATAAAACATAAGTGATCTAACTGTTTTTAAGCAAGTTCTTTATTTTTGGTTCTAATAAAATTCAATTTAAAGCTTTGCTGGTAAAACGCTATTTCTGGTACACTTGAATTTCACTAGAGTTTAGAAGAACCACAATGACATTAATTTCTTTTCCCAATCATCACTTGCAAAAGCTATTAACAAGAAACTGGGCTTTTCTCCTCTCCTGTAGAGAGGAGTTAGCTGTAGAGCTTGATTGCAAATTTAGGGTTTGAAAGGAGAGGTTCATCTGTTTGTCTAAAAAATGTATGAGCTTCAGGGTGCCTCAGGGCTGTTGCTAGTGGGGTCCTTGATAGATATATTATGCTTTCCCCTATAGTCAAATTGGCAGGGTAACTTAAATTCCCTATTATTTCTACAATACTCTCCTTTTAATCTGATCTAGGATGATAGACCTTAATAAACTTTTGTAAAGAGGTTTTCAGCTAACTTTACCTTATACTTCAGTGCTATATTTATTCTTAAAAAAAAAAAATTTAGAGAGTGAAATGCTCTCAGCCCATCACTTAAAGGGAGTGGAACTCTGAAGAAAATTTCAGAGGTGTACCTTGTTCCACTTCCCCAAAACTGGAGAGCTTGAAGCTTTTACCTTTTACATGTTTCTTTATCAGATCTTAGCAAAATTCCAATTTGCCTAAATGCCAATTAGTATAATAAATTCTGACTTATCTAAGCATCAAGTTAGGAGTGATACTACTTCACCTTTTTCACATTCACTTAAAATAACCAGAATAAGTTCAAATTGATTTTTAGTAGCATTCCAATACACAAAACTTTTTCTCTAATAGATGAGGCATGTCATAGTTAAATGCTTGTTTGTCTGTCTCTTTGATCTTTGGGGGAAAAGATTCCCTTTCTTATCACTTTTCCTCACTCCACTTGGCCAGAGTAGAATGAAGGGAAGGAGATTTTCAAACCTTTAAAAATATTAAAACTTCTGTTCACCCTTTTACTTAAACTTTATTTCTTTATAATTCTAACCCAACACTCCTACACCTTTGCCATAATCATCACATATAAAAATACTTATTCCCTCTCATACTCTCTCACCTCCTGCCAGCCGTTTGTGAATTCTGTCAGGCAATGATGGAGGGGGAGGGTACAAGGGTATGAGATAACAACATTTTCATCCAGTCCAGATGCATATGAAATCTTAAAGAATGACGACTTACTCTCACACGCTCATTCTCACAAAGACACATAAACAAAGCAGAGAGACACAGGAGATAACAGAATGGATCCAAAAGCTTATGTAGAAATTGTAGGAGATCTCCTGAAGAAATTAAACAGTAGCTGACTCTCCAGGTAGTAGCGGAAGCCAGATAGGACTTATTGATAATACTAGAGACATCTGCATCACACTGAAGTGTTTGAGCCGCCACTGGCACTTTCATTTCTGATGTTAAACATATTGTTAATATATTCCATAGGAAAAAGGTAGAAACTGGGAAATACTAGAGTCCCTCTTCTATTAGTCCCTCACTCCTCTCTCTCCTGCCTGGATCCCTGCTTGGGCCGCCTTCACTAGGTAGAGATGGACCCGTTTGAGTGTGGGAAGGGAAAGTTCTAACCTCCCTCCTCTCACCTCCAAAGGCATCCTTTATTAGGTGGCAAATTGTGAAGTCTATGCCGAGGATTTCTCCAGGACAAGTCTTATCAAAAAATATCAGTTGCTCCCCCAAAACCTTCCACTTAATAAGCTCATAACATCCTACTTTACGGAGCCATAGTGAAACCTTATGGACCAAGTCAATGAATTTCCTAATGTCCTTAAGCTGCATGGTTGCTCCTTGATTTCTTATGAACTTACAAATTGCCCTAACACAAGTTTCTCTGTCTCCTGGCCTTAAAGTTCTCATGTTTTGTCCCATGTTTACTCACTGTTCTCCAAGGGGCTCCAGTACTGGTAATCTTCACTTGAGAATCTGCTCTCGAATCCTCTTGTGACCAGAGGGCTTGTACCCCGAGAGTTTCAGTCTTGGGGCACACTGGCATGATCTGGGGTCCTTTTTTCCTGTCTCTGTCCTGTTTGGGCGGTAGCTAATGTGACCGCACACACCTTGCAGACCCAAGGGACCTCTCTGAGTTGCTCTCAGGAGGGATTGAAGAGACGAGTGACAAGAGATGCTTTCAGCTCGTAGTTTATTCCAACATGGCCACTCACAGTAAGCAGGCAAGTTACTATATTACTATAAGGTTAGCATGATTCATGCGTGACCACCTCGTGCACAGGGGGTGAAGACTAATGAGGAGACTCCAGACCAGTGATGTCAGCAGCTGCAGGTGTTAGCCCCTCCTTATCTCTAAGGAGTGCACGGAGAGGCCTTGGAACTGACGGAACAAGAGGCAGCTGCTAGATTCCTGTGAGAAAGTAGGCGCCTTTTACTCAAACTGGCCTCTGCAAAGTTTATGGATTGAGAAGTCAGGAAAAAGCCACAGCTGCTGGTGATACACTCTCCTGAAGTCTGCTCAGCCCAATCTGTGCCTTGTGTTGTGGCCACCTGGGTCGCAGGTTGGATAGACTCTTCCTGTTGACCTACCTGGCTTCTGTCAGCTGGATATTTGTTTCTCTCTGTCACTTCGTGGATTCTGTAGCTCTAAAATTTGCTTAGAGTCATATTTTACAGGTATTGGAGCTGTTTGGAGCGGAATCCACATGAAGTTCCTGGCTTTACTCCACCATCTTGGCTCTACCTCCTTTTGTTATCAATATGGTCATACTAATATGGCAATTCTAATAAGTTATTGTTGTTTTATCTTAAATACTGAACAAGCCTTGCATTCTTGTTAGAAAAAATTTCACCTTGGCAAAGAGTGTGATCTCTGTGGTATATTTCTGTAGTCTCTTTGTTAGTATTTTATTTATTTATTTGTTTGTTTGTTTGTTTGTTTGTTAGTTTATTTATTTTTTAAATTTCTTTCATTAAATTTTTTTTGAGTTACATATTTTCTCCCCGTCTTTCCCCCGCCCACCACCCCAAGACAGCCATCCCAGTGTGTCCCCCCTCCCCCAGTCTATTCTCTCCTATGTCACTTTTCAGTAGGGCAGGATGGATCTCCCAACTGCAGTGCCTGTGTATCTCAAGTTCCAGTTGAATGTAGTCAATAATAATAATAATAATTGCATATAGATAGATAGATAGATAGATAGATAGATAGATAGATAGATACACATTCATAACATTTGATTATGG
>CM053583.1:26027944-26055434 GCA_028627135.1 Pseudochirops cupreus | reverse complement strand
ATAGTATTTTAAATAAAAATTTAGGTATCATATCATGAAAGGAATTTGGTAAAACCTCTTAATTGCCTATTTTTTCCAAATAATTTATAAAGTATTTGGATTAATTTTCCTGAAATATTTAGTAGTATTCATTTGTAAATCCATTGATTCCTTTGGATCTTTTTTCTCCTTAAGGATCTCATTTATTGCTTATTCAATTTATTTTTCAAAGTTAGGGTCATTTAAGTATTCTATTTACTCTTCTAATAATCTGTGCATTTCATATATTTGTACATATTAACCTATTTCACTTAGGTTTCAATTTTGTTTGCAAATAATGGGGCAAAATAGCTGCTAATGATTACTTTGTATACCTTTATTAGCGATGAATTCATTCTTTCCATATTGTGAAACTGGTTATCTAATTTTCTTCTTTTTAAATCAAATTAACCAGTGGTTTGTTTATTTTATTATTTTTCCCCATTAAAGCAGTTCCTAGTTTTATTTATTAGCATGATTTGTTTTAACTTTGAATTTTACTTATCTCTTTTTTGATCTTCAGAATCTTTAATTTGCTATTTAATAGGGACTTTCAAATTTGTAGTTTGAGTAGTATTTTTTTAGTTACCCTAAATTACCCTAATTCTTTGATGTTCTCTTTATTACATTGATGTTCACATTTAGAGATATAAATTTCCTTCTAAAACCTGCTTCGAATGTATCCCATAAATTTTGGAATGTTGTCTCAGAATTGTTATTCTCTTTAATGAAATTATTGATTACTTCTATGATTTATTCTTTGACCCACTCATTCTCCAGGATTATATTATTTAGTAAATTAATTTTTAATCTATACACCCATAGCCATCTATTGAAAGTAAGTTATATGGCATTACATTTTAAAAGTGGTTTTTTTCTGCATTTAGTTGTGATTTTTTTTCCCCTAATACATGGCTATTTTTTGTGAGGGTGCCATGCACATCTGAGAAAAAGGTAAACTCCTGTCTATCCTCATTCAGTTTTCTTCAGAGGTCTATGATAAATTATTTTAAATAATATTTCATTCCCTTCTTTAATATTTTTTCTTATTTATTTTATAGTTAGGTTTATCTGGTTCTGAGAAGAAAGTTCACCGCACACCCCAGTACAACAGTTTTACATTCTGTTTTCTCATAATTCACTTAAATTTTTCTTTAAGAATTTGGATGTTATGACATTTGCTGTGTATATGTTTATTATTGATACCACTTCATTGTCTCTGGTACCTTCTGGCAAGATACAATTCCCTTGCCTATCCCTTTTCATTAGGTGTATTTTTGCTTTTGCTTTGTTTAAGATCATGATTGCTACCCCTCTCTTTTTTACTTCAGTTAAACTTTAATAATTTAAGGTCCAGTCCAGTGGTTCTCAACCTATGGGCCACGACCCCTTTGGGGGTTGAATGACCCTTTCACAGGAGTCACCTAAGACCATTGGAAAACACATTTTTCCAATAGTGTTAGGAACAAAGACACTCTCCTCTATCCATCTCCAGGTGGGTCCGCCGACATGCAGATACACCCACAGACAAATATCTGGAGTGATGACATCATCGTGCTAACCCCATCACATTTACCTCATACAAATACAGGAGTATGTGACAGGGTTGGCACTATAATGTCCTTATGCGAACCAGTCACACATATGTAGAGAGCAGCTACTGTGTAGAGAGCCACTGCTGTGTTGAAAGCAGCTACTGTGTTGAAAGCAGCAGTATTGGAGGTGAAACGATACTTCATGAATTATAATTACCGGGTAAATGTAAAATCATGTACTATAAAATCATCAATTACTACAAGAAAAATATCTGTACCATGGGAAATTAATCTGGAAGATGATTGGTCTTTTTATATTCAGCTATGGTTGATGTGAATACTGCCCCCTTGTGATAGTAACAAGTATGTAAAAAAAAAAAACCACAGAATAGTAAATCATAGGAAACTTCATTGAATTGTATTGCCTCAACTACGCCAAGTATCATCTTTTGTATTATTAAAACTATTTTTATATATTATTTTCATTAGCAAACTATCCCATGACAATGGATCGTGTAGAGAAGAATGTTATGAAAAGAAAATATAGTGAGGATTTTTTTGCAGTGTGCTTTTGCCTCAATAATTACAGCAGGGATTGAGGAACCGCAATGTGTTATTTGTTGTGAGGTTCTATCAGACGAACCTATGAAGCCAAACAAACTAAAATGCCATTTTGATAACAAGCATCAGAGCTTTGCTGGCAAAGATACCAACTATTTTAGAAGCAAAGCTGATGGACTCAAGAAAGCCGGAGTTGACACTGGTTGCAAGTACTGCAAACAAAACATAGCAGCCATTGAAGCTTCATATTTGGTGGCACTCAGAATCACCAGAGCTATGAAACCTCACACCACTGCTGAGAATTTACTGTTGCAAACACAAAGAGCAAAGACATTGTTCGAGTTATGATCAGAGACAAATTTGTTACAAAATTGAGTGCTATTCCTTATCTAATGAAACTGTCTGCAGAAAAATAGATGGAATGTCTGCTTATATTTTTAATCAGGTAATCCAAGAAATTAAATCTGCTCCACTTCCAATATTTGGTATCCAGCTTGATGAATCTACAGATGTTGCAAACTGTTCACAGTTAATGATTTACATGAGGTACGTTAATGATGGCAACTTTAAAGATGAGTTTCTTTTTTGTAAACCTCTTGAAACGACAACAACTGCACGTAATGTATTTCACACAGTTGATTCATTTCTGAAAGAGCATAAGATCTCTTGGGAAAAGGTTTGTGGTGTTTGCACAGTTGGAGCTCCAGATATGCTAGGATGTCAATCTGGATTTCAACGTTTGGTACTAAATGAGTCACCAAAAGTCATCAGAACTCACTGTATGTTTCATTGGCAAATATTAGCAATGAAGACGCTGCCACAAGAGTTACAAGGAGTAATGAAAAGCATCTTAAGTTCTGTCAATTTTGTAAAGGCAAACACTTTAAACAGTTGACTGTTTTCGCAACTGTGCAACAAATTGGATGTGCCAAACAATGCTCTGCTATTTCACATTGAAGTGAGATGGTTATCGAGAGGAAAAGTTTTAAAACATGTTTTTGAGCTTCATGATGAACTCAAAACATTTTAAATAAGAAAGCAAGACTGCAGTTCAAAGCACTTTTCAGCAATAAAAGTGAACTGCAGAAAATAGCTTACTTGGTTGACATCTTTGCCATCTTGAATGAGTTAAATATATCATTACAAGGACTAAATGCAACATGCCTTAATTTGTAAAGATCCAATCATTACAAATGAAACTTCAGCTGTGGCAAAATATAATAATAATAATAATAATAATAATAATAATTGGATGAAAATAAAATTTATGTGTTGCCTACCATATGCGCTTTCTTTGAGGAACATGACATTGGACCAGACAAAAGGATTACGATGAGAATTGCTATGAAAGAACACTTGCACATGCTTGCAGATGAAATTTCCAAATCTACCTGACATCCCATTTGCACTTGCCAGAAGCCCATTCACAGTCAAAGTTAAAGATGTTCCTGAGACAGCACAAAAGGAGTTAATTGAACTTATCAACAGAGATGCAGCAAGAACTGATTTCTCTACAATGTCAGTTACAAAATTCTGGATCAAGTGTTTGCAGTCATATCTTGTTCTGTCTGAGACTGTGTTGTGCCTTCTTCTTCCATTTCCAACAATATATCTTTGTGAAACAGGGGTCTCCAGCTTGCTGGTTATCAAGTCTAAATACAGAAGTACACTTGTTGTGGAAGATGATCTTCATTGTGCTCTTGCAAAGACTGCCCCGAGAATTTCTGATCTGATGAGAAAGAAGCAATCTCAACCTTCGCACTGACATTGGCTTTTTAAGTGTACTGTCACAAAATGTAGCAATATAGTTTACTATTTTTATATTAAGACTGTTACCCATGCTACACCATGCTTCAAGATAAAATTTCATTTATTATTATTAGAAATAAAGTTTTCACAATATATAATTACATATTGTTTTGTGATTAATCACTATGCTTTAATTATGTTCAATTTGTAACAATGAAAATACATCCTGCATATCCGATATTTACATTACAATTCATAACAGTAGCAAAATTACAGTTCTGAAGTAGATACAAAAATAATTTTATGGTTGGGGGTCAGCACAACATAAGGAACTGTATTAAAGGACCACAGCAGTAGGAAGGTGGAGAACCATTGGTCTACTCCCTTATTTTAACCCTATGTGTCTATCTATTTAAAGTGCATTTCTTTTAAACAACAGTCATATTCCTATTTCTTATCCATTCTGCTATCAAATTCTGTTTTGTTCTGCCCATTCATACTCATAAATATGATTGCAAACTGTTCGTTTCCATTCATGCTGTTTTATTTTTATTCATGCTTCTCTGTTTTGTTTTATCCTGCCCCTGCTCTGAAGTATGTTTTTCTTTTGATTGCTGCCTTCTTTTACATTCCCTTATATCATCCCACTTTCTCTTATCCCTTTCTCCTACTTCCTTGTTGGGTAAGAAAGATTTATATATACCAATTGAATGTGAATGTGTGTTTGTGTGTGTGTGTGTGTGTGTGTGTGTGTGTGTGTGTGTTTATTCTCTCTCTTTGAACCAATTTCAACATAAGTGTAGTTCAAGAATTTTTTAAATTTACCCAATACTATAAAAGTTATTCTTTTCATTTCTCTTTTATGGCAAAAAAAAAAATAATCTCCCCAAATATCTTTTTTTTCCCCTTCCTTCTTCTTCCAGGACATCCCTCTTGATCACCTATTCATTTTTTTTATACCATCCCAATTTAATCATCTTACATTTCCTATTTCTATTTATAATCTTTATAATTGCCTTAATAATGATAAGATTTTTGGAAGATAAATGTACCATCTTCTCTTTTTTTTTTCTTTACACTGTTTTATTTTGTGCCTTTTCGTGTGTGTCTCCTAGAGTCAATATCTTCCAGTTGTTCAATTTTATTTTTTTTAAGGAATTTGTTTCCTCACTTAGCTTTTGTTTCCCAGATTTTCCTTTATCTTTTGACCAATTCTACTTCTTAAGGTTTGATTTTCTTCCCCTTTTCTTACCTCTTTTAATAAGCTGTCAATTTTTCTCATAATTTTATTCCTTTCCTCTCATTTATTTTCCTAATTTTTCTTCTATCACTCCTTTGATTTTGAAAATACTGTTTCAGCTTTTCCAGAATTATATTTTTGTGTGTTTATTTCAAATTCACAATTTTCTTAGAGGCTTGTCTTTATTGTCTTTTTCTGAGTCTGTGTCATGATCTTCCCTGTCATTATAATTGCTTTTTCATTGTTTGCTCATTGTTGTTGTTATAATTGCTCATTTTCCACCCTATTTCTTGACTTTGAATTTTATGTTAAAGTTAGACTCTGTTATAAGTTTGAAACATTGTCTCAAGCTTCAGGCTTTTTCTGTACGGCTATCTTCAGAGCAATTTCTGGAGCTTTGGAAATGTGTGGTGCTTTCAAGGTGGTGTAATCTGGGCAACAGTGTGGTTAGTGCTCTCCTTTTATGCACTTTGTTATTTACCCAAAAAAGACCTCTGATCTCTTGGGACATGAAATGATATTGCTCCTTAAGAGCCCTGGACTCCTTTATATGGAAGTGACAGTATCATTAAGGGTCCATGAAGCAATATTCTTCTTCCTGGCTTCTGCCCCCTCTTGATAGAAAGTGTCCATCTATACTCTTGAACTATGACCCAGAACAGGATATAAATAATGAATTTATAAAATAGCATCTGTTCTTCCATCCAGTGCTCCACAGGAGTCTCATGTAATTTCTTCTTGATGATTTGACAGGTCTCTTTATCATCTCTGGATTTAAAAGCTCCAAAAATTCCTGCTGCTTCTGTCACCAACATTTAGCCCCATGTTTGTTGTTCCTTCCACTTGGGCTCTAGGCCATCTCTTTCTGATATTCTAAGATATCTTGGGCTGGAAGATTGTCTCACTCTGACTTTTTGTTGGCTCTGCCACTGTAGATATTGATTTGAGGCATTTTTGTATCGTATAGCTTTATTTATTCATTGATTCATTCATTTATTTATTTATACTTATTTCTTTAGTATTTTTTATTTTCCCCAGTTTAAAAAGAAAACACAATTTTTAGCATTTGTTTTTTAAAATTTTGAGTTCCAAATTCTCTCCCTTCTTCCCTCCTCATGATGTGAGTTGACATGATATGACACATATGACATTGCCTCCCCCATTGAGAAGATAAGCAATTCAATATAGATTAGGTATGTATACTCATGTAAACTATGTCCAACTTAGTCATGTTTTAAAAGAAAACAGACCAAAAAATTAAGAAAAATAAAGAAAAAAGGTATGTTTTTTTTGTGTTCAGACACCATTGATTCATTGTCTAGATGTGGACAGCATTTTTCATTATATGTCCTTCAGAGTTGCCTAGGATCATCATATCACTGAAAATAGCTAAGCCATTTAGAGCTGATCATCATGCAATATTGATGTTACTTTGTACACAGAACATTTCACTTTGCATCAGCTCACATAAGTCTTTCCAGAATTTTCTGAGAGCATCCTGCTCATCATTTCTTGCACAACAACATTCCATCATAATCACATACCACAATTTGTTCAACCATTCGCCAGCTTACAGGCATTCCCTCAATTTACAATTCTTTATTGAGACATTATTTTAAGGTTCTTTGAATAGAAATGTTGAGAGAGTGTGGCTGAATTCTTTCTATTCCCTCCCATCTTTACTCCATCTGCATAAGTCAATGTTAGCTATTATTGATAGTCAAAATATAAGCATTTTTCAAAATTTGAGTTCTGAAAATATATTTGCACGTGAAAACAAAACAAAACAAAACAACAAACCAGAAGATTAATGCATACATTTAAAACAAACAAACAAATTTTACGTGATCACAATTTATTTAATATATGGATAGAGTATTTTCAGTCATCTTTCTTTAAACTTACCTTTAAAAACCTTTGTAGGCATTATCCAAAGTCAACTATTTTTCTCCTTTATTGATTTATTTTTTAATCCTTGATCACTGACTTTGAACTGGACTCCATATAGGAAACAAGCTAAGTTATGAACCTAGTCCTCTTCCATTGTCCCCAGAGAATGAGGCAGTACAAGGGGGAAGGAGCGTTATGCCTCCCATGTTTTGGAGAATACATTTGTATGATATTATTATACCTTCTGAAATGAACAATCTTTATAAAATCTCCCAAGTTACATGTTGGGTCACATCCAAGATACATTTAGGCCTTTTGATTTTGGGGGACTCTGAAGAAATCTTCTGGCAGAGACTTGATTTTGGAGACACTCTAGATTAGTGGTTCTCAACCTTCCTAATGCAGCAACACTTTAACAATCATATGTCGGCAGACCCGCCTGGAGACTGATAGAGGAGTGGTGTCTTGGTTCCTAAGACCATTGGAAATATGTGTTTCCCTATGGTCTTGGGCAACTCCTGTAACCCCTATGAAAGGGTCATTCAACCTCCAAAGGGTTCACGACCCAGAGGTTGAGAGCTGATGCTCTAGATCTATATCCTAGAGAAATTTGACTGAAAATTTTAGGCTGTCAACGTATTTGTTTTTCCCGCTGTGTTTTCCCTTACAAGTAAGTTCTATGAAAGTTTTCATTATTTTGTTGTTTGTTTCAGTACCAATAATTATGCATTACTGAATGTATAAGGAGTGGCATATTGATATATCCTATGTTATTTGGTCCTGCATAAACACTGGTATTGTTTGTCATGAAAAATTAGAAATCACGAGATTGCTACAGACAGTAGAAATATTCATTTTTTTTCCTCATTTAGGTAGAACTAGATGCCTTACTTTATATGAAAACAAAGTGCTCACAATTTATTATGGTGATAAAGCTTGCTGTCCTAAATTCCCAAGTTGCTGTTTTTTGAGCCAACTTTTCTTCTTGTCCCAAAGGACAGATTTGCAATTCTGTTTAGTTTGCCCTGGCAATTACAAGGATCTATCAAAGAATTTGGGGTACCCTTTAGGCTATGGGACCTGTAGAAAATTATCTGGAACTCTCCAGAAAGCATCTATTCTGGAAGGAACTCTAGACCCTTTTAATCTAGCCTGTGTAGAAAATGATATCTTTTGTTTGGGTTTACTCTGTGTAAACAGGGACACTTTTTGTACAGATTTCATTTGGATGGTCTCATGCATTGAGAGAATCAACGGAAGAGTTCCCTTGAGACCATTTTCTCTTTTGAGAAGGGGGCAATGTAAAGTTGACCCCAGCTCCCATATCCCTGTGGGGTGAGTTCCATGTAGCTTGAGCATCTCAATGTCAACTAAGTTTGTGTTCCAGATGGAAGGAGATTTTTGGTCTTTGTTCTTTCTTTTGCTTTTTGCTTGAGAAAGACCTTATAAGGCTGATAAAGCGAGCAGGAAGATAAATTTGGTAAACTATAAAAAACTTATCTTGTTGGAACTTGGGAGGAACTTGGTGAAATGTTCCTTGTTTCTGTAAATTGACAAAACTTGGTGTTTTTCGGAGATAATTGTGATTTTCATCAGTGTATGTGGGATAATGCAACATCCGCTATTTGGAGATTTCCTGTTATGGCGCCTGGGAAGGAAGTGAAAGGACATTGTTTTTGTCTCCTTTTGAGAGCGTAAAGAACTTTTTTGATTTTAGGACAAAGGAAGTGTAAAAAATTAAAAAAAAACACTCTTTCTGCTTTCTGGAATGTCAAATTTTATAGTTGGGAGAATGCATAATTTAGGTTAGACATGCTTTAAAAATGCCCAGTTTGCCTACTAAGGAGCCTGCTATATTTCCTACCAAGTAGATGAGGTTAGCATTTTTTGATAAACTGTCCATGCCTCCAGAACTTGTAAGAGGAAGCCATTCATTGTCTTTTGCCAGTTTTGCAGCTAAGCACTTTTTGGCAATTCCTATCTGCTACCCCAGAGTATACGTAATGAACTGACCCAGTGAGACTGTGACTCACTTTCCCCTTCTTACCTCTCATTTACTCCAGCTGCAGGAAATGGATCTTATGGTCTTTATTTCTGTTGTGTTTTTGTCCTTCTGAGTTTCAGGTGCTTGAGCTACCTCCCAAGGGTTGGGAGGTATATTTATATAGCTATATCTATACCTCTATCTATCTAAATGCTAGCATATCTTCTGAAGTAAATAGTCCAGGTAAAAGATCCAGTGTTACATGTGTATACATATATGCTCATGGTATCATCCTTACTAAAATGTCAGTTACTAGAGGATAGACATGGTTTCATTATAATTTTTATACCCTAGGATTTGTGGCAGTGTCTAGAATTTAGAAGGTATATTGTAAAAACTTATAGATTGATTTTTATTTAATTGATTTGATGAGACCAGATGAATTTTGATGTCCTTCCCACCACTGAGATTCCTTAGTTTCATTCAACATCTTCTCTCACATAATGCATTGGAAAAATAACTTGACTTAGAGTCAGGCAATATGGACCCCATAGCCTGATCATTATTAACTAGTTCAGTATATTGGGAAAGTAATCTTCAGTTACATTAATAAAGTCTGTACAGAATTTTCCACTCCTGGTTCCTAAAACATATATCAACAGAGTATAGAATTTGGCAAGTACTTCTGATCTCTAGTGGCTTTTAGCACTATTCTAGCAATGACAGTTAAGTCTATCATCTCAGGAAAGTCTTATATAAATTTAAAAAGGCTAATAACCTAACAGCTGCAATCAGGTGACACTTTTATTTGAGCACAATATCTCATAAATTGTGGCAGGACTTTGTTTTGTTGATTAAATGAGTATTAGTAATCATAAAATTAAAAAATCAGCTGAAATGACATTGCATGTCTAAGAATTAGAGAGGGGGGCAGCTTAATGGAACAGTGAATAGAGCACCAGCCCTAGAGTCAGGAGGATTCAAATTTGACCTCAGACACTTAACCATTACTAGCCATGTGACCTTGGGCAAGTCACTTAACCCCATTTACCTGTCATTGGCCCCTCCAAAAAAGCAAAAAGAAAAAAAAAGAGAGAGAGAAAGAGAGAAGATAGTCCTGCTCAAATATGTTAAATATCTTCCAGATCTAATGTTGTATAAAAGTAGAATTCATTGATCTATTCCTATCTAGTAGATGCCATTTCCCCTTTATTTCTAGGGAGCATAGAGAAGCATAAATAAATTGAACAGTAAGAAAAAATGGCAAAGATGCTTTACGCACATATGTATAAACTTATGTGTGTATGTATGTATGTGTGAATATAAATACAGGTTTTTATTGTTCAGTCATTCAGTCATGTGTGATGCTTTATGACTGCATGTACTATAATGTGCCAGGCCCTACTGTCCTCCACTATATTTCAAAGTCTGTATGTTGACATATATAATATACATCTATGTCTTCACCTACATCTATACATACACATGTAATACACATGCATACATATACATGTATGCATACATGTATAATTTATTTGTAAATACACATAACAAACATGCATGCATATAAGTGTCTATACACATGCATCTGTACAAAGATATATATTTTCACACATAAACATATACAGTCTACAGTTTAGTACATCACTTTGTGTTTCTGGGGCTGTTCAATATAAAGAAGATTAGATTCAGGGATGTGATAGCTATAAAATATTTATAGATTTGTAATATGGAAAAATATTTATTCTTTGAGGTAGCTCTAGTACAAATGTGTTGCTATTATAGAGTTGCTCATTTTATTTCAATAAAAGAAAGAATTTTCTAACAATTAGAACTGTCCAACACAGAGTAGATTCATAAAGTTGTGTCTTCCATTATTGAAATGCATTCAGTCAAATGACCACTTGTTACGGATGTTTTATTAGATACTGATGTGCAGGAAATGATTGGTGCACTTGACCTCTAAGGTTCATCCAACTCTGAGCCTCCATGATTCAATATCAAGGGATATCATTCTTCACTCTGTTTACCTAGGTGGTTATATTCTTAGGATAAACATATATATTAGAATGATAAAGAACATAAAAGGACCCACTAGATGAAGTCACTCATTTCACAGAGGAAGAAACAAAGTTCTAAGAGGTTAAGGAATCTCCCCATTGTCAAATAATTGGTTAATTATGAAGATGGAATATATTTCTGCCCAAACATCCAAGATTAAAGAGAATCAATAACTATTCATCTACAAATATGTAAATTTAAAGGGATACAAAGAGTTATTTGGAGTTAAGCATGCTGCGTGTGGCATAGTACCTTTGGTGTTTTGTTGTTGTTGTTTTTTAAATTTTAAATTTTTGCTTTTTGGAGGGGATAGGGTAGGGTAATTGGGGTTTAGTGACTTGCTCAAGATCACATGGCTAGTAAGTGTTAAGCGTCTGAGGCTGTATTTGAACTCAGGTCCTCCTGACTCTCCAGGGCCAGTGTTCTATACACTGTATTACCTAGCCCTATAGTGCCTTTACTAGTAAGAAAGAAGATAGGAAATTAATAAAAATATTTTGACAATATAAACAAAGCTCATAAAGAAGAGGAAGTCTATTGTTTATTATGTCAAGAGTAAGGGAATATGTGATACACTCTCCACTTTGGCATAAAGAATATATAGTTAAACTGATAACTGTGAGATTTTCATGATTGTTGTCTTTGTTTTTGTTCCAGAGAGGCATTTAATGATGGCAAGTTGAGACTGTGCTTATTTACCTAAAATCATCATCATCTCAATACTTGTCTTTTTAAAAGTCATTTAATTTATTAGTAAGATATATTGGTTTTTTTTTTAATTGGTCAATGTTTCATTTGTTCCTCTAAATCTGCCCCCCAAAGTAAGCCTGTCTATAGCATCTCTAGCAATGACTATTATTATTTTAAACCATTCGTTATTTTATTACATATGAGGTAAAATTGAAGGCTTGTTCAAATTTGTACTTATTAATAGTGATTTTCATTATTTTATCATTGATTTTTGATAGTTTCTGCCTCTTCTTTCAATATTTCTCTTATATCATTTGACCTGCTTCTGTTGGATGATGCCTGACAATCCAAATTTACCTTACTTTTCTCCATATTCATCATTATCAATGATATTAGATGTAATTATAGTCCAGAATTGCAAGTTTCTCTTCATATTCTAGTTCTATTTTTCATTCATCAATTATGCTATTATTAAAGACATAATTCTATCATATAGGAAATGTATGTATATTTCTAAGGATTTTTCTTTAAAAAGATTAAAAGCAAATAATGTTTCACATCTGACTTAGATTCACCTGGAATTTTGTCAGGTTGTTAAGAAGACAAAAAAATAAATAAATCAGGTAAAGGGTTAAAAATCCTCTTAGTAAGAGACTGCCTTGAATACTTTTTAAAAGCAAGAGCATTCTTTTCCTGGTTATGCATTATACCAATGCAGAGAAATGTGACCATATTTGTCAGTGCAGCTATTATATGATGATACAGATAATTGTATAATGTGCTATTGTTGTAATAAATTGAAATTCAGTAAGTATTAGAGTGGATGTGTATTATTTGTGCCAGTGTAAAGAAATATTATTTTTTCCTCTGCTGTTATCTACACCATCATGCAGATTTCTGCTTTAAATTGATTGGGCAACAAATGATTACTTCCCTTGGCTTTCAGAATTACAGATTATTAGATCTGAGATTCAGCAATAATTGCTTTCAGAGAGAGAATTTAGTTTGTAATCTATTCAATTCCACATTTTTATGACAGCCTGTTTACTTTGGTTTAGAATCAAGATATCCTTATTACCTTCACCATCACTGTCCGTCACTTAACGTGTTCAGCTGAGGATGGAAACCAACCAGCAATTCAATAATAAAAAGAACATCTAAACCTCTGGGTTTATTGAGCTACTGAGCTTTCACAGAGGAGGGTGGGATAAGGGGTGAGCTGGGGAGGGCTGTGCGGTTTCTGATAAAATAGATGTGGGAATGGGAAATACATAAAAAAGAGTCTTTGAATTTTCAACATAATACTTTCAGGTGGGAACAACTTAAAATAATAATAAAAAAAGAATGAAATTTATCTAAGTGAAGCTATTTCTGGCTCTTAAAAACACCTTAAAGTAATGGGAAAGTGTCACAGAATAAGAAATTACAAATGACTGAAAGACCTTTGCATCTTACCCCCAGATGTTGTGAAGTCATTCACCCCAACTTCTCACACATGTACCAAGGGTTACAGCGAACAGCACAATAGAAACCCAAGGAAGATTCATATTGACTTGCATATTTTTCCCTCTCTGCAGCTTTACTATTTTACTCAAGAAGATACAGAGAGTAACATCTATGTCAGTGAAGTTTCTTCTTGGAAATCATGGACACCATAGCATCCCCCATCATGAGTCCTGGAAGCTATTCTGTGTCTTGGCTAGTTTACTGTATTAGAAACAAATAACAAAGAAGCACTAGAGTTCTTGAGTGGAAGTGTGATGGGGTCATTTGTGTACTTTAGGAATATTTCTTTAGCAGATTGTAAAGGGGAGTTAAGAAAAGAAAGAGATTTGAATCATGGAGACAGATGATCATTCTCTCACAATATTCCAGATGATACATTTAAGATCCTAAAGGACAGTCAAGGATGAGTCCAAAATAGCAAAATTATGGAACTGGAAGGATGTTGATGAACAAAGAATGTTCGGAAGAGATATAGGTTTTAGGGAAAGATAATTTATATGGTTTTGGGTAAGTCAGGTTTCAGATGTATTTAAGATAGTTGATTTGATAAACCCAAAGAGTGCAGCTTTTGGGGTAAGAACTCAATATTTGACAAAACTTACTGAGAAAACTGTAAAATAGGTGTCAAAAACCAGGCATAGATCTCACACTATATATCAAATCTTATGCATATACCTAAATAAAGTCAAAATAGGTACACAATTTAGATATAAAGGCTGAAATTATAAGCAAACTAGGAGGGCAAGGGATATTTTACTTGTCAGATTTATAGAAAATGGAATAATTTATGACCAAACAAGAGATAGTAAACACTAAGAAATTCAAAGTGTATAATTTTGGTTGCATTAAATGAAAAGTTTTTGCACAAACAAAGCCAATGCAACCAAGATTAGGAGTGAAGCTGAGAACTGGGAAAGGATTTTTGCAACCAGTGTCTCTGATAAAGGTCTCATTTCTAAAATACATAGAGAACTGAGTCCAATTTTTTTTAAGAATACAATCATGCCACAATTGATCAATGGTTAAAGGGCATGACCACGTAATTTTCAGATGAAGAAATTAAAGCCATGTATAGTCATATGGAAAATGCTCCAATTTCCTATTGATTGGATAAATGCAAATCAAAACAACTCTGAGGTACCACATCATACCTATCAGATTGAGTAATATGATAAAATAGGAAAATGATAAATGCTGGAGAAGATATGGGAAAATTGAAAAAAATAATGTATTATTGGTGGAGTTGTGAACTGATCCCATCATTTTAAAGAGCAATTTGGAACTATATCCAAAGAGCTACAAAGATGTGCATACCCTTTGATCCAGCAATACCACATCTAGGCTATATCCCACAGAGATCATATACATAGGAAAAGGAATG
This sequence comes from Pseudochirops cupreus, assembly GCA_028627135.1. Taxonomy (NCBI): domain Eukaryota; kingdom Metazoa; phylum Chordata; class Mammalia; order Diprotodontia; family Pseudocheiridae; genus Pseudochirops; species Pseudochirops cupreus. Next base: position 26,040,819 of record CM053583.1, on the reverse strand, counting down.
TATTCAAATATTCATAACAGCTCTTTTTTGTGGTGTTAAAGAACTGGAATTTGAGGGGATGCCCATCATTTGGGGAATGGCTGAAATATTTGTGGAATATGAATGTCATGCAATACTATTGTGCTATAAGAAAGGGTGAGCAGGCAAACTTCAGAAAAACCTGGAACGACTTATATGAACTGATGCTGAGTGAAGTGGGCAGAACCAGGAGAACACTATACACAGTAACAGCCATGTGTGATGACTAACTTTGATAGACTTATCTCTTCTTAACAATGCAAGATCTTGTCCTCAAATTTTAGGAGTACTTCCCTTTTGAAGTTTGAAAATTGTTTCAGGCAGGTAGCAGGTATTCTCTAAATGTTGGTTAGTTGATTGCTTAAATAGTATACCACGTGAAGGTATAATCATTGATGGTTTAATTGTGTCCTGGTGGCATTGGAAAGCTCAGTATTTTTGCCCCAGACACACCGAGTCTTCTATTTTGAACTGATTTTATCCAGTGAGTTTTATGTTACTTTCAATCAAAGCACCTTTTGTTATGAATGAGACAAGGTTTATACCAGGATATCCAATGTCAAAACATTGTTGTACTGTTCAAATCTAATATTATAAAAGCTTTCTGACCTGAATTTAAAACAAGCTACTAAAAAGAAACTATCAGCATATTTCAGATATCTTCAATCCTTTTGCAAATAGCTTTTGTATTTTTCAATCCAAGAGGTGAAGCAAAGTGTAAATCTTTCAAAAGAGTGTGTATACTTTCAACAAAGTGGGAAAACATGTGGGCTCTGCTCACACTAGAGAATGGAATGCCAAGATTTAAAAGTCTATGGTTTGATCTAAATTCATTAAATCAAGAGTGATGCAAACTTTGAACTAGGTAATTTTTCAAAACAAAACAAAACAAAACAAATTACATATATATCTATATCTATCTATCTATCTATCTATCTATCTATAATCTTTAAAAAAACACATGACCTTTTATTCAATGTTACAATATCCCTCCCAGTCATGGGAATCTTTAAGATGAAACACTGCTGAATAATTTTCTCTGATTTATTTCCATTAATTCTCACTGGTAGTCAAAGGAAAAGAGTTCTCCAGATGAAATAATCAAAATCTCTAACAAAAAAAGGAAAAGTCACCATAAGGAGGGATTTGTAAAGGGAAAAGTACTTACTAAATCTACAAAGATTAAAATAGCTCAAATTTTGTGGGGCAACAATGTGCCCCAAAGAATTTTCCTAATGGTTGTTGTCTTTGTTCCTGAAGAGGACCAAAATGATATTGCCATGCTAGAGTCCAGTTTCGACGTGTGCAACTGTGGTTGATCAGACCAATATGAACTTGGAATGCTCTGACAGGTCAGGCACAAGTAGTCCGTATGAACATTTGGGGTGGATTCTCTAAATTTGCACATCCTGCATTTCCTTTGAGCTGTTTCAATTCTACTTTGTTCATAGAGTATAGCACCTTCTCTGATGTTGGAATGCCATGCTGGGTGGGCCTGCACCAGTGTCTCCCATGTCATTCAACCAATTCTAAAGTTCTTGAGAGAGACCTTGAGAGTATCATTGTATTGCTTCTTCTGACCACCATGTTTTAATGGCAACCACACTCACATACCCAAAATGGCTTCTACCACATTTACTAGGAAAGACAGCTGTTTAAGGGGTCAACAATATTTTTTTTTTTTACATTTTACATTTTAATTACATTCACTAGTTCAGGGGAAAACTCAGCATCTGGAACTTCAGAGAAAATGTAAGAAGAGAAATAAAGACCAACAGACATGTTTTCTAACTGTCTGAGAAATTAGCACAGATCAAAAAACAGATCCACCTGCCTGACTATAATAATATATACATAGTAACCAGAGAGACAAGCACCAACTTCTTGGTTTTTCAAAATTGGAAGACTCCTTAATGTCTGCCCAGAGATCTATCTACCCATCTGTCTATTATCTATCTATCTATCTATCTATCTATGTGTGTGTGTGTGTGTCTGTGTCTGTGTGTGTGTGTGTGTGTGTGTGTGTGTACAGGTCAAATCACAAGACTACTCTTCTAATGAGTAAGCACCAAAGTAAAATACTAGCGTCAGAGTACATATACCCTTTTTAGAGGCAGAGGGCATCACAACCTTCATGACTCAGTGCCTAATTAGAAATTAACAAAAGTTGTAAAAGCTTTTCTAGGAGCAAGCCTCCTCTAAGCAAACTTCCCTTAATGAACTCCACCTGAGGCCTATTAATGGGCAGGGGATGATCTTAAATGTCATTAACATTACACATGTGAATGCTTAACCTGTGTGAGTTCTCCATAAAACAGTCTTTTTTGGCAAGTGTATATTTTGCATTGAGACAACGTGGGCAGCCTATCACAGTTGAGCTCTCTGAAGCAAAGTTTGAATGCTTGGCATTTCGGTTTGATTAGAGACTTCAGTGTCTGGTATCTTATCATTCCAGGCGATCTTCAGAATCTTCCTAATACAATTCAAATGGAAGTGATTCAGTTTCTGGCATGGCATTGCTAGACTGTGCAGGTTTCACAGGAATACACATTCAGCACAATGGCTCTGTAGACCTTCAGTTTGGTAGTCAGTGTAATACCTCTTCTTATCCACACTTGCCTTCAGAGGCTCCCAAACACTGAGCTGTCTCTGGCAATATTTGTCAACCTCATTATCAACATGTACGTCCCTGGAAAGTACAGTACCAATGTAAGTGAACTTATCCACAGCATTCAAAACGTGATAACTGCATAAACTGAATGGTACAAATATTAACTTTTCCTTTTACAGATTAGAAAGCTGATTAGATTAAAATCTAAAACATTAACAGCACAAGCACAGGATATAAGATATATGTCTTAAAAGTGTTTTTTTTTTTAATTACCTGGAAATTTTAGTGGATGAGTAACACATGAGTCTACAGCAGAGGAAGGCAATACAGTCACTGGATGCATTAAGAGGGGAGTAATAGTATTGTGGGGGGCACAATATGTTACATTGAATAGAGTGCTGGAACTGCAGTCAGGAAGACTCATCTTTCTGAGTTCAAATCTAGCCTCGGATACTTACTAGTTGTGTTACCCTGGGCAAGTCACCTAACCCTGTTTGCCACAGCTCCCTTATCTGTAAAATGAGCTGGAGAAGAAAATATAAAACCACTATAGTATCTCTGTGTAGAAAACTCTAAATGGAGTCATAAAGTGTCAGAAACAACTGAAAATAGTAAATAAATAGTATTTAGGATTAGATAAGGGTAGTTCCTTTTTGCTCTCTTTTGCTCAGAGTAGTGTGCTCAGTTCTGACAGGAAAGACTTTGGAAAGATATTAATTAATTGAAGATCATCCAGAGGAACTCAACTAATATGGTTAAGGGATACACAGTCATACTGTTTAAAGATTGCTTAAAGCACCTTTGTTGATTAGGAAAGGGTTGGATGTGATGGTCACTGAGGTCCTTTCCAACTTTAAGGTTCCATGAACAGTGTGATGCTTTGTGGAAAACTGAAAATTGACCATTTTGTAAATAGCCTAGTGCTCCAAACTCAGAGAAAAATTTTTCAGCACTTGAGATTGCCTCTAGGCACTTGCTAGTCTCAATTTTTCATGGGAACAAGTAAAAAAATACTCTAGCCTCATTCTCTTAGATCCAGTTACATCATCCAGGGTTCTAAGGAACCCCTGAAGGACTGGGTTGCCTGTTCTGTCCTACTATCACTCTCTGTTCTGATATGTTCCTCCCAAAGTTAGAAACCACTGATTAGTGTCCTATTTCCATTTTATTTTTTTTAACATAAATTAGTTTTTAAAAAGAGATATTTCCTTAGAAGATCTAGCAAAGATAGAAGTGCAAACACTTCCCTTGATGCCTCAGGGGCACACTCTCCTCTGTGCCATCTTTGTTTCTGGAAAGAGTGAGTGTGGCGCAGCTTCTACATAACATTGAAGCCCCAAAGTTAGGATCCATATATGACATTGCTGGGGGATGAGCTTTTTTCTACAGAATTTAAAAGAAATAATAATTATTATTCTTTATTTTTAGCTTTCAACATTCCTTTCCACAGGATTTTGAGGTCTAAATATTCTCCCTATCTCTCCCCACCCCCACTCCCAGCTCAAGATGACAAGCATACTGATTACCCCTTCCCCCAATCTGTCCTCTCATATATCCCCCTGTATCCCTCCCCTTAACCTGCCCCCCCCCTTACTTTCTTCTAAAGCAAGATGGATTTCTATACTCCATTGTCAGTATATCTTATTTCTGGTATGTAACAACAATTTTTCAACATTTGTTTTTAAAACTTTGAGTTCCAGATTCTCTTCCTTCTTAACTCCTCACCCACCCCCTTTGGGAAGACAAGCAATTCAATATAGATTATACACGGGTGGTTATGTAAAACATTTCCATAGTAGTCATGTTGTGAAAGATTAACTCTATTTCCCTCCATCCTATCCCACTCCCCATTTACTCTATTTTCTCCCTTGACTCTGTCCCTCTTCAAAAATATTTGCTTCTGACCACCTCCTCCCTCAATTTATCTTTGGTTCTATCATTCCCCCTCTTATTGCCTTCCTATGTCTTTCCTGTAGGATAAGATACTCTAATGGTAATTAATTTAAATTTGAAGACCCCGTTTTTGTTATGTCAAGTAAGCAAGTACTTAGCCCTTAATAACTAATCAAACCTTTGTGGATAAGAGGCAGAGGGTGTAAACTCTGTCTCCTGTTGCTGACATAACAGAAAGGGTTTGGCTGAAAAAGGAAGCCAGTGCTTTGTGTGTATATAAGAAGAGCCCCAGAGAGAGACAGTCAGAATTAGATTTTTTTCTCCTGGTATGCTCCTGGTGAAGGAAGCAGAATTTTCTCCTGACAAGCTACTGATGGAGGAATAATGGAGACTGAAGCCAGCTGAGAGAGAAAGAGAGAGAGAAAGAGAGAGAGAGAGAGTTTCTTTTGGCAGCATCTAGAAGCTGGGCTGCTACAGCTCACTGAGAACTGAGTTGGAGTTTTCTTGAGACCAGAGTCTTGTGAAGGCTAAAGTTGCTGCCAAGAGGGCTGCCTGGAAGGCAGAATTTGTTGCTCTCACCTGGAAGGCTGAGATTTCTTCTAGGTCCTAGAGCCACACAAACTGCTGGAGGACTGAAGAAGTATGACCAGGATGCTGATAATTTTTTTGTGGCTTGGTTGATCCTTGAGTTGCTGAGAACAGAAGTTGTGAAGATTTTGAGATGTGCTGGACCCTGTGAACTTCAGTTTTGTACCAGGAACTGCGCAGAGGACTAGACAAGAACCTGGAAGCTATCTGCCTCTGAATTCAGGTGACTGGTGGATTTAGGTAGCAGCTGGGACCATGGAAAGGGATCCAGGGTATCTGAGAAACCACCCCTAGTCAAGACGAATAAAAGGCCCCTCCTTGGATATTGAATGCTGTGATGATGCTGAAGTTTACTAGAGACCAAGGGGTGGAGGATTCATGTAACTTTCTAATGATTGTATTTAGTGATCAATGGTTCTTAGTGACTGATTGCTAGATAAGTGACTGATTAAGTTAAACCTATGATTGCTCCATGAGTGGAAGATTGACTATTGTATTTTGAGAGGACTGAATGACTGAGTAAGGAGGCAAACCTCCTTAGGGATACCAGATGATTATTCTTTTCTTCTTTGTTCTAAATACTGTGACCACTTTGGTGAAAACTATGTGGCCATTCTAATGATAAGCTGTTGTGAACATTATATTTGATTTTCTGTGATAAGATGAAATTTTGTGTATATTGTATCTTGATTTGTTGTGAATGTTTTCCTTTTATTTGTTATGTAATAAATGGAATGTTCACTATACTCCACAATCAGAACCTTAAAAGCTATTCACAGTCGTATTCTTTTGGGAAGCTGCTCCTGCATGGCATTATAAATACCCAACTGAGTATGTACGTTATTCCCTCCCTAAGCAAAATCCAGTGAGGATAGGATTGATTCATTCCTTTCATCTCCCTGCTTTTTCTCTTCATTGTAATTATTTTCTCTTGCCTCTTTTATGTGAGATAATTTACTGTATTCTATCTTTCCCTTTCTCTTTCTAGGATTCTATAACAATAGTTCAGGAAAGAGGTGATGAGGATCTAAGGTGTACTAGGGTGGATGGCTGTGTGAGTGGGTGAAAGTGAGTTGTGTGACATATTATAGCATTATAATCCATAAACAGCAAAAATCCAAAACTTCTTCCACATAACAACCTTTTAATACTGGTAGAGAGTGATAGTGATCACTGCCTCCTAAGTTGTAATTGCTATAATGAAACTCCTCTAGTTACTTAAATTCATAAGCAGATGGCAGACTTTCAAAGGCCCTAACCTTCTTGACTTCTTTGTTCCGAACCCATTGGAATTTATCCATTCTCCTCTTAAAATTCAAAATTGAACTTATTTCTCAAAAAGTTATTTAGTATAGTTCTCTGTCTTTACATAGAATGATACCAAAACAATCCTTAAAGCTAATAAATATAAGAAAACAAATGAAATTCTATTTTGATTTTAGAGGTCAATGCCTGAAGCCAAGGGACCATAATTTTATTCCTTGATCCATGACTGACTGGTTGTATGACCATGGATAAGTTGTTTTACCTCTCTAGACCACAGTTTCTTCATCTATAAATTTGAGAGAGTTGTGCCTAATGGAATATTCCATTTAAATCTATATTATAATTCAGTATAAATATCCGTACTTTATATGTAGTCTCATTAAAGTAAGAAATTCTGAACACAAAGTCCTAACCTACTAATAAATCTTCTTGTGGTTGAATAAATGCATTGACTTTCATTCCATCACAGATAGCACTTGAACCTAATGACCTCAGTAGTCCCTTCCAACTCAGATATTTTTGTTTGATTTTATGTGACTAGCTGATATTTTCTTGGTAGCCCAAAGTTCCTTGGATGAAAACAAGCCAAAACATTGTTCAGTAGTGTTTTAGTCATGTCAAACTCTTCATGACCCCATTTATGTCTTCTTGGCAAAGGCATTGGAGCAGCTTGCCAATTCCTTCTCCAAAGCCAAAACATACTTTCATCTTAAATAAATCATTCTGTCAGTCAATGAGCATTTGCTAATTGTCCACTATGTATTGGCCACTGGGTATATAAAGGTAAAAATGATCTCCAACCCCCACCTCAAAGACCTCATCTTCTGTGGGAAGTATGGGGGAGATATAAAATATACACACAAATGAAATACAGTTCATAGAACTGTGATTTATTAAGTGCAGGGAATTTCCAGATGAGAATATCCATAACAACAGAATAGATGGGCACATTCTTGTCTCAGAAAGTAGCACAGACCAAAGAAGAGTAAGCAATTCAGTTCTACATAGTCAATATATGCAAGACCACCTAAAACCACTAAGTTGATGTAGCTTAACATAAAGCAAAGCACTGAAAATGCTTAGATGGATTTCAACAAATCCCATAAACACAAAAGTTTGGTCCTAGCCTTTCTGTTAATTGTAATTAAACCTACACATGCAAGTTTCCGCTGTCCAGTGAGAATCAGACTAGACTTGAAGAGAACTGTTTTTGGCAATAATACTGATTTTCTATCTACCACATCATTTTACCATTCAAAAAAATGAAGTTTATTTTTAAGGGAAGGTATTATAAACTGAGTTTATCAGGAAGATTTAACATAGAAGCTGGGAAAAGGAAACAGGTGGTTATGTGACAATCACAGGTTTAGGGGAGGGTGGTCCTCACTTAGTCATTGCTGGTAAGATTCTTGCCAGAGTCCTCCCTAATGGGATTATCCTTCACATGGAAGATGATTATTTACTTGAGAGCCAATGTGGCTTCAGAAAGGGTCAAAAATGATCAATATAGTGTTTTCTGTCCAACAATTACAGGAGAAATGACAGGAGCACATCTGAAATATGTACATAACATTCATTGATCTGACTAAGGCTTTTGATATGTTAGGCGCATAGGCTTGTGAGAAATCATGACAAAGTCTGGGTGCACAGAAACATTCATCAGTATTGTATTCCAGTTTCATGACAGCATGCTTACACAGATTCTGAATAATGAACAATGCTCACATTGTTTCCCAGTCAGCAATGGAGTGAAGCAGTGTTGTGTGGTTGTTTCTATGCTATTTAGCATGATGTTTTCAGAAATGTTGTCAGACTTCTTCGACTAGTATGAAAATGGCATCCAGATCAGCTGGTACACTGAAGGCAAATTATTTGATCTGTGAAAGCTATAAGTCAAGAATAAAGTGGAGGGGAATTGGTATGTGATTTTATTTTTCTTTGCAGATGATTGTGCATTCAGTGCACCTTCTGACACTGAGATTCATCTGAGTTTGAATTGATTCTCTGCTGTTTGTGTTATTTTAGGTTTGATAATTACCAAGAAAACACAGGTTTTCCACCAGCTAGTATTGCTCCATCCATACATGGACCCCACAGATTACATAAAATGAAGACAATTTGAGCGCTTTAGGTAAGTTCAGTTACCTCAGCAGTATACTTTCCAAGGATGTACACATAGATGATGATGTTAAACATATATATTGCCAGATATAGCTCATTGTTTGGGAAGCTCCAGAGGAAAGTATGGGAGTTAAGAGGTATTAGGGTGCCTACCAAGCTGAAGTTTCACAGAGCTTTTGAGTTCACTTCATTGCTGTATGCTTGTGAAACATGGACAGTATATCAGTGCCATTCCAAGAAAGCCAATTGTTTCCAGTTAATTTGTCTTAGAAAGATTCTGAACACCACCTGGGAAGATAAAGTATTGGACAATATAGTCCTTTCTCAAGTTGAACTGTCAAGCTCTATTACATCTCCAATGGACTGCACCTGATGTTCCAATGACAAGCATAGTTTTCAAAACAAAACAAAAGAGGGAAAAAAGAACTTATGTAAAAGAGAACTAATGCAAGGCATGCACTCACATAGAGGTGAGAAGTGATATAAGGATACTCTCAAGGTCACTCTTAAAAAATCTGAAATTGATTATGCTATATAGATGATCCTGGTACATGACAAATCCCTTCCCCCATGTCATGCTCATATCAAAGAAGGCACTGTGCTCTATGAGCAAAACAAAATTGTAGTAGCTCAAAAGAGTTGTGATATGTGTAAATTTAGAGATATCTTCAATCTAAAAGTTCATATGGACTATTTGTGCCCGATCAATGCTAGACCCTTCTGAGTCCACATTGGTCTGGTCAGCCACAGGTGGACATGCTATATATTGAGCGCAATATGATGAAATAATTTTGGTCCTCTTCAAGTCTGAATGATAACCAATAAATTTAAAAGTTTATATCTGAGCACAACTTTAAAGAAAATCAGAGAATCTAAATATCAGAGGTAACGGAGGACTGTATGATCATGGAGAACAGTCTCTAAAAAGGCAACCAGATAGGAGATGAACTATATCATATAAGGGATGGCAAATATGTCTGTTTGCCTCTGCCATAGGGTGAATGAATGGAAGCAATGTAAAATGAAGTTGGAAAAGCTAGGCTAGAGCCAAATTGTGAGAGATTATAAATTGTAAAACTTTATATTGGTTCTTAAAAAAATTTTGAGGAAGTTCTCAATTATTTTAATTATAACTTGCATAATAATTATAAAATATTTATGCAGGTTTTACCTACCAACATTTACCATCATAGAAATTCAATTGTATTAGTATTATTATGAAAGTAAAAATGGTTCCTCTGGCAGAATCTTGGGGACCTTTGAGGATGCCTGAGCCACACTTTAAGAACTATGGGATTACTGAATAACCCTAAAATTTCTTATTCTGATGTCAAAGACTCATCACCCAGCCTATTTCTCTAATTATGTTTCTATGCTCCACTTTGAATATGACTTCATTTTAAATCAATCTGTTTTATGTTTCCATGAATATGCCTTGCATATCAAAATTGGATGAAAATGTGTTTTCTTTTTCTTTAATTATAGAATTCCTTTAGCCTTCTAAAGTCCCTGTCCATAGGTCACCCTTTCTATACAAAGGCACAAAGACTTTCACACTACCAAACTCCAAAAAAATCCAAAGATGCAAAGAAAAATGTGAGGTTTTTCCTTGTAGGAATGTAAATAGTTCAACTTTAATAAGTTCTTTGTGATTTCTTTTTCCTGTTTACCTTCTCATGTTTCTCTTGCTTCTTGGATTTGAAAGTCAGATTTTCTGTTCAGCTCTGTTTTGTTCATCAAGAATGTTTCAATATCTTCTATTTCGTTGAATAACCATATTTTCTTATGAAGCATTACACTCAGTTTTGTTGAGTTGTTGATTTAGTCCTATCTCCTTTGACCTCTTTAATATTTTATTCCAAGGCCTTCAATCCTTTAATGTAGAATCTACTACATCTTGTGTTATCCTGATTGTATTGCCACACTACTCAAATTGTTTCTTCCTGACTACTTGTAATATTTTCTCCTTGACCTGGGAACTCTGGAATTTGGCTATAATATTCCTAGGAGGTTTCCTTTGGGGATCTTTTTCAAGAGGATATCTGTGAATTCTTTCCATTTCCATTTTGCCCTCTGGTTCTAGAGTATCAGGGCAATTTTCCTTAATAATTTCTTGAAAGATGGTATCTAGGTTCTATTGTTGATCACGGCTTTCTGGTAGTCCAATACATTTTAAGTTATCTCTCCTAGATCTATTTTCCAGGTCAGTGGCTTTTCCAAAGAGATATTTCACATTGCCTTCTATTTTTTTTCATTTGTTTGGATCTGTTTAATAGTATCTTGATTTCTCATAAAGTTATTAGCTTCCAATTTCTCTATTCTAATTTTGAAGAGATTATTCTCTTCAGTGAATTTTTGAAATTCCTTTTCCATTTGGCAAATTCAGCTCTTTAAGGCGTTCTTCTCCTCATTGTCTTTTTGTGGCTCTTTTGCCATTTGAGGTAGTCTATTTTTTAAGGTGTTATTTTCTTCAGTGTATTTTTGGGTCTCCTTTGGCAGGCTGTTGAATTATTTTTCATGATTTTCTTGCATCATTCTTATTTTGCTTCCCAATTTTTCCTACACTAACTTACTTTCAAAATCCTTCTTGAGCTCTTCTATGGCCTGTAACCAGTTCATATTTTTCTTGGATGCTTTTGATGCAGGAGTTCTCACTTTGCTGTATTGTTCCCACTCCATGCCTTGATTCTTTTTGTCACCCCCAAAAAGGATTTTATCATCTGTTTGTGCTTCTTCTGCTTGCTCATATTGCCAGCCAATTACTACACCATTGAGCTCTTTGATGCAGTAGAACTATGGTTCCAGAATGGAGAGTGCTTTGTCCCAAATCCTGGGGTTTTTGCAGCTGCTGGAGCTTTTAGGAGGGTGCAATCTCTACAGCCCCCACAAACTCTGGTTCATTGGTCACAGACCCCAGGACCACTACCCAAAACCACGATCCAGATCCAAGCATATTAAAGCAAGAGCAATTACCCTGTGAATGGTTGCTTGGGCCCCCTACATTCTTCTGGCCAGGAACTCCTGAGGCATCCATACTCTGCTTTCACCCCTGGGGCAGCAGCCAAACTGCATTTTTCTGTTCCCCTCTATTCTAACAAAGTTGCTCACTGACCTTTTACTTTGTCTTTGGCATTTAAGAAGTCTGGAAGCTGCCACTACTGCTGGTTATTCACTCTCTTGAAGGGTCCTCTATGGCCACTGCTGCTCAGGGTTGCCCTGGAGCTGGAACCATGTGGCTCCTGTGAGACTGTGCTTGGCTCCCAGCATGCTGTGATAGACCTTTCCTGTTGGCCTGCCAACTGTCTTCAGTGGGAGATTTGTTTCTCTCTGTCATTTTGTGGGTTCTGTAGCTTTAAAATTTGTTTAGTCATTTTTTACAGGTATTGGAATTGTTTGGAGCCAGAGCCCACGCTAAGTTTTTTCTTTTACTCTGCCATCTTGGCTCTGCACATCCAAGAATTCTTGATAGGAAAAAAAAAACAGTGCTCAACTGAAAATTTGACTTTCAAATACAAGAAGGAAGAGAAGCATGAGAAGGTAAACAGCAAAAAGAAATCATAAGAAATTTACTAAATTTGAACTATTTTCATTCCTATATGGAAAAGCCATAATTGTAACTCATGAGACTTTTCTCAGTATGTAGATACATGAAGGGAATTTACATATATATACACATATATATATACATATATATGTATGTATGTATGTATGTATGTGTGTGTGTATGTATATATGTATAGGAGGGTGTATGGGTGAATAAATACATATTTGAGTTTGTGTATATGTATGTACATGTATACATAGACAGAGGGCACCAGGATCAGTTCAATAGGAAGGGATGATATCCAAAAAATAAAATTAAGAGGTGGCAGAGGAAAATATTGGGAGAAGGGGAAAAGGAGAGATAGAATAGTGTAAATTATCTCATATAAAAGAGGCAAGAGAAAACTGTTACAATAGAGGGAAAGAGCAGGAATGTGAAAGGGAATGGGTGAACCTTATCCTATTGAATTTCACTTGAGGAGGGAATAACATACATACTAAACTGGATATCTCATCCTACAGGAAAGTAGGGGGCAAGAGGATAAAAGGGGTGATGATAGAAGGGAGGGCAGATTGGGGGAGAGGGTAGTTAGAAACAAACGCCTTTGAAAAGGAACAGGGTCAAAAGTAGAAAATAAAATAAGTGGGCAATGGGATAAGATAATAGAAAATATAGTTAGTATTTCATAATATAACTACTATGGAAACATTTTGTGTAACTATACATGTATAATCTATATTGAATCGCTTGTCTTCCCCATGGGGGTGGGTGAGGAGTAAATAAGGGAAAGAATCTGGAAATCAAATTTTAGAAACACATGGTAAAAAAAAAAAA
>CM053583.1:26002219-26027444 GCA_028627135.1 Pseudochirops cupreus | reverse complement strand
GGAGAAATGTGAAATCTGAATTATTTTTTGTTAATTTTAGTTTCCCATTACTGTTATTTAATGTTCCCTTATGAAACATTTTTGTTGGATACACTTTCTATGATGGTTAAAATAAGGGATATTTCCTAATAAAACCCATATTTATTTATTTATTTAACCAAACATTCATTCATGCATCAATTAATTAATTGATAATTAATTAATTAAACAATACTGTGGGGAAAATTGTTTCAAATCAATTCAATTTGGCAAGTGTTTATGAAGTTATATAGGGGGACAGTGATTGAAATTGAAAACTGTAACTCTACTCCAGCAACCATTCACAACCTGAATTATGTAAATAATATACTTCCAATGATCAAATTATATCAGATGCTTCATTGTGCTTGGTCTGCATAGACACATGCTGAATTTGAACTACACTGGTACCTTGGCATACCAGTGCACCAACTTACAAGATTTCCAAGATACGAGTTGTCACTTGGTCAATTTTTTGGTTTGAATTGGGAGCCAAAATTTGAGGTATGAGCCGCTCCTTGTTAGCACAGCAAATGTCACAACCCAATGCCCACCCAGCATCCTGTGCCTCGCTTGTTCACTCCACGTGTTTACCTCACCAGTCAAAAAAATTAAGTTAAGTGGAAGTAAAAAAGATATTGTAGCAGTTAAGTTCAGGGATAAAGTATAGCATTAAGACTATAGTGAGTAAGTGAATGAAAGTGAACAAAAGAGCATGAAACAAAACTTCTGTAACTTCCTCCATCTATCTCCTTCACCCTCCACTTCCGCAAATATCTTCTGTTAGCTCAAGTCATCTGATATCCAAGGTAAATATACACTTTATAAAAACAGTTTATTTCTTTACATTCTCTTTTTATTATGTTTTTATACAATATTTGTTATTTATAAATACTTTTTCTTATTTTAAAACACATAACAAAAATCCTGGGATGGCATTTTAGGGGCTGGAAAGGATTAATGACATTTCAATTAATTTCAATGGGGAAAATTGATTTGATATATGTGCAAATTGAGTTATGAGCTTTAATGGAACGAATTAAACTTGCAAGTCAAGCTATCACTGTACATTAAAGGGGGAAAAATACAACTGTGAAAGATTGAGAGAAATGCCATAAATGAGTAACAGTTGGGTCTGTCTTTGTAATATATAAGTGTCAATTTCTAAGAGACAGAGAGTGGAATAACAAATTAAGAAATCTGAGGGAACAATTCCCTTTATCTTTGGATTTCTATGTTAGTTGCTGGAATCCTTTTGATAAGTGAAGGTGTCTACAACAGGCAATTCCATCGATAGACTATATATTTTTTTAATGTTCAGTTTGAATTGAAACAAAGCGAGAATTATAATCATATGTAGATCAATTGTTCATTAGAAAAAATTATTAAAGAAGAAAAATTGAATCTACATTCCAGATCAGTGTATTAGGAAAAACTGTGATAAAATCTTTCTCTCTCTCTCTCTCTCTCTCTCTCTCTCACTCTCTCTCTCTCTCACACACACACACACACACACACACACACACACACACACACACACACACACACACACACACACACCCCTCATTTTAGAATCTATGTTTTGAATCCAGATTTTGTGAGAAGGGGACCTGTCTAATAGCCCTATCTACTTATTAGGAGAGTCTGGGCACTCAAGGAAGCAATGAGTATTCAAATAGCAAAGATAGATCAGATATTGTAGTGCACAAAGTTCCTAGATGTTATTTCCGGGGCCCTTGTATGGATGTTTGCATCACAGTTTACTGTGACTTTGCACTAGTCATTTCTTGTCTGGGCTTTAATGTGATCATCTTTAAGATGAGCAGTTAGATTAGAATAGAAGTTTTAAAACTTATTTTGTTTTTTAACTCATTTGGTAATCTGGCAAAGCCCCTGGATTCCTTCCCAGAATAATGTTTTTCAATGCATAAAATAAAATACATAGGATTACAATGGAAGCCAGTTATATTGAAAATCCATTATTAACACATTTAAAATCTGATCCCCAGAGAACCCGAGTTAAGGATTTCTGCACTGCACAATCTCTAAATTCTCCTTTATCTCTGATTCTATGGTCTTGTGATATGTCCATTTTGGATGGAGTAATGGAATTGCAGGACCATCAGATTGTGGATTTTGAGCTGAAAGGAGCTTTGGAAGTCATCTATTGCAATCCCTCTTTTTCATTGAATAAATAATGAGGTCTACAAAGTTCCTACAAGTACTAAGTTGCCAAGTTGGAATTTGAACTGAAATCCTTCAACCCAAAGATTCTGACTGTCAACCTAGTGCGAATTCCATGTCTCTTATGATGTGGAATAAATATTAAGGTCCAGAAAAATCTGCTGTCAGAAGGGAATTATGGGTAGTATAAAATATCCAGTGGCAGCTGGTATGATGGAACCATATTTAACTCGAAAAATCACTATGAAATGTATACAGTTTTTTTTTCCTTTTCCAAACAGAAAACTTGTTTAGGTTGTGAGAAAAGGGTATAGAAATAGGGGCTAGACCTATAATTTCATTGGTGTAGCAAAATTCCAGCTACCAATGTGGATTGCTGGCACCTTTTCTCTAACTTAGAGTCCTAAGAAGTCGATGACCCCATTGATATGGCAGTGAGTTTTCCAGGGCTACTAAATATGATAGACAGGACTCGAACCCATGATTTCCTACTTTCAGAGCTAGCTCTCCACCCATTGCCTTAGTACAAATGAAAAGGGAAATGAGAATTTAGTCTATTAACTAAATAAATTAGGCCCTCAAGGTACTTCTTAAAATATTCAGATAATTGGACCAAAGTAGAGATTTCTTATTTCAATGATCCAGGTATCTGCCTCAAGCTTCCACTTAGCTTTGTGGGTTTATATATGAATTCATACATATTTAACCTTTAAGAAAGACACCTATGTGTCTGGGTTAATTTCAATGCAGCTCTGCTTAGAGACAGGAGAATTAACTATGTGACCTTTGGAGCTGAATGGCTTGATGATTAATTCTGGCTCCCTCACATTCACGTCAAGTCCTTAACAATGTTAACCCAACACATGAAAAAAAAAAGTGAAGACGAGATGTTCATTCGATCTATATTTAACTTCAGAATTAAAAAAAAATGTGTTTTGATCAGATGGGGTATTCTTACCTGCAATTAATAATAACAATAATTACCAAAGTTGGCACTTATAATGACATTGTAACCAATTGATATGACATTAAAAAAATACTTTATTACAACTGCGATGTTTTCACAATACATACTTCATTTCATTTAATCTTCAGAGTAACATTTTACTTTCTACTCCCAGACATTGTCTTTCTTGTCAAACATCATTCTTCAACAGAGAAACTTACACCCATTCAAATTAAAGAAACAATGACAGTCCACATCACATCCATAAGACTGTCAAAACTGACCAAAAATGACAAATATTTCAGGGGATGAAATAAAACAGACACTCTAATGTATTGTTCATATATCTGTAAATTTATACAGCTATTCTGGAAAGCAATTTGGAACTATTCCCCAAAATTCACTCAACTATGCATACCTTTTGACCCAACAATATCACTAATAGGCTTATAGCCCAAAGGGATGAAAAATGAGGAAAAAGAATCTGTACATAGAAACATATTTATAGAGGCCCTATTTATAGTCACTGACACCTGAAAGCTAAGGGGATGTCCAATATTGAGGAATTTGGTAAGCAAATTGTGGGATAGGAACATAATTTAATATAACTGTAATTTCAGAAATGATAAATGAATAGTTTCATAGGAAACTGGGGAAGATTCTATGATCTAAGTGAGAGGAAAAGAACTAGGAGAAAAATTTACACAATGATAACAAGATTATAGAGAAAAACAACTTTGAAAGGCATTAGAACTATGTGATTAAGGCAGTGATAAATCATGAGTCCAGAAGACAGGAAGATGACTCATGCCACCCACATTCTGCCACAGAGGTGACAGACTGAAAATCCAGAATGAGAATGATTGGACATGGTCAATGTAGCAAATTATTATGGTTGTTTACACATATTTGTATTAACTGCTTTTTTTTTCATGATTAGGGACAATAGGAAGAAGAGAATAAAATGTAAAAGAAAGGAAGGGAGGGAGTGAACAAGGAAGGAAGGATAAGTAGAAGGGAAATAAAAAGGATAGATGGAAGGAATAAAGTATAGATGAAAGAAAGGAAGGACGGGTAGAAAAAAGAAGGGAAGGAAAGAGGCAGAGAGGGAAGGAAGGAAGAAAGGAAGGAAGGAAGGAAAAGAGGGAGGGAAGGAGGGAGGGAGGAAGGAAGAAAGGGAGGGAGGGAGGAAGGAAGAAAGGAAGGAAGGAAGGAAGGAAGGAAGGAAGGAAGGAAGGAAGGAAGGAAGGAACAGAGAGAGGGAGGGAGGGAGGAAGGAAGGGAGGGAGGGAGGGAGGGAGGGAGGGAGGATGGAAGGAACTTCTACTTTAAAATTCCACACTGCTGATTTACGATTGTCAGTTTTAAATCACTATTCAAGGATGTCCCAGTAGCCAATCCTCATTTTGCTCTCTACTCCTACTCCCTCTCCTTAAACCATCTTGTAACATTTAAGAAATTTTTTCCGTAGGGTTTTCCTGATCTTAATTGTATTACTGCCTTTCCTAGAATCCTGTTTTAAGTTCAGAAAAGTACCAGACACCCTATTTCACTTTCAACTCTCTATTCATACCCTTGACAACAATTTTGCTCTAATATGCATTTTCCTTCTTCATCCTCCTGCGCTACTCTTCTTCCTCTTCTGCCCCTCTCCCCCAGCAATTCTGCAACCATGAAATATGATTAAATCATCTTTACCACTATTGCTGGATGGAGTGTGTTAAATCTAGTACTCTTCAACCCCATTCATCATCCTAGGATCTTTGTAGACACTGATAAACACCAAGACCTTGTCAATACCTTTGTTTCTACTTTCTTAGGTGAAAAAAACAAAACAAAACTGCTCTACTGGGTGGTAGAGTAGATAGAGTTATAGACTTAGAGTCAGAAAGAGTCATCTTCCTAAGTTCACATCCGGTCTCAGACATTATTAGCTCTGTGACTTTAAGCAAGTCATTTAATCCTATTTGCCTCAATCCTTCCGTAAAATTAGCTAGAGAAGGAAATGGAAAATCACTTCAGTATCTTTCCCAAGAAAATGTCAAATGGGGTCTGTATAAACAATGCAGTATTCACAATGCCTACAGTAATTATGAATACGCTGATATGGTTATTAATTACAAAATGTGACAGGCTATCTACATGGGAAATATAGCTAGAACATTTATTTAAATATCAGAAAACTGAGTCCCAAAACCAGAAAGTCAAAGCCATCACAATAGTTATGAAGTTGGCACATGTAGTTGCTGTAGTAAACATCCACATTATCAAGCCTTCAAAACAGGACAGGCTATCTCAGGCAAAGTTCCTCCTCTCCTCTCTCATGGCAACTGCTCAGCATCCATACAGCTTGCTCCCAGCAGCTCCAGTCCCCTGCAGTTCCTGTCCCTTGAAGTCCTTAGCAGGAATCCTTAGCAGACATTCTGGCTGTCTCAAAAGTTTGCACTGCTGCTGCTTCCAGTCACAACACTGACTCTAGCTTGGCTCTGGCTTCCTCTTGCCCCACCCCTTCCTGCTATGCCAGCAAGTTCAAGGGGCATGGAAGATCTTCCAATCCCATAACCATTACAGGGTCATGAAGAGCTAGACACAATTGAAATGGTCAACAAGAACACCTCTATAAGTTGTTTTTTTGTTTTGTTTTGTTTTGTTTTTTTGTTTTTGTTACATTTTGGTTCTCTTCCATTCAAAAGAAGGGAAGATTTAAGAGAAAGATTGCTCTTCTATTTCCTAGTGACTATGGTCTTCAGGCAGCTAAGGATGTTCATTTTTTCCCCAAAGTTTACTGTTTTTCCCTCATTATCCCTGTTTTCCATTTCATATTTAAGGGAAATTGGCAGCCACCTATCCCAATGTGTGTGGTTAAGGATGGGAGCAGGGATGTCTTGGGAGGGGAAAAGTGGTTTTTTTGCCTTCAAGGAAACCATGCCATTATATCTTTTGAGAGCTGAGCTAAATAGGGGGGAGAGAATTAAAGAGCTCCACTTCTTTTAGGCAGATGTGAAAGACTATTCCTTTTAAGTGTGAGATAAGGAGGTTCCTGGATTCCCATAGAAGTGATGCAGAATATAAGGTTTTTTATTTTAAATTAGTGACTAGAACAAGAGGAAAAATAACTGGAGCTGAGCATTATTGTGTTTCCTTGGGACCATCATTACCCAGTTCCTTAATCCATTCTCTGTCAAAACTCTGATTCTTTACTCACACAAGTCAGGAAATCAATAGGTTATGCCTTTGTGACCCAGGAAAGCCTGGAGATCAAGGCTTATGGATGTAATTTTTGTATTAAGGAAAATTAATTAATGCAATGTGAATTATCTCAAAGACCAAGAAAATAATGCTTTTATAAAACCACAAAGTGCTAAAATTCAGTCAATAAATTTGCGAGCACTAATCTGACATCATATGCTGAACAGTCTACTAAAAACTGGAGACACAATGAAGAGGCAAAGATAGCCTTTGCATGCCAACCTTTTCCATGCTAATTGGTGAACAAAACAACATGTTAACAAAAAGGCAGTGAATAATAAATACAAAGTAACCTCAATACTTTAGTAGCTTCTAGGACCCAAAAAGGCTTCATGTAGATGCTAAGTGAATTGAGACTTGAAGGAAGCCAAGAGATTCTCCCAATTTTAGGGAAAACATTCTAGGTATAGAAGTCAGTCAATACTTAGACGTACAGAGACCGTGGACATGGGGGATAAAGCATTGCATGAGAAAACTATTAAGAAGGTTGTGTGTATGACATTCATCTAAAGAACAGTCCTGATCACCTGCGGCAGTCAATTTAGATCTGTTGACAGGTCGCAGTTGGCCTTACAACTCAAAGGGAAATGATGACTTGAAAAATGATTTCATCACTCTTACCAAGATTGATGTCCTACCTACTCACAACATTCAAGCTCCAAATGTGTTGTTTAACCCCAAATGACCCAGATGGATTACAGAGCTTGATTATTCTTACCAAGATGTTGCATGAAATCATCACTTCCATTTATTTCATGTAACCATAAAACCTTAACAAGTATGTGCTAGTTAATATCAATTTAGAGTTATAAATAGTGAAATCAGAGGTGGCCTGTTAGTCCCAGGTAATTTCTAATGTGATCTTGAACAAGTCAGAGACAGGAGAAATTGAAGCCTAAGTTTATTCATCTGGGCTTTTCACCATTAAAAGAAAGTTCTGTTGGCTTTCTGCAAGGTAGATTGGGCTTACTTTTCTCCTAGCTTTGGAGAAAAGTTCCTTCTTTCTAATCAAAATTTGTAGAGAAATAAATTTCTCAAATACTTCAAAGAAGAATGTATTCTTGCTGGGTTATAGCATTTTACTTGGCTATATCTATTTCTTCAGGTGACTCTCACATGTATGAATAGGTATCCTCAAGTAAAATTTCTGCTTTGACTACTATAGACTTAAGAGCATTTGGTGAAAATAAAGTGTCCTGTAACCAAAAGGAAAGAGTATTAGTATAAAGGAGAAATGTCTTTCTGTTCTGTTGATTGGGACAAATGGGAAAATATATGTAAAGAGTCATCATAAAGTAGTATATATGGGAAATGTCAGCTTCTATTATTATTTAATAGAAAACCCATCTTAAAATCTATTCTACGCCCTGGTGTTTTGCTGATAAAGAACTAAAACACTTTTCCACTATATTCATTCAAAAGAGGCAACTTGGCATAAAGGTTTAAAAAATCAGAAACTCTTAGATGCAAATCTTGTGTCTGATGCTTACCAGCATTTTGACCACAGATGAGTGTCCTTATATTTTTGAATTTTAATTTTCTTATTAATTTTTTGTTAATTTTCTCATCTGTAAAATGATGATGAGAACATCTACAGTACTTATCTTGGTAGAGTTGTTATGAAACTTAATTAAGATGTTTCAAAAGTGATTTATGAATTTTAAAGAGCTATATAACTTCTATCATTCATTTGATAGCCATTGTATATTTTAGCAGAGATAGGAGGTAACATATGCCATTCAAATGAAACCACTACCAACACCTTGACTGTCATCTCCTTTCACACCTTGGTACAGACAGCTCAGAACTCTGAATCCAAGAGCCTTAGAAATAGCAATGTGTTCAGCTCAGTACCCAGAGCCATTATCCAGGGAAGATTTCCTTATGGAAATAGAACCTGATAATACTACAATCATAGCTACCAAAGACTTAAAAAAGAAAGTTCTCTCCTCCAAATTTCTTGGTATTATCAAATGATTCATCAGCAACATCAGCAGAAATAGAATTAAAGAAGACATTTACTATACTACTACTTTATCCTTCTAAACATGGGAACTTTTCATCTGACTTGCAACTTGAACTTCCATATGGTTGTTCTTCCCCATTAGAATGTGAGTTCTTCGAGATTAGAGGTTATCTAACTTTCATATACATACATACATACATATGTACATACATACATACACACACACACACACACACATATATATATATATATATATATATATATATATATATATATATATATATATATATATATATGGAAAAACCTTACATGCCATGAATTCCTTTTATTTTCTGATCATTCTGCTCTTCAGAAAGAGCTATGCAGTCATTATGTAACTGTGTTGTTAAGTCCTCTTAGTTTATTGATTTGAACTTTTCTTAAAAGAACCAAATTTATGAGGAAGTATGCCATAGTGTCTAAGACTATACTGATTTATATGTATTGCCTTTTAGGTGACATTCTATATCAATGAAGGTCATTTAGCTAAAAAATTAAAGATTAAATATTTCACACACTAACACACTGGTTATGAAAGTTGTCCTGATTAGATTTTTAGAGATTCTTATCTTACAGTTCGGTGCTTCACCTCCCTCTACAACTCTTAGCCATGTCTTTCCATTAGTTCACGAGAAGAGATTTATCCAACTTACTATGGAGCTTCTTGCCCTTTTGGGGGGACTGCTCTCACATCAGTGATACCTTTTGAATTACCTTTTTATTATATTTCACACTCAAGCTCAAGTTTAAATTGACCATAAAGGTCGATTGTTGTTATTTTAATATATTTGTTACCAGTTGTATTATTGTTTGTATAAAAGATCACATATATGTGTGGGTGTGTGCTTATGTATATATGTATATTGTATATGTGTGTGTGTGTATATATATATATATATGTATGTGTGTGTGTGTGTGTGTGTGTATGCACATTCATACACAAGTGGCACAGTGGATGAAATGTTGGGCTTGGAGTCATTGCAAGTATTTATATGCTACTTTAAAGTTTACAAGACAACTCTCAATCATTAAATTCTTTAAGCACATAGTATGTAGCAGGTACTGTCCTAAGTGCTGGAGGAGTGTTTGTCCTCAACGATTTACATTTTAAATGAGTTATCTGACTTCATAACTTCACTCTAATATTTATGAGTGATGTGCAATTAATGATATTTATCTAGAAAAATATCAAGAAATCAAGAAACATAGAAAAAGAGGTGTCAGTTTCTCAGTGACTCTGTTATCCTGTCTAAATTGTATCTGATATTCCTTCTAGTGACCCAGCATCCAACCTATCCATGTCATCACATTGTATGTAAATCTTGTTTACATCCTCTGCACAGGTTCCCTTCCCAAAATGTTGGAGGCCACTTGTTGTCTTGATATAGCATGAGTACCAATTGAACATGTGGGCTCTTCTTTACTAGTTCATTGCACTCACTGATGAACAGCCCACATATTTTTAAACTTTCTATAAACAGTAAATTTGATTGTAATAGGGGAGAAAAAACAGGTGAACAGGTAGCTGTAATACAAAGAACTGTGCAGTAAATGTCATGAGTAGTGCAAATCATGTCCCACAGGAATTCAAAGGAGAAGAGCCCATCTATTTTTTGGAGAAACTGGTAGCAATTACAGAATGACAGAATGTCACAATAGGAAGGGATCATAAAGACCACCCAGTTCAAACTGTATGAGTAAATTAGTAAATGGATGGATGGAGGGTTGAATGAGTAATCGTTTCTTAAATATTTAGTATCATCAAGGATTTTGCGAAGTTTTGGGGATGTAAATAAGGCACAAAGAGTTGTTGCTCTGGAGAAGCTCCAATTCTAAATGGAGCAACCTCAGATAGGTAAAATTTGATTTTAGGGAATATCAAGTATGCCAGTTTTGTTGAGATATATGCATGGCTGTGTTGGTAAATATTTAACAACCAGCACTCCGTGGGGGGGGGGGGGTGGGGGAAGTATATACAATATTCTTTCAATTTAATCTACATGATTAAAATTGTCTCCTAACTTTCTTAAGTCTAAATAATCAACAAAATAATAAATCATACCCAGAGTTGTAACACATTTGTTGATTTCAGAGACATAAATGCTTCCATAGAAAATTTACCAATGGACTCTTATGGGTCAGTTAAGATGGCTCCAGCATGATCCTAGATTCATATCAATGTACTTTGTTATATGGATATGATAGATTAATCTGAAAAATTAAGTTGGAGTTATCTTCTAGACCAGAATGAATATAAACCTCACTTACCCACAGGGTGGACTGAATACGTTTTTTCAATTCTAAGAACCACAGTATCAGAGCTATGCTTTAGGAATTTTAACATAATAATTATAATAATGACTGGAAAATTGCACACTGATTTCTGGGTTATAGAACAGTTACTATACGTGAGATTATTTATAATTTACCACAACTCCATGAGGTAGATTGTGTAAGTAGTATCTCCATTTTACAGATGAGGAAAATGTGGTCCAGAGAGGACAAATGAGTTGTTCATCATCAAACAACTAGTAAGTGTTGGGAGGGAAATTCTTGACTTCCATTTTGAGAATTCTAGAGAGTGTGTGCGATGCATGGGTGAGGTCAAAGTAGCAAGATAAGATGGGAGTCTAGAGGCCTAGAGGGATAGTCCATGAGATCAAATACATGTATGAACTTGAATATTGGAAGATGGAATGGAAAAGAGAAGGTGTGATAGTTCATAGCTACAGAGAACATCAGAAGCAAAGAAAAATAAATAATAAAAGGTCCCCAGAGGCCATATGCTTTAACATGTAACAGAAAAGAATCCCTACTACCACATCTCCAACAAGTTGCTAAACAGCCTTTGCTCAAAGAGTTCCAGTGAGTGCAAACTCAATTCCCATTCTTCTTTTTGGACACTTCTTGTTGTAAAAGACTTTTTTAAAACACAAATCAAATTTTGCCCCTCTGTATTTTGCCATATTGCTCTGAGTTCCACTTTCTTAGACTCAACACATCAGTCAAATCCTTTTTCCATGCAATTGCTAGTTTCAGTGCACTAGATGGATCACATGACTTAGAATGCAGAATAGCTGAATTCAAATCTATCCTCAGACACTTATGAGCTTTATGATCATGAGGCAAGGCCTATCACCTATGTCTGTTTCAGTTTCTTCATCTACAAAATGGGGATGAGCTTACTGAGAAGACACAATAAGAAATATGTTAAGTGCTTTCTTTGTAAACCTAAAAACACTCTATACATGCCGGCTATTATAATTAATATTTTTATTATTATTACATTTCATGGCAGTTTAAGGATAGATATTTTGTTGGTGAAGCATCATGGTATAATTGAATGATCACTGGACTCTGAATTTAAAAAAATCTGTGACTGTCTGTGATTGCATAAACTTGCGAATTCATTTCTCTAGGACTCAATTTTCTCAGTTACAAAATAGGCATACCAAGGCCACATAATACCTATCATGTAGATGTGCTTTGAAGGAGGAGTTTTCTGAATTTCAAAACACTATAGAATCACAAATAATTATTGCATGTTTCAAAGTATTTAATGTCCCCTTTCTGAACTGAAAGAGTTAAGTGATGTAAACTGCTTTAAGGAAGTGAATCAGGCCTGGAAAATCTCAGCTTTTCTTTTAGGTGTTTCAATTTCTTCATTCATTCTCATTGTCTAGCTCTGATTTCGTTATGGTAGGAAGTCCCTCTACCAAGGAACAATAAGAATTAACTTATAATTTATAATGATAGAAGGATGCCTGGGATCTATGGACAAAGGGATAGTGCAGGGGTGGGGAACCTGCATCCTTGAGGCCGTATGTGGCCCTCTATATTCCCAAAGGTGACCCTTGACTGAATCTAAACTTCAGAGAAAAAAAAAAATCCCTTTAACAAAAGGATTTGTCATGTAAAATTTGGACTCAATCAAAATGCCACATCCAGGGACTTAAAAGGTGACTTGTGACTTGAAGTCTACCGCTTCCCCATCTCTGGGACAGTGTATGCCAAGGATGGACTGGAGTACAGGTCTAAGGCAATGGCAATGCCTATGGCATTTCTGTCTCTTGTTATCATTATTATATTTACATCTAGTCAGGCATCTAGGTATATACAGATGAAAAATATATACAAATATAGTCAGTAAAAGTTATTTTTTTCCTTGAATAGAGGGGATTAATGATCAGAGGAAGAGGAGAAAAGTGTAAATCTGTAGAATTTATTCATGATTCCAGGTATAATGTGAGAATTTAGCTTCAAGAAGAAGCCATAAAATTTGCATTTTCAAATTTATACTTAGTTTGACACCCTCTGGGCCAGGACAAGTAACAGATGCTGTCAAAACAAATTACACCACTTATGTAATATTGTGACATACTTGAGTGAGTGGAAGACTTTATCACATCATTTTCCCTCTACAAGGACAATTTTCTTCTTACATGCCCTTCATGTGTAATACATAGGCCCTAATACCTAGGTTGGTCATATACCATCGCTTTTTAGAATTAAATCTCTGAGTAGTCCTCTAGTGGCCTGAAATATTATCCTTTCCTACAAGAATTTTGATTGAAATCAAATATATGGAAATGAAACGTGCATTAGAGAATATAGTAATATAATGGACTTGTAAGAAGAAAAAAAAACACATAAGGACAATTCATGACAGGATAAACATAGCAATGCCACCATTGTATAAGCTTCATTGTTTTTCCATAATTTTAGTTGTATCTGACTCTTTGTGGCTCCAATTGGGGTTTTCTTGGGAAAGATACTAGAATGCTTTGTCATTTCCATCTCCAGCTCATTTTACAGAAGAGGAAATGGAGGCAAGCAGGGTTAATTGCCTTGCCTAGAGTCTAGTAAGCTAGTAAGAGTCTGAGATCATATCTGAAGACAAGTCTTCCTAAATCTAGGTCTGGTACTCTATCCACTGTACTACCTAAAAAGAAGTAATTTTATTTTATTATGCTGAAATAGCATTTGTCAAATGCCCATATGTGGTGGTCAGTTAGCTTGTGTAGAACACAAGATCAAATGTCTAAAGACTTTTACATTGCAGCAGTTTGAAATATAAATCTCAAATGGTTCACCATGGTAGTGTTCTTTCATCCTTGCTGCTGTGAATGCTAAGGTTGGTGGACAGTCCAAGTTCAGGACATCAGAGCTACAGTAGGTGTATGCACTAAGGTGAGCACCAATAATATGTACCTCCAAGAGTAACAGGTCACCAAACTGCTTGAGGAAGAGAGAAGTAGCCTAGGTTGGATGAGCAGGTAAAAGTTTCTGTGATGATTAGCATTGGAATCAGTCCACATATGGCAGCAATATTTCCTGCAAGTTTGAGATAGAGAAAAGGAAGAAAGGAAGGCAGGAAGGCAGGAAGGAAGGAAGGAAGAAAGAAAGGGAAGAAAGAAGGAAGGAAGGAAGGAAGGAAGGAATGGAAGGAGGGAGGGAGGGAGGGAGGGAGGAAGGAAGGAACATCTCATTCCCCAGAGACTTTTTGCTCCATTTAACCTGGTAAAATTTTTAAGTTGAACATGTCTTCACAAAAACATTTGAAGACTGTGGTGCCAATATTCTATTCAGAATAAATCAATACCACATGCCTTGATACCTCGAAACAAAATAGTCAATAGTTCTAAAAGGAAGAACTATTATGGGAATCATCCAATATGTGAATGGATCTCTCCATAACCCCACTGAACAGAATGTGAGTTCCTTGAGGATTAGGGTCTGTTTACTTTTACCTTTGTATTCCTGGGATCTAACACCATCCCTGGCACAGAGTACCTGCTTAAAAACATTGAATAAATGAATCTCATTGACATGGGTATTCTCTTTAATCATGCAAATTATAATCTGTTTTAGGTGAATTTTGACAATATACTCCCACCATTTTGTCATCTGTGGTCCAGCAGACTTTTGGGTAGCATTTTCCTTTTCTCTTGAAATTGAGCAGTGCCCAGTAAGGAATCTATCAATTATCCATCATCCTACCCTCAAAATTGGATAAGATATTCATAATTTGGAATCTAATTTGAAGGGGCATACTTAAAACTATGTGGGTTTCTTGGATTGATATTAAAGAAGTCTTTTTTTTTTTCCATTGCTGCAATCATTCCTCAAAGCTGACAACATGAGGAAATAATTTTTCTCCTCCCGTGGAAGAGATCAGGGTTGCCTTGATGGCAATTTATGAAGTGCACATTATGAAGGAACACCCGGTGAACCAAATAACACAACATCTTCTGCTCTCTCTGGGAGTCCCAAGTGCTAAATGATATCAGATCTTCTTTTACTGTCTTATTCAGTCATTCAGGAGAGATTCTTAGAAAACCAGAAATGAAGATGAGCTTAGATTCTTAAAATGTGTTTCAGTGATGAATAGGAAGACATTTTTCAATTAAATCACATCTTCCACTCAAAACTTTCAGTAAGTCATAAAATCTCTCAGAGAATAGTTTTCTTTCCTACCCCATCATTATTCTTTTTCACTTTTTCTAAGCTTTTTCCCTTCTATTTTTTATCTGGGGCCAGGCAATGAAGTGTTCAAAATACCATGTCTCAGGATGTACTCACAAAACTCCTGGCCCATTTCTATGAGGCAGAACCCATTTATGAAGAGTTTTGAAAGTGTGGGGAGCCCGTTAAGCAGCTGACCTTCAGTGACTGGCTAAACCAAAATTAAAACCAGACCTTTGGCTTTCAATGGGACTGAAAAGATTCTGACTTCCACAATTGCCTAGGGCTGTTCCAGCATGTGTCAGAGACAGGAATAGACTCCAGACTTCTTGTTTCTTTTCACTAAGCCATGCTGCTGCTCCATGTGAATATGGAAGATAGACCTTATCTCCATCAAAGCCACATAGGACATCATTCTAAAATTGGTGACAGAGGTCAGTGATATCACCTAGATTAATGGCATATCTTAATAAGATGGCTTATATGTCAGTTTGAATATGGAAGGATGTTTTGACCTGAAGTGTCACCACAGAATCTTAGAGTTAGAAGAGATATCAACAGTCATCCAGCCTGAGCTATTTCTGAAGAATTCCCTCTACAACATCCCCGACAATTGCCCATTCCATCCTTTAAACCAGTGGTTCTCAACCTTCCTAATGCCACGACCCTTTAAAACAGTTCCTTATGTTGTGGTGACCCCCAAACATAAAATTATTTTTGTTGCTACTTCATAACTGTAATTTTGCTACTGTTATGAATCATAATGTAAATATCTGATATCAGGATGTATTTTCATTGTTACAAATTGAACATAACCCACAGGTTGAGAACCGCTGCTTTAGACTATGACATCACTCACTGTTTCATTGCTGTATTGCTGTCTTTCTTGGAAGGTTTTCCCTTGATCCCCATTCCTCTCCCCTCCCAAATGAAGCCTAGTTCAGACATCTACTAAGGTACTCCTTAGCTGTTCTAAGGACTATTGAATTAAGTTGAACTTGGGTAAATCTTGACAATATATTCCCATGATTTTGTCACCTATGGTCCAGCAGACCTTTTGGAGGGCCATTTTTCTTTTCTCTTGAAATTGTTCACTGCCCAGTAAAGGATCTACCAGTTTTCCATCTTCCTGTCCACAAAACTGGATGAGATATTCATAATTTGGAATCTAACTTGAAGGTTCTAAAGACTGTTGAACTTAGTTGAACTAAGGTTTAGCTTGATGTTGGCATTGTGCAGTTGGGAGCTCACCCGCAGCACTGCCTGGATGGTGGCCTTGGGCTCAGGGAACAGGTTGATGAACTTGATGTAGACGGAGAACAGCAGCACCCTAGCCCTCATAGCAATACAGGAATGGAACTTGGAATGCAGCAGTAAGAATTCCACAGGGGTCCAGACCAGGGGTTTCCAGCAATGAGGCTCCCAAACTCTGAGAATGTAGCCATCAACCTTCACCATGCTCTCTTGGTGGGAACCATGGGAGTTTGGATGCCCCAGGGTTAAGAGAACCCAGATGCTGAGGGATATCCCATAATGAGAAAAGTAGCAGTGACATTCCTTAGAAGTCAGGAACAGGGCCAGAAGGGGAATGAAACTCTTTTTTCTCTTCTTGATCCAAGAGGTTAGCTGACCCCAATAATAATACTACATTAGACTTTAATAGTCTTGGGGGAGAGGATTCCTTATTTTCTATTGTATCCCATTAGGGTAACCCGTTCTCTCAGAGGCCCCAGAAGATTGGATCCCACTATCTACCTTTAGTGCCATTCATTCTGTATCTCCCTTCAATAAAGGTGGCTTCCTTTCATATCAGGTTCTGAGCCCCATGTCTACTTGTAATGGATTGTTTAAAATTTCCCAAATATTATTTGATCTGACTTAAGACAACAGGGCACTAGACTTGAGTTAGTAAGACTTGAGTTTAAATCATGCCTCTGACACTACTTGTGTGATCTTGAGAAAGTCATTTAATGCCTTTGGGCCTCAGTTTCTTCATTGGTAAAATGAGGGTGTTAAGAGTGTATAGCCTTGAAGTTCATTTCCAAATCTAGGTCTATGAATCTATGAACTATAACTTAAATCCAATATTCCACATAAACAAAGTAGGATATAAAAATCCTTATCCTACTACTTCCATGTTATGAGAATAGATACTCAATTTTAGGCCTACTGGTGTGGAATGATTTTTTTTGTTGTTGTATTTCAGTTGTTTCAGTCATGTCTGACTTTTCATTACACTATTTGGGGTTTTCTTAGCAAAGATCCTGGAGTAGTTTGCATTTTCTTCTCCATCTCATTTTATAGAGGTGGAAAAGGAGGCGATCATGGTTTAGTGACTTACCCAGAGTCACACAGCTAGTAAGTATTTGAGGTCAGATTTGAAGTCATAAAAACAAGTCTTCCTGTCCAACTCTAGCACTCTATCAATTTTGCTATCTAGCTATTCTGTAGAATAATAGGATCACAGATTTATAAGTAGCGGCAATTTTAAAGACCATGTAAGCCAACCCCCTAATTTTATAAAAGAGACAAAAACTCCTAGGAAGTTACATTGGTTACTCAAAGTCACACTGGTAGCAAAAAATAGTATCAGATATCTCTTTAAGATTACACATACTCTTGGGACTTAACTCTGAATTTTTATGTTAATTTCATTTATATTGAGGTTCACAAAGGTGGACCCTCTGGGATGAACATTGGGAAGGAGGTGGAAGAGCATCACACAGGCTAGGTAGGTTCAAATGGATTCCAGTCAGTATCACATGAGGGAACTTGCAACTCAATGAGAGCCCAGAACCCTTGGAGTAAATGCTTAAGGGATGTTTCAGTGACTGAGATGGAGGATCTATCTGGAAATGACAGTGATATAAAGCAGAGCATGAATTAAGCATTATTTAAAAACAAACAAATAAATATTCAAGTTCCTTCATCTAATTTATATCTCCTGTCCCCAATTACTTCTTTTAATTATCTGCATATTTAGATAAGGTCATGTTAAGTGTTATACACTCTGCCCTACATGTCCATGATAATTTCATAATTAATGAGCTCTTAATCAGTATATTTCATTTACCACCTGGTTTTAATACACCTTGCAGCATTTATGAGAAATTTCAGCTGTTCTTTATGCAGCAGACTGAGCAGAATCCACCAAATTTGTCCTTAAGCTAGAGTTGTCTTCTTTGTTCCTAATTCTCCTTCCAGCAACCTTCACATGGCAGTCTCATCAATTCTCTTCCAAACTTTGCATTATAACGTTTGTAAAATGGAGATATTCCATCCCTACAGTTCATCTACTTAGTGTGTAATGTGCCCATTTGGACAATCAACAGCTCTTTTACCTTGCTTCAATTTCTCATTTTCAATTAAAAAAAGGAATCAAAAAAAATGGGAAACAGACCAATTTAAACAATTATGTTACTGTTGTCTCATGAATTCATAATAACTGCTAGCATTCATGTTGTACTATAAAGTTTGCAAAATACTTTGAATATGTCATTTTATTTTTTTTTTACCACAAATAAGGAGGGGGAGTTGTCCTTATCCACTTCATTGGCCTATGGTCATGCAACTCAAATGTGATTGAAGTCAAACTCAAGTCTTCCTGACTCCAAGACTGTATTAACTATGGCAACTACCTCTCACTAAATAACTCATAAATATTTGTTTCTTTTCATAAATAGTATCACAAGAGAAGAGACCACTTTCTGTTTCTTAGAATTATGCTTAGATTTTCTTTGCTTAGAAGTCATGGCCAGGACCATGGACAAGAGACTTATCCTCTCTGGATCTCGTATTCCTCAGGTGAAATAATAATAATCACAACAACAACAATAACAACATAATATATTATCCCTAAATTTCCCTTTGGTTCAAAAATTATATGACTTTGGTCAATCTTAGGTGAACTTTTTGTGTAAATCAACTTTTTAAAAAACTTATTGTGGCAGTACAATAATTCTAAGACCAAGTTTTCAGAAGAATGAAATGATTATTCTCAGCTTGTGGCCCATTTTGTTAAGCTGGGGGAAAAAGAGACCTATTTCCTCTGAAGTTGTATGGCCCCAAATTGGGAGAAATCCCTATTAGTCAATTGGAAGTAAAAATGATGGGTGGCATATAAAAATATATATTCACTTAAGTGATTATGAAATGAGGTTATTAATTGTTTCGTTTTTCTTCACCTATTTCTTTATTTCCTTTTGATGTTCCACCATGGCAGTAGCTAAGGTCCATTCTGAGATCCTTCCATTGTGAGTTTTTGTATAGTTGTTACATTCTTAGGGCAATCCCATTCAATTCATAGGAATCAAGTATCTATTGTTTTCAAATCACTTTGTTCCCTGTTTATGGCAAAAACAAAAACAAAACAACCCCCCCCCCAAAAAAAACACGAATAATCAAACAATCCCTGACCTCATGATACATCAATCTTGTACACAAGTGATATCTACGCAAAATAATGCAGAGCAATTTTGAGAGGGAGCAAATGACCATAGGGATCAGGTAAGGGTAGTGTTAATAATTTTATAACATTATTGAACTATAATATAACAGTGTAGGTATGTTGGAGCATCATAGAACTTTAGTGTTGGAAGGGAATTCTCTAGTTCAGTTCTTCCACAATTCTTCCACCTGACAAGTGATCATCAAGCTTATGTTTAAAAAACAAAACCAAAAACTTGTTGTGTTATGTAATTCACTGGGTGGCAGCTAGGTAGCCCAGTAAATTGAGCACTTGTCTTGGTGTCAGAAAGATCTTAATTCTAACCTGCCTTCAGATACTTTACCAGCTGTACAACCCTGGGAAAGTTATTTTACCTTTTTCCCCTCAGTCTCCTTCACAATAAAATGGGACTAGCAGCACCTACCTCACAGAGTCATTGTCAGGAATAATAGAAACAACATTTTTAAAAAAGCAGTTAGCTCAGTGACTGGAAAATACTACGGACAACAGAAATGCTTACTTCCTTGTATCCTCCCTCCCCTTCCCTTATTCTTCCTTCATAATCATTTTGAAGGACTAATCACTCCCAAGGCAGTCTATTATACTTTTAAATAAATACAATCACTGGGAGGTTTTTCTTGCATAATAAAATCCTGTACACAACCAAAGTATACAGAAAGTAATATGGAAAATTTTGAAGAGGGAAAGAGCATACTCAGGGGCAAATTAATGGTAATATTAATTTTATAATGGTGTAGGTAAAAGTATAGTATAGTATAATATAGTACAGTACAGTATAGTACAGTATAGTACAGTATAGTATAGTACAGCACAGCATAGTATAGTATCGTGTAGTATAGTATAGTATAGAAAGTATAGTATAGTTTCCAAATGAAAGGTAGCTAGGTGGTACAGTGGATATGAAGAGGTGCTGGGTGGCCTATGTAGTATATTTTAGGGTAACTTTAATTCAGTTTTGTGTTAAGTTGTAAAAGCCACATTTCTCAACTGTTTCTCCCTTTCCCCCATATGTACTTGTCTTTCCCAGCCCCTGCCTAAAGGTATTTCCTCTCAAACCACTAACTCTTCATTCAAGGTACTACCTCCTTTTGTCCTAGCAAACAAAACCCATCCACTTGCAAATTAGGATGGGAACTTCTCACTTGACCTGAGCTCAAATCTGTGACCTCCGGTCGACCTTCTGACGATTCAGGGTTCAAACCACACCCCCTGCCCCTTCCCTCCTGCTGTTTGTCCCAGTGTATTGTGGGTAAAACACATGTGCAGTTGATGTCAAGGGTGCATGTCCCTTTAAGTATTAGTCACGCCCTAGCCCCTCCCAGGCTCCTCCCTAACTCCACCTTTGTACACCTCATTAGCTTAATGAACTTATGGTTGACAGCTTTATATCTTTAAATATGCCTCTCTGCTCCTTAGAACTTTGCAGATGGACCTATAGCTCTTGCCTTTTCTAGCAGATGAAGTAGGCATTCTAGTAGGCCATCTCCCCGCTGCAGAGCATCACACTTCCAGACTTTCTCTGACTCCCTCCCTTGTCCCTTGCGAGCTTTTCCTAGCAAGGTTTCCTCACCCTACCCCTTTTGGTCCTGTGAATCAATAAACTTTTGTAAATCTACCAAAAGGCAGCTGAGCTTGTAATTCTTTTCAGATGCAAACCTAGAAAGGATTTCTCATTAGAAATCCCCCCAAACCTATCCCGCAACAGATAGAGCCTGGAGTCAGAAAGACTCATGTCTCTGATTTGAAATATGACCTTAGACACTAGCTATGTGACTCCAGGACACACCACTTAAGCTTTTTGCCTCAGATTCTTCATCTGTAAAATGAGACGGAGAAGAAAATAGTTACCCAATTCCAGTATCTTTGCCAAGAAAACCCCAAATGGGATCATGAAGAGTTAAATACGGTTGAAACAACTGGACAGCCACAACAAAAATCTGTATCTGCCCATTGTTACTTGAGAGAGTCAGATCAAAAAGTCTAATCATTCTTCCATGTGATAGTCATTCAAAAATTTGAAAATAATTATATCCCACTGAATCTTCTTTTTCAAGTTATACATTCTCATTTTCTTCATTAAGTCCTCACATGGAATGAATTTAAGCCATCTTATCATCATCATTGACCCACTGTGGGAGCTCTTCTCATCACCTGATTTACTTCTGACAATGCAGAATCCACAGGACTGTACTTCATCTGTGTTAGGACCATCACAGAGTACTACAGAACTATTATTATTTGCTCATTCCCTGAAGCCTAAGATTCCATTACCTATTTTTGATGAGTAGCTCATTGGCTTTTTTTTTTTTGGTTCTGTGATCATCACACAAGCATTTTCTTATTTGATAGAATTCCATCATTATGACCTGCTGCAGTTCCAACAAGCACATGGAGAAACAGATTGGCTACCTGTTCATCTCCGTGCTGGTGAACTCCACGTCGGAGCTGATCTGCCTCATCAGTAACACAGTCAAGAATGAGCTGGGCAGCTGGAACGCCAATGCATAACCAACTTTGGCAGCCAGGAGATGGACGAGGCCTGCGGTGCCGACATCCCCAGGATTCTGATGGCAGTGGACAGCATGGGCAATGTCAAGCAAAGTGCCGCCCTGTGCCTGCTGCGCCTTTACAAGGCCTTCCCCGACCTTGTGCCCATGGGCTAGCAGACTGTGCGTATGGTGCACCTCCTCAAGGACTGGCACATGGGCATTGTCACTGTTGCTGCCAGCCTCGTCACCTGCCTATGCAAGAAAATCCAGACGACTTCAAGATTTGTGTCTCACTGGCTGTGTACTGGCTGAGCCAGATCATCTCCTCAGCCTCCACAGACCTCCAGGACTACTACTTCATCCTGCCCTATGGTTGTCCATGAAGCTCCTCCGTTTACTGCAGTGTTACGACCACCAGAGGACACCGCGGTCAAGGGGCAGCTGGTGGAGTGTTTGGAAACAATCCTGAAGGAGGCCCAGGAAATCGCCCCCCCCAACTCAAAGAAGGGGCAGCATTCCAATGCCAAGAACGCCATCTTCTTCAAAACCATAAGCCTCATAATCCACCATGACAGTGAGCTCAACCTCCTGGTGTGGGCTTGCAACCAGCTGGTCCTGTTCCTCCAGCACTGTGACACCAACCTGTGTTACCTGTCCCTGGAAAGCATCTGCATGCTGGCCAGCTGCCATTTCTCCCATAAGGCCATTCAGATCCACATCAACATGGTCATCAATGCTGTCAAGACAGAACGCAACGTCAGCGTAAAACAGCGGGTGGTTGACCTCTATGCCATGTGTGACCACAGCAACCCCAAGCGGATAGAATCAGAGAAGTTGCGCTACTTGGAGACAGTATGTGAAGGCCATCCTCAACCTGATTCGCATCATGGAGGCAGCAGCCTATTATGTGAGCAAGGAGGAGTGTCACTGTGTGCTCCAGATCCTCACCAACCGGGATGATATTCAGGGTTAACCTACAATATCCCCCTGCAAGGGCTTTCCTTTTTCTCTTTGGTGAGTCTCTCTTGAGGACTCTATTTTTTGGAAAGGCTCAAGCCAGTTTTCATTCTCATCCTTTCTGTCTGTGTGAATATTAGACTTCAGAATTCTACCACTCCACCCCCACCCCCCCCCAACCCCATGGATGTGATACCTCCAGCTCTCTTTTCTCACAATGTGTTTTTTCAGCTCCCTTTTTGGGTGTTGTCGTTTGGCATTAAAGTATAATCTTCCTGAGGAAAGACTTTTTGTTTTGGTTCATATATCATGTTATAAAAGTTTTAGTGTAGTTTTAGGCTTTTAAGGATTAAAAATTCACTATGTGTTTTGAGAAACCTCCTATTTGTATCCCCTGTACTTAGCAGCTAGGTGGTACAACGGATAGTGTGCTGAACCTGGAGTCAGAAAGATTATTCCTCCTGAGTTCAAATAAGGCATCAGACACTTCTTAGCTGTGTAACCCTGGGCAAGTCACTAAACCCTCTTTGAGTCAGTTTCCTCATCTGTAAAATTAGCCAGAGAAGGAAATGGCAAACCATTCTGATAAGAGTGTCTTATCTTTGACAAGAAAAACCCCAAATGGGGCCACAAAACATAGATTATGACTGAAAAACAACTCAACAATATTTAGTGCAGTGCCTAGCACATAGCTCTGTGAAATGTAGATTTCTCCCCTCTTTCCTGCCCTCTTGGAGCTTATATTTTCTTTATTTATCATCTAGTGGTAGGGAAAAATCAATCAATTGAACCCACTACCTGACCTTGAGAAGGCAAACTGGGCAATTGGCTAAATTTTGGAGTGTTCAGAATGTTTGTTTTTAAAGTAAACAGAGTTTCAGAGGAGGAGTTAACTTAGTCTAAAAACTAGCTTCAGGATCAGATAGACTGACTTTTATCCTAAGGTTGACTTACGGTTTGACTGCCTTCATGGCTCTTTGATTGTGGATAGAAAGAATTTTAATCCCTAAATATCAATTACCCTTTCTTCCACTGACTGAACTTATATTCACTTGACTAAAGGAGCAGACATCCTTAAATATATTTGCTGTCAGAGGATTTGGTTCCCTTTTTTTCTGAACTAATTTTATGCTTTTTCTGCTTACCAGCTCAACCTTACTGTTTTGGCAGATGTAATGATGGTAACTTAGTTATCTAAAAATTCCTAAATTATCTAGCTTCAAATAGCAAGAAACAGTATAATTATTATTAAGAAATATTTTCCCACCCACTGAGCAATTTTGTCTTAGTTTATTACATTTATTATATGAAATTATCTTAAAATACGTGCAGGTGATTAGGTATTTCATGGCATTATAAAAGCAAATAACTCTTGCCATTAGATCAAGCTAAATGCTAAAAGAACTAAGTGGGTAAGGGGGTGCTGGGGTAGGAGGATTCCCTTGACTATAACATCCCCTCAAGCTATTGCCATGTCTCTCATTGACATTTCATTGCTAAATTCTTAGAAAGAGTACCCTGTGCTCCTTTTCTCCAGTACATTTTTCTCCTTTGACTTCTCAAACCCTTGTACTCTTTTTTTTTCTTCCTCCTAAGTGTAAGGATTTACCCCAGCCTTTGTCTTGGTCTGCATATAATCTCTATGCAAATGACTGCTAAGTCACAGATTCTGAGCTGGAAGGGACCTCATAAGCCATCTGGTTCTACCAAAACCTGAATAATAATTCTTTCAAAAATATATCTAACAAAAAAGAAACCATCCAGCCTTTGCTTGAAGCTCTCCAAGGAGGAGGTACTTAGTATTTTCTGAAAGAGTACAGGTCACTTTTTCCCTGTGCAGTTGTAACAAATACGTTCTTTACATTAAGCATTCCTTCCTGTTTTCTTTTTTTTCTATCCGATGCTTTAAACATTGCCCTCTGGGCTAAATACAATGAGTCTTATATTGGTTCCACTTAAGAACCATTTTAATACTCAACTATATTTGTCATATGACCTATAAGTCAACTCTATCCTAGCTCCCTCTCTCCCTAATTTCTTTCATTGTTCCGTCAGTGCCTCAATTTTGAGGCCCTTCACCATCAGTTATCATGTTCTTTGTACTCTCTTAATTATTGTGAAACATCCATTTACTCATCTATCTATCCATCAGTCTATCTACCAATCCATCTATCTATCTATCTATCTATCTATCTATCTATCCATCTGTCTATCTCTCTATCTACCTATCTGTCCCTCTAACTCTCTGCCTATCTGTCCTCAATCTTTTTCATCATCACCATCATCATCATTATCAAAACCATCATCCATCTCCTAAAACTTTCTCCTGAGATATAGCACTACATCTCTACCCAGAAACTGTTAGATATTTCCACCCAAATTTCCCCCGGGAATGTCAAAATGAAAATGTCCAGATCTCAATTCATCCAAAGATCCCAATTTCT
>CM053583.1:25961139-26001719 GCA_028627135.1 Pseudochirops cupreus | reverse complement strand
TGACCACATTCAGCCTATTAGGGAACAGAGTATACTTTCAAATATCCAAGGGTCCTCAGTCACGTAGACACTTTAGCAAAGGGCCTAGGGGCAGGGAAGATCTTGAGATTCCCATAACAATATTCTACCTCCCTTAATGAAAGAACTTTCTAGGAGTCAGACAGTGGTAATAGGTCTCTAGAAACCACAAACTACTATTTCCCTTCATTATTGAAACTTAGGAATAATTTCCTCTCATCCTCTTCTGCCCTAGGAACATAGATATGATTAGGCTATGAATGTATTAGCTATGGATACCTACTTTTGTTCATGACAATTATAAAGAAAAAGTTGTTTTTGTTCTTCCATTCTCAAAGTGGACCAGTGACATCATGAGTGATATCTTGACTTGTTCGTGAATTAGATGTAAGTGAATCAGATTTGCATAAAATTGTCAACCTACTCTCTTCCAGAGTCATAGAAGTCCAGTAAAAAGACAAAATTCAGGACTATTGGTGGATGTAGTGGATGACCTTGGTACATCTGGCCATGCTCGAGGTGCTCCAGTGTCTGCTTTAGTCACCTGTTTGGCTCTTGGAATAAATTGTTCTCATCTGTCCATTCTGTCTGGTAGAGCCCCCATAACTCACCAACAGGTTTGAGGCCTGTCATTTACCCTTACCCTGTTTTCCCCATCTGCTGAGACTAAAAAGAGAGACTTAATTAAAATGAAGTAGAAACATATATAATGGAGCAAACAGCAAATTTATGGTGAAGTCCCAGCAGATTCCAAAAGAAAAACTTTTCCTATGTTCCCACAGTATGTAGTGGGCCCTTAATAACTGACAAAACTTGATTTAAATTTCAGTCCTGTTCTTTCTCCCTACACAATATCTTTAATCTGACCTATTTTACTTTTTTTTAATTTGTGTTTAATCAAACATTATCATTACATCATTTCAAACTCGTGCTGATGGTAGGTACCTGTTTACACCTTAGCTCACCAAATGAGATGGGAACAGTATTATTATTCATATATTAAATAATATGTCAACGTATTATAAATTTAATAGATTTTTAAATGAATTGCAATATACGACTTAGCTGGCACTATATAGTGATTAATTCAATAGAAGGACTTACCTATTGCTGAACTCCTCTGTGTACCTTTAAGAGCCCTAGATACCTGAGTAATTGAAATTCAAAGATCATTCAGTCTATAAAATATGATGTGATGTTCTTTACTCAGGATCATCACATATTAAACCACAATGAAATGTCTTTCAATAATTGAAAGTCAATATTTTATTCAAAGAATTGTAATTATTCTCTTTGCCATATGGACAATTAAGTAATTTAAGTTGGAAAAGCTTGCTTTTATTATAAATCAGTAGATCTGTTTAAGCCATTATTTTGGAAGTACTAGGATATGATGTTGCATAGCAAGGACATTTTTTTTTTCAAAATGTAAGAGAAAGGCCTCATATTTGGTGAAGCTCCATGTGTGGCCAATGATTGGCTTCTGGCCCATAGAAGGGAGGTGTCACTGTGTGGCTTGAGGGGAGGCAGAATAGGCATCTTTAGTTTCTTTTTCCCCTACCTGTCTCCAAGGGTAACTTTTATTCTTGCCAAGAGGAGAAGCAGGAAGTTGGGACCAGAGGCCCTTCTGCTATTGTTAGAAAGAGGAGAAACCAGGCTACAATCATATCTATCTGCTTCCTTAAATATTGTTAATTTAGGAGATATGATCAGGTTCAATCTAACTTCTGATTGCTATTTTTCATTACTGAGTGAACAGTCACCCCAAGCTATTTAGAGCTAACCCTAACCTTGACTCCTTTCTCACCTAAGAGCATTTCCAAAAGGAACATACCTAGCAAATAGAAAAAAAAAAGATCAAAATCATAGTCAAAAAGAAATAAATAAACAAAATGAAACAAAGTATAAATAGGAGAATATATAACAGATAACACAGATTTAAGGAACTCTCATTCGGAGAGAGAGAGAGAGAGAGAGAGAGAGAGAGAGAGAGAGAGAGAGAGAAAGAGAAAGACAGAGACAGAGACAGACAGAGAGACAGAGACAGAGACACAGAGAGAGACAGAGAGAGAGAGAGAGAGAGAGAGAGAGAGAGAGAGAGAGAGAGAGAAAGAGAGAAAGAGAGAGAGAAAAAGACAGAGACAGAGACAGAGAGAGAGAGGGAGAGGGAGAGGGAAAGAGAGAGAGTTACTTCTAGATCTCACTCACAAAGAACTTCCACAATATCCCAAGTTAGCAAGTTGAGGATAGTGAATGTAGGAGATTGGCAGCTCCTTTCTTATATTCCTAGATTTTTTTTTTCCTTTTCCTTCAGCAACTTGAAGTGGAATTGGCATTGTTCATCTTTCCTCTAGATTCTAGAGCAGCAGTTCTCAACCCACATAGCCACAGGATTGCCTAAGACCATCACAAAACACATATTTCTGATGGTCTTAGGGACCAATACGCCCCTCCTCTATCTGTCTCCAGGCAGGTCCACCTACATGCAGATACGCCCACATATGAGTATTAAATGGTTGTGGCATTAGGAAGGTTGAGAACCAGTGCTGTAGAGTCTAGAAGCTGGAAATGAGAATTTCACAAAGCAACTTGAAGTTTGAAGAGTCTCAATGAAAATTGAAAAAGGCTGGGGCTCTCTCCTTTCTCCAACTCTGGCTCTGCCTCTTAGCCAGGGTAGAGCATTCATCTCCCCTAAAAAGGACAGATTCCATGCCAATGGCCTTCAGGATAGTGGTTATACATATCATAGATTAAAATTATATGAAACTTTTCATAGGTGGTTCTCCTTATTTAATTAGATGATTATAGTAGAAACCTCTACAAAGTACGATATTGACATTGATGCAATTCTCTTTGTTAACAGCAACAAAAGAAAAGTTGGATCAAATCATTTAAATTCCAGACCTAATAAAAGCATTGAAAAAAAAAGTTTTGAGCACTGTTGTGGCTGCAATTATGGCCCAAACACAGAAAATAAAATTATATATAATTGAATACGTGTCTACTTAATCTATATATCCTTTACTCGGAGTGCCAGATTAAATTTTGAAAAAGACTTTAATGATCAAGATTTTCTCTTTGATGAAACCAATTCGAATAGCATACAGTTATGTTACATATAAAAAAATAATAGCATTAAAAGATACCTTTTTGTAATAAATAAAACAGTAGAAAACCATAGGTCATTGGTAGCCTCCCTTCTTCTTTATTCCTTGAAAGATCTGTTTTATGCCAGGCATATAGTTCTTGGAGTTTTCCTTCATTGTATCCTCTCCAAGATGTGACTTTTGCTCTTGTTAGCATCTATGTAGGAAAATCCTAGAAACCGATCAGTGCTTTGTCCAAAGAGTCGACTCTAATTAGGTTCAATATTGTGGTTGTCTCTTTTTTAGGTAGATGGTACTCTGTATGATTCTGAAAAAAAAGTTTTGTGCCCCTGTCAACATTAGATGTTGTGAATTTTGTTCAGTCCCTAACTGTCTATAGTCTATTACTAATCTACCCCCTTTAAATCCTTTCTTCTTTTTTCAAACACACAGCCACCAATAAGTAGTTATCTCAGCTTAAACAAATGAGTCAAAGGGCACAATGAGAGGTTGTTTTTTTTTCCCCTAAAACAAATATCTATTAATAAAAAAAAAAAAGATCTGTCAGGCTATATAGTCACCAGCAGTAAATTATTCTCATATATTCTTGGATTTTGCAATCTGTTTCTGTTATTCTTCTCTCCTTTGCCATCTTTTCCTTCTTTTCCCATACACAATGTATACCATACTAAATTTCATGTTACCTAAGACTTAGGATGGTAGTAATATACTCTTGTTTAAAAAAATGTACATTTCCCCCTGACATTTAAATTGAGAATTTGTTCTAAACCCATTAACTCTACTAAAGTGTATTTCTTGAAGAAATCTGTTTGAGTTCTAATGGGACCTAAATAAGACTAGCCCTAAGAAATATCATGAAGTTTCCCTTAAATGTGCATTCCTATGCTTTTTTCATCCCCCTACATTTGTTCAACATGGAACTCATGCCCAGCACCTCAGACAATCAACTCTGTCTTTGTATCTCTACCACACACATACACACACACACACACACACACAGAGCCACATCTCATTTGATTAGGTAGTATCAGTGTAAGCTTTAAGCTTTATTATAGGATTAATTTATTTGAGATAAAATGTGACATAAAAGAAATCTTGAAAAAAAACCTACTCATCATAATGAACAGGAATCTGAAAATCAGGAATGAGAAATGATTTGTTAATGGTCCTAAAATTAGTAATTTTAGGACAGAGTTCAAATTATGTCATCTAAGCCTATATGCAATTCTCTATTTGATGGGAAGGCTTTTTGCTAGGCACTAGTCATACCAAGACAAATGCCAAAGATTACTATATTCGGGAAGTTTTTTTTTAAATTGGAAAATATTGAATTTACAGAAACAAGTATACTTCTTTCTTTGTAACATGCTAACTACTCATTTTCTACTCCCATCAATGCAATAATACTTAATTTTTATGTAGCAGGCTATTTTGGCTTATAATCATAATTTCATGGGTGAAATAGCCACATATAGCCACCTCTTCTGAAGGGTGTTGGTGAATGATGTAGTCTATTATGAGAGGTGCCATGTATTATACTCAAATAGAAATAGATCACTGAAAGTCACACGTTGATCTAGAAACCCACAAATTAACATTGTCCATGTTGTATTCTATTTTTGTTTACTTTAATTAATTCCCAAATCATATTTTCATCTGCTCAGTATGCTTGAGAGTTTTGTGTGCTGCTTGGGTCCTGCTGTCCACATGATTCTGATATCTCTGTGGAGCATGAACACATCAAACTTCTTGCTCTTCAATCCTTCAGAATGTTACTGATTTGACCTTATTAACACTTTTCTTCTCACTGGGTTAAAAGCCAATTTATTATGAAAGATCTGAAATCACCACAGATATGACTTAAAATGCAAGACTTCATTAATTAATTAGCTCCATGCCCCTGACTTTGTTTATTAGGGGAAAAAAACAACATTTTTTTCATATAA
This sequence comes from Pseudochirops cupreus, assembly GCA_028627135.1. Classification (NCBI taxonomy): domain Eukaryota; kingdom Metazoa; phylum Chordata; class Mammalia; order Diprotodontia; family Pseudocheiridae; genus Pseudochirops; species Pseudochirops cupreus. Next base: position 25,996,648 of record CM053583.1, on the reverse strand, counting down.
AACTACACTTTCGTTTCTCTGCCTTAAATCCTAACTTTAAGGACTTAGACAATTAGCAATACTAATCATGTAAACTATTAGTGGAAGAAAATTATTTAGATAAAATTTCAACTTGAAAGACTTAGCTAGAATTACTCCTTTTATTCACTTCTGAGAGGAAAATTAAGGAATGAAGGTGATGTTATATTTCCTCTAAAAGTTCACACACACAGACAAATGCACATCATGCACATATATTCATAGACTTTTTCTTTTTCTCCTGGATCCTTTTGACAGTCTTGTGTAACCTACTGACCCCTTTTTAGATAAATGTTTAAAATCCATAAAATAAAATGCATAGGATTACCAAGGAAAATGATTCCACTGAAATTCAGTTATAAAGAACAAGTTAATAGATGTTAGGTTAAGAAGTCTTGCTCTCATTGCCAGCTAGGACTATTTGCATAATACTGGAATTGTTGTACAGTTATTTAGATCTCTTCAAAATGTAGTTAACTTAGTTCCTTTTAGAAAGACATTTTTCTTCAATTCTCCTCAGAAATGTCAATTAACCATTTGTCTCCTCAGAAGAAAATATTTGGTTGAATTATTCTCAACTATGAAACTGTCTCAGTTTCCCTCAGTAATCTTCCTGAGACTGCCTTCTTCACTGAGTAAGTTAATTCAGTTCAATTTTTATTAGGAAGAAAAGGCAGATAAAAATTCAGTTGATCTCAGGAATAACAGTTAAACTCAGTTCTCACAAAGTGTCTTATCGATCTCCCTCCAAGACAACACTCCAAGACTAACTCTCCAACTTCCTCAAAGATTCTTTCTCCATTAGCTGTTAACTCTTGAAATCTCTTCAAGAATTATATTTTCATTGCTCCTGACCCAGTGCCTAAAGTTAATCACTTCAGATAACAGTCAACTCCTGATTTCTAAAATTCCTTATGCTACCATACAAAATCAGTACTTTATATAAAATTCTGTGACGTTTATTTAGTCTGAACTTACTTTTATATGTCACTTTAAGAAACTTATAATTCTTCACTGAAATTATCTCATTTTCAGTTGATACCAACTCTGTAAACTAACTCCAACAGGTATTTTCACCCCCACTTTACAGATGAGGAAAACTGAGACTTAGAGTATTTTAGCCTGTGATCATGAAGTATAAAAGTCAATATCTGATCCCAAGACTTTATAATATGAAGTTTATTTTTCTCCATTACAACTGGCTTTCTTTCCAAGATTTGACAATTCTATCATCATAATCCTCAAAACTCCACTCCTAATGATTCTGATTCACTGACCAGATCAACATTCTCAGATAACAAAAGGTTTTGTTGTTTCAAAATGCTATGAGTCTATGAATGAGTTCATTCTAAGAATTTTGAACTATCTAGTAGGTAAAATAATTTTGTTTTTTCTCTGCCACTCTGTAGTAATTCTTTTTAAATGGCCTGCCTACAGTATGGTTTTACAACTGGAAGACATTTCATAGTCCAATGCCTTCATTTTACAATGAAGTTACCAAGACTCAGAGAAATTAATTGATGTTGATCGACAGTGGAACAATTCTAATTAGACTACTTGGGTTCAAATCTCTCTTTTACTCAATAACTTTATTGTGTAGCTTTGAAGAAATTAGCCCAGGAGTGGGGAACTTGAGGCCTTGAGGCCACATTTGGCCTTCTAGTTCTTCAAGTATGTCCCTTTGCCTGAATTCAAACTTCACAGAACAAAGTCTGGATTCAATCAAAGGGCCACACTTGAGGACCTGGATGACCACAGCGACGTTAAGGCCATGAGTTTCCCATCCCTAAATTACTCCCTTTCAGATTCTCTTTTCTCATTTGGACAGTGAGGGGGCCAGACTAGATGACCTTGAAAGTATCTTCTGTCTTTTGATATCAGATGACCACACAGGTATGTGACAAAACTTGAATTTCAATCCAGGTTTTTTGATCAATTCCAAATGATTAAGCAGACTGCCCCTTATATTGCTGTAGTTTACTAAGTTAAGTTACTAAGTTTGTCTCCTAAGAAACTGATTGTAAAACTGAGCGCAAAAAAAAAGAGACCAGCATGTTTGCAATATGGGGCAAGGTAAGGAATGAGCTACAGTTTGTAAAGGTACAAGCAACACCTGAAGATAATATTATTTCTGAAATTAATACCATCTGGCCTGAATTTCTACATTTTTATTTCAGTAGGTGGAAATTTGACACTAAAAGTGTTTCCTTGCTATGTGTAGGGCAAGTGATTTTCTAGGAACGAACATTTAGGACTAATGACATCTTATTCTCTCAGTGTCCATCTAGGATAGGATTTTAAATGGTCCTGGAAGTCACAGCAGCCCTAAGGGCAGGGCTGAAGAATTAGCAGTGACAAAATGAACCCTGCTTTTGTCATCCATAGAAGTAGCAAACTGATTCTGGCAGCATGATTTCTACCAATGTAAAATTGGGAGGACAAGAGGAGTCATATTTTGCCTTTTTGCAATCCAGAAACTTTTTTTTAAATAAAAATTACTTTCAAAGCCCTTCATTCTAGAGTAAAGGAGAAGGAAGTGAATCAGGGCAGACAAAAATGTATGATTTGGGGAGAAAGACTGACAAAAACCTTTAAGGTATACTCTGAGACAGGTTCAGCAGACACCCCCAAACAGTAATTATAATTCCCTACCTCTATTCTCTACTGAGTCATGAACTTGGTTTAATATTTCCTAATGAATTGAGTTAAAATTTAAAGAAAGGCAATGTGGGAAGGGAATTGTTAGTTAAAGGAGAAAGGGGATGGCACTGAAGTAAAGAATTAGAAGGATAGCAGCATTCAGTTTTAAGAAGCAAAACATAGTTGGTAGAGGCTGGAAGAGCCTTATATCAGTTGGGAAGGGGATAATCAGACGACTGAAGAATTGAGGCTAAAAAGGATTGTCTTTGCAAGAAACACAAAATGTATTTTAAGGCCTGATCTCAGGGATATCAGTGTTTTGCCCAACTTCACAGAGTAGTAAGTGACATAGAAGGGATTAAAAATTACGTTGTTTTAATAAATACTAGCAAGGCAGTGAGCAGCAGTATGGAAGTAAGAAAGTCTTGAATTTGAAAATTGTCTCCCACATGGGCTGTGAAACTCTAGGTCGGGGGTGGCGGTCCTGTGGCCTCCAGACCACATGAGGGCCTTGTAGGTCCTCAAGTGCAGCCCTTCCACTGAATGCAAACTGAAGTTCCCCACCCCTTCTCTAGATGATTAATTTATCTGAATTCATACCATGCCTCCTATGAGTACTACTTATGTGACATTCTCAAATCACTTAGCCACTCTCAGCTCTATTTCCTAATTTGTAAAACAATGAGGTTGAACTAGATGGCCCCTAAGAGCCCTTCCAGAATGACATCTCTGATTCTGTGAACTCTGAGCTTCCGTGTCTGCATCTGTAAAATGATCAATGATGTCATGTTCCTGCACATTAAACATCTGTGTCTCCCTATTACCATTTGGATCAAATTTAAAACATTCTGTTGGATATGTAAAGACCTTCACAAACTGATTCTTTCTTTCCTTTCCTGTCTTTGTGTACTTTATACACCTGCGTGAACTCTAGCTCTCTTATTATTTTTTCCTCTTTGTATCAATACAATTCACTTGGCGCAGTTCTTGGCAAATGCTAAGTGCTTAATAAATGATTGTTGAAATACTCACTTTTTTCTGAGTTCCTTTCTTGATCATTTATAACTCTGATAATTATGATAGTGTATCTAGGACCTTTTAGTACAAATCTATAGTCCAGAGTAGGGATTTTGGCTGAGTTTACCTGAATTATTATTTCTCCTAGACTCCCTTTAGGCTTTCTCAAGAGAAATAAAATAACCTCTATGAAAAAAAACAAAACAAAACACAATTTTGATGTGATAGAATTAATCAGCAAATTGATGCTAGGATAAATTGAAATGTTGAAAGGTGGTTTTTATTCTGTTCCAAATACTTCTTGAGGGAACCTTCAAGGTACATTGGCATTTTGATAATTCTAATCTTGCTTATTATTTAATACAAAGGCTAGTGAATCATTTAGGGGGAGTTTCTTCTTCTTGCTTCTGATAAGTCATCTATTTGAAAAGACAGTGAGGGTGGCAAAAACCTCTCTCCGAAAATAAAGAATATGAAGCAGCTATTAAATTAAAAAGGAAGCCTGAAATAAATCTGGGAGTTTACATTTAATAAATGACTCAATGAAATCTACAAGATTGGAAGTTTGAGCTCAATGGGTTAGGAAGGAAAGCAAAGGAATATATTTGCATAAGTTTTGCTCTAGAATTAAATTAAATGCTACATCTTCTCAAGGTTCAGGATAAAATCACAGATATATCTATGATTAGGGAATTGAAATGGATAGCTTTTATTATTCAAGTAGGCAGACTGTGATATTAATCAGCAAAACCAAAGTGAAGGCACATCACTTATTCAAGGGGTGTGTGTAAAAAGATTCTGAAACATGAAAAGGGGAATGCTTCTGTATGAAAATTCTAAGTCCCCTCACTTCTAATACCACTGATGTGTAAATTTCATAAAGCTGAGATGCTCATTTAAGATTTAACATTTCCCAACATATTTTTTGTACAAGCTAGTTGGGGATTTAAATTTAATGTGACCATTTTTGATAGATTAATTTTCCTTAACATTTGAGAAAAAACGTATTTTAATTATGGTATTATATTTTTCCAGTAAATGAATAGCATATTATTATACTTCAGGTGTTTTTATAAGTAGCCTTTGGTTCAGAATTCCAAGCTTTGGCTTTACACAGACTAGTTCCAATCTTGGTGGTGTCATTTTAAAAATGGCTCACTTTTTTTTTCTCACCCAGTGTTGCCTCTGATACTTTTGAGAATATAGCTAGAATATAGTTCATGTCTGGACTCCATAGATGTGATAAAAGAGTTAACAAATTTCACATAAGCACTCACTTGGTAGAGGACACTATTAGTCTGTCTAATAGAAAGTGTAAAAACAATGTAAAACATTTGCCATAGCCTTTAAGGAATACATAACATTATCTTCTGTCTCTAATCAGTCCCCTCTTCTCCCAGGGACTATAGGAAGAAGAAGAGGAAGAGGAGAAAGAGGGGAAGGGGGAAGATGAAGAGTGGAAGGAAGGAAGGAAGGAAGGAAGGAAGGAAGGAAGGAAGCAAGGAAGCAAGGAAGGAAGTAAGGAAGGAACTGCATTGGTGCTAAATAGTGGTGCGCCAATCCTTGAAAAACATTAACTAACCAAGTAACTAACTAAGAAACTAACTAACATATAAAAAGTACCTTTGCCCATGAGGACATTGTTTAGAAAGGACAATAATTATTATGTAGGTACTGAATGAATACACATTGAAAAAGACCTACAGAGTAGTTATTGGGCAACAAGTGAAAAACAAAACATGAACTAATACAGTGAAATACAGAATCCTGAAATTGAGGAAAGGAATTTAGATAGATCTAAACATTTCCAGAAGAATAAAATATGGAAAAAATCCCCAAAGTTTCTTTAATCATTTTAAAACAGATGACTATAGTTTAAAATAGATGCAGGGTAGCTTTGGGATCGACAGTGCTGTATAATGCATAGAATATTGAATACTGACTCAAAAAGACTTACTTACAAATCACTCTTCTGAGGATTACTAGGTATGTTACAAGCAAGTCGCCTGTCTGCTCTTTTTTTTTTGAGTTTATTTAGTACTTTATTTTTCCCTAGTTACATGTAAACATTCATTTTTAAAATTTGGAGTTCCAAATGATCCACTTTCCACCACCACCCCATACCGCATCATTGAGAAGGCAAGCAATTTTACATAGATTATGCATGTATGCTCATGCAAAACATTTCCAATATCAGTCATGTTGTGAAAGAAAACATAGAAAAAAACTCAAGAAAAATTTTTAAAAATTTTAAAAAGTATGCTTTAATCTGTATTCAGACGCGATTAGTTCTATCTCTGGGAACGAATAGTATTTTTCATCCCAAGTCCTTCAGAGTTGTCTTGGATTGCTATATTGCTGAGAATAGCCAAGTTATTCACAACTAATCATCTCATAATTTTGCTGTTAATTTGTACACAGTACATTTCATTTTGCAGCTCTCGTCTTTTCATCAAGAATATTTTAAAGTCCTCTGTTTCATTGAATACCCATTTTCCATATGAAGGATTATACTTAGTTTTGCTGGGAGATGATTCTTGGTTATAATCCTTGCTCCTTTGCCCTTTGGAATATCATATTCTAAGCCGCCCAATTCTTTAATGAAAAAGCTGCCAAGCCTTGTGTTATCCGGACTGTGCTCTAGAATTTGACTATAATGTTTTTGAGAGTTTTCATTTTGGTATCACTTTTAAGAGGTTGTTGATAGATTCTTTCTAGGTCTATTTTACCCTCTGGTTCTAAAATATCTGCCTCTCATATGTCTTCTCTTAGTTTCAGGTCTGTTATCTATAAAATAAGAATCTACCTTTCAAGATTGTTATGATGTCCAAATAAAATGTTGCATACAAAGTAATAGGCAAACATGAGAACTCTATCTATCTATCTATCTATCTATCTATCTATCTATCTATCTATTTATCTACACATATACATATCTACATGTATACATGCATACAGATATACACACATAAATATGCATACACATATGTGTGTATACAAAAGTGTGTATATGCACATATATATATGCATGTATATATCAGTTATAATCCTGCCTATTAGAAAGCTTCCCTTTTTGAATAGTTTATTCACACTAAATTGAACAAAGCCAAGTATGAAGAAGTGAGAAAACTAGTACTAAGAACTAAGATTACAATTCAGTAACATGTAACTCATCAGACCAATAGATATTAAATCACCTGACTCATCTGTGTATTTAATTCAAAACCTCCCATATTATCTCCTTTTAAATGAAGGGTAAACTCTTTCTTGCTTTGCACCACTTTATTAAGATGTACATCTCTTAGGAATACAGAGGGGACTCCAAAAGGAGTTGCCTTTTTATTGTTCTGGGTTGGTGATCTCTGATTAGATACGTAATTGATTAGTGGTGCCAAGGTTTCAATTCAGCCAGACAGACCTTGAAAGATGAATGAAATAGAAACTAGCCCCAGGCACTGAATATATGCCACAGAAAATTACATTTTTACATCTTAACTGACTTTACCAATAATTTCTGAGGGAATCTTGTCTAGAATTTTTTAAAGGCGGCTTTTATTGGGTTCAGATGAAAGAATAAGCATAATTTTCATCTATTTTACAAAAGCCTGCTAAGTTTTTGTGACCTATGGAATAAATCAATGGGTGGCCCAGAGTTAGTCTCTTTGGGAGAAGGGTTGGGAGAGAAGGTGGGAGAAATGTACGTATAAGAAACTAAATAAAATGACATTCACTAAATACATTATTCAGGAAAAAGCAGAATTTAATATTGCTCACATTTAATAATTCATGTCACAAATATTGATAGAGTATAAATACACTGAAATTTTTTTTCTCAAAAATTTATTTAAAAGGGATAGAATAGGAGCCAAAGAAATCTGGGTTTGAATTTTACCTCAAAGTTACTTTAGCTATTCATTGACTACCATGTAACCATAAACGTTTATGCAGACTGCTGACTTTTCTTTTTGTCTCTTTCTATCTATTTTTTTTTCATCTTTGATGATTGTGTATTGGAGACAGATTAGATTGCATTAGTATCTTTTGAGATTTAAAAGGTCAGACAAGATACCAGGTGTCTAACAATTGGAATTCATAGCAGAATCTGTTTAAGTGTAGAGGCCAAACCCAGTAATGACTTTGGGGAATAAACTGCTTGTGCCAGTCAGGTAGTGCATCAACCAGATACCCCCAAAATGATTCATTTAAATCATGAAATGGCTTTCCCATAAGTTATTCCCCATGCAGAAGCAAGCTTCAATGAAGGTGAATGATTGGCAACCACCCTTTAAGTTTAACTTTACTTTTCCCTAGGACCTAAGGTGGTTGAGAGAAGTAGACTGCTAGTTTCAGAGTTGCTTGTACTTTGGCCTTTACTAAACCTTTTCCATAAATATGTTTCTAAAAGTTAATTATTTTTATTTATAACTGATGTCAACTGATAATCTTTGGGTGAAGTATCCTTATTCTGAAGATGTTACCTGCTTATCAGACTATGGTTTAGTAGAATGGTGCCACAACACAGACATTCACCAATTTGTCTTCCCAGCTAACTGGGATTTTTTTTTTGTATTATTTTAGAGGTATAAATTGAGTGACAGAATTATTATAAGTTCCTTGTCTGTAGCCATTAGTGATATTGAATACATTCCTAGATATTTTCCTATTAATCTTACTTTTGAAAAGTATTCAGAAACTCGCCCTATTTGAGAATATTTTTAACAATACAGATTTGTGGCTCTTCCTTTTAAATTTCATATAATACATTTATTACAAATATATTGATATATTGTCACCCCCACCACCACAACTCACAATTTATACTGTTTATTTTGAGTCAAACTGCACAATTCTTATTTGTAGGAAAAAAGTTTCTTAATTTTATAACATCTAAATGGATTATTTTGTTCTGTAATTTTTTCTATCCCACAGCAATTTCTAATTTTTTCTCTTACAAATAATTTTGAAATTTATAATATTATGTATAATTTAACTACATGACTAAAAATTTAATCTTTTTCAATTTTGATTTGTTGTAAGGAAAATAAGCTTTTCTGAATATATGTAATAGGACGATGGCACATTATTTAATTTGCTTATTTGGTTGACTGATTTTAGCATAACAAAATAAAGAAAGACGTCCTTTCTCAGTATTCTGTTTTCTTTATCCAAAGCTTATATAATATACGTATCTTCTTCTAGTCTCTCTTTCTTTTTTAATTAATTAATTTATTTTTAGTTTTCAGTATTCACTTCCATAAGATTTTCAGCTTCAAATTTCCTCGGATTCCCTCCCCTCCCTCCTCTCCCTTCCTGAAAATGGTGTACAATCTGATATAGGCTATACATAAACATTCATATTAAATATTTTCATGTTAGTCACGATGTAAAGAAGAATTTGGACCAGTTGGAGGAACCACAAAAAAGAAGAAACAAAACAAAACATAAAGAGCAAATAGTATGCTTTGATTTGCATTCAGACCCCATAGTTTTGTTTTGTTTTGTTTTTCCTCTGGATGTGGAGAACATTTTGCATCACGAGTCTTTTGGAGTTGTCTTAGATCTTTGCATTGTTGAGAACAGCTAAGTCTGTCAAAGTTAATCATCATACAATGTGGTTGTTACTGTGTACATTGTTCTTCTGGTTCTGCTCATTTCACTCAGCATCTGTTTGTATGTCTTTCCAGGTTTTTTCTGAAGTCTGCCTGTTTATCATTTTTTATATCATCATAGTATTCCATTACATTCATATACCACAACTTTTTTAGCCATTCCTCAACTGATGGACATCCCCTAAATTTCTAATTCTTAATCACCATAAAAAAGAGCTGCTTTAAATATTTTTGTACATGTGGGTCCTTTTCCCATTTTATGGTATCTTTGGGATACAGCCCTAGAAATTGTATTGTTAGGTAAAAGTATATGCACATTTTTATACCTCTTTGGACAGAGTTTCAAATTGTTTTCCAGAATGGTTGGATCAGTTCACAACTCCATCAACAATGCCTTAGTATTCCAATTTTTCCACATCTTCTCCAGCATTCCAGCATTTATTATTTTCCTTTATTGTCATGTTAATCAATCTGATAGTTATAGCCTCTCTTTCATCTTACAAACTGGCTGATTAACCTTTATATTCATAGATAGATAGATGCATATGTGAATGTGTATGTGTGTATGTATATGTATATATACATATATATATACATATACAAATTTAAAACATATATATTAGATCACTATTTTTTAAACTATAGAATAATCCAATAAGTGATAATGCTGAATCCTTTTTCTATATTCTGTAGTGTTCTCTCAAATGAATGTTATCATTTTGCCTCATTCTATAACATTTTCCTTTGATTTTTTTTTATTATTATATCACTAAATTTGTAATGTGTGATGGGTAACCCTGTTTTTTTTCCTATAGTAGCATGGCCCACTAATGAACATTGATTAATTCTACAAGTAGAAGAAAAACAAGTATCTCTAATAGCTCCCTAAGGAAAATGATTGTTTCATGTCTGTCTTTGACATGAGAGGTAGTGCCTAGAGGTACCTTAGTAAAGGTTGATGTCATGTCTTCTTTCATTTCTATAAAAGTTGTTTGATTGTTGTTGTTGCTTTTCTTGAGTCATTCCAGTTGTGTCCAACGCTCTGTAACTGCATTTCGAGTTTTCTTGGCAAAATCCTAGAATGGTTTGCCATTTTCTTCTCCAACTCCTTTTAAGGATGAGGAAACTGAAACAAACAGGGATGACTCTGACTTGCCCAGGGTCACATAGCAGGTAAGTGTCCTATTTAGTGCATTTTGTTAACATTCTAACATGACATTTCTCTATCTCTTTCCAGGTGGATTTGTTGGTAATATACAAGACATAAGAGGTAGTTTGACACAGTAGATAAGAGAGGGATTTCTGGAAGCAAGGAAGACCTGTGCTCAAGTATTCCTTTTGCTCCACATTGGCAAGTCTATTTTGTTACAGATTAAAGAACAGGAGGGAAAAAAAGCCCTAAACAAGGGGTAGGCTCCCAAGGTAAGGACTCACCTACTTGGGCTTGATTACTCAGGATTTCTGGGTCAGCAAGCCAACATCACCTTAGGAACTTCCAGCTCTTAGAAATCTTGTAGTGGCAGAAAAAGTTTAAGTCTCTTTAAAAGCAAAAGGGTATTTTCTCAGTTATGCACCAGCATTTTAGGAAAGCAAAGTGCATACTTCTTCTATTAGACTCAATATCAATACTTGTACAAAATTCAGTAACACAGCAAGAGTTGATTCTTAAAAATTCAAGAAATGCAAAAGTCAGCTCAAAAAAGAAGTGATTTGCTTTATGAAGGAAACGTGAAATTCAATTACCTATTCAATTATAATATAAAAACACAGAGGGGAAAAGAAGTTATTTTTCCACTTTGATGAATCCTGAAAGCTGGAGTATCCTTAATTAAAGACCTGAGGGGACAGTCACTTTGGGGCATCTCCACAAGGGTAAGAAGGTAATTTTATGAAAAACAAGGACATATGTAGCTTATAAAAAAATTATCTGATAATCTCTATCTCAATTTCTTTTCTCACAAACTAATAATATCCACTATGAAGGGTACATGATCCCCACTCTGGGTTCCAGGGGATATCCTTGATGGGTCAGCTGATTTTTTCCTAGCATCATTGCCTCAAATCCCCATTTCAGTGTGTCTATCTGATATCCATCACCAGTGATAGCCATTATATCATCTATACCCTCCAGTGATTCACATTCTAATATCACTGAAACAATTAGTATCAATTTTCTTTAACAAATAGATATTTACTATGAGAGTATAAGAAGCACAAAATAACAAACCATTTCACTCTCAAAAAGGAAAGAAGTCACATTGTCCCATACATCACTTTAGTCCCTGGGATGAAAAGGATTACAATTAAAGCATTTACTATACAGCATTCACCCAGCAAGGTTCTCTTTCGAATGCAGCACAGCCAGTAGATGAGTCCTCGCCTCTGCTTTATCTGGTCTGGACTGGGTCAAGGAGTTCAGACATCTGGGCTCCTACCAGGTTTTTAGTACTTGGTCTCTGTCAAATCTTTACATTGATTCCAGGTACTAGACACCTATCACTTACTGATTTGATCCTGCAAAGCTCATAAGTTCATTGCTATCTCCAAGACTCCTTCACCTAAATGCAGAAAGAAGAAATGCAAGGAGGCAAATGACAAAAGTCCATTTGTATAGGTTAAATGTTGGTCCTGGATAGGGAGGGCCTGAAGCATCTGAGGACTAGAGTATTTCTCTCTCACCTAAACACAGTAAGGCAAAAAAGGGGGAAAATCCAACAATAATAATGACATTAATAACAAGTTCTGGTTTATTATTTTTTAAATTTATTCATTCATTTACCTATCTATTGGTTTATTTGTTTATTCATTTATTTATACATTCATTCATTTGTTTATCTATCTATCTATTTGTCTATCTATCTATCTATCTATCTATCTATCTATCTATCTATCTATCTATCTATCGATGGCTCTCTGTATTTGCTCAGTTCAGTGGCCATTCAAGGAATCAGTCCTTCTACTGATGATGATAACTTTTGAATTGCTCAGTTTCCAGCCTGAGCTGGTTTAACCCTCTTTAAGCAGTATGGAATCCCTATCCCCAGTTCACCAAGCCTTACTGTATTTGTGCCAGATTTGTACAAACATCTAATTGCCTTGGGCTAGTGTGAGGGTCAGAATGCCTGAGTTTAAGCAATCTATCAGCTTCAGTCTCTCTAATAGCAGGGATTATAGACGTATACCACCAAGCTCAGTATAATAACTGCATATCGAACTGAATTCTTATAATATGTAATTCTGCTAGGAAAATCTTTGAATTGATTGTTCTTTTGTCTTTAATAATACTTACTGTGTATATTTCACTGGTGGAATGATTGGATGAAAGGATATGCTTTTTTGGTCATTTTTAAGGCATAATTACAGATTAAAAAAAACTTGTGGTAAATTTAAGAATTTAAGCTTGTCAACAATCACAGACGCCTGAAACTATAAATTTGACGGATGACTTTCTGGGGAAAAAAATCCTCCAAGGATGGAATTCTGCTGGCAAATAAATAAATGTTTCTGTTTCTTTATATACCACTCTACTCATTCCTGAGTTTAGTTGGCCCTCTTATTAAGTCATTCAAACCTGACTTTGCACACATTAGAAGTTCTCCTTGTCAACAGCTTTCTCCCATATACCTGCCTTAGAAAGGTCAGTAAACTGTTTATAAGGGAAGTAAATGCTTGCCAAGCCTGTAGAGAAACTGGGAATATCTAAAGACAGCAATAACCACCATAAAACTGACCCTCTCTGGACAGAAAGAGGGCAGGAAGCTACTAGCCTCTGCCTCTAGTTGCAGTACATTCTGAGCACCTGTTTCATAGCTGGGTACAATTTCTGATTTCTGCATGCATTTTCTACATCATGTTGCCTCAGGGGACAGCTGGTTGGCAACAACCTGGACTCAAGAAGGCCTCAGTTCAAATTGGTTCACAGACACTTACTAGTTGCCTGACCCTGTGCAAGTCACTTAACCTGTTTGCCTCAGTTTCCTCATCTGTAAAATGGATATAAGTGGTACCTATGTCCCAAGTTTGTTGTGAGGACCAAATATAATGTTTTTAAAGTCCTTAGCACAGTGATTGGCACATATTAAATATTATATAAATGTTAGTTTTCATTATTATTAATTATTACTCCATGTTGATTGCTACTCACCCTCCTTTTTACAATCCATGTTATCTGCTTTCTATCCTTTGCTTCACTCTATCTGACTTATTCAATATGTACCTTTCCAACTCCTCTCATCTGCCTGTTCCTATAATTTCTTCAGTTTGAAATTCAGGGCAGAATTCCCCTGCAAGGCCAAGAAATATGAAACCAGGGAATAGCTACCTTGTCCATAGGCATCTATTCATTTAATCCTGATTTCCTTGGTCTAGCCTGCATGAGACTTAGACAAGAAACTATCTATAGCTAGAAGGGACTTGCTGCTGGCTATAGGAAGTCTTTTTCCGCTCATTTGGCCTTGACGAAGAATTTCATTCATTCTGGATGATATGGAAAAGAGCTCAGTAATGATAAAATTGGAGACCAAAAAACTTTCCTATTTGAAATAATCCTGATCCTCGATATAATTTCCTTAGTTGCAAAATAAAATACTTGAATGGGATTGTCTTTAAGGTTCATTGTTCTCCATAGTTCCATGATTTTATAGCTTCATAAAAGCTTGTTTTGAGAATCTGGGGAATGGGAGATGTTTTGCAAGAATTGCTGCCAGTTACCAAGTGACCTGGAGAGAAACATGGAATTCTGACTCTTTCAGACTCAGAGCATTACACTGAAATCTCACTTCCTTCCCATTTGCCCTCTGAAAAGCAGTAGATTTTACCAGATCATTTGTAAAACTTTTTATAAAGAGCTTTCATTGAAATATTTCTTATTTCTTTGAAGTTATTAGCATCAGTTTTAAAACTTATTTTTATACTTTTTTTTTCTGAAACATGGCTCTTATTTTGTCACACATACACACACATGCACACATGTGCACACAGATACACACCTCAATAGAAAAAAGTCTATCGCCAATAGGATCAAATATGAACTCCTTTTATTGACTTTGAAATTTCTCCCCTTTCTCTCCCCCACACATACTCAATTTCTGTGATCCATCAATAAAGGTACATTGTAATTGGAGCTTTCTATCTCTGTTTTTTTTTACCTTTTCACTATGTCCCACATCTGGATGTTATTCTTTTTTTTCTCTGACTTGTGAAATTCTTGGTTTTCTCCAAGATTCAACAATTTTTTTTATATGGAGCTTTTCTTGATTCCCAGTTCCTGCCAATACATTCCCTCCAAAAATTACCCTTTATACATTGTGTATATATTATACATATATACATAAACATATGCACACATATATACATATCCATGTTTGTATGTATAAATAGATGTTTATTTACACACACAATTGCATACATCTGTCTACACACATGTAAATGCATATGTATATAAGGGGTCTCTTTACCCCATTAGAATGTAATCTAGAGGGGAAGAACTTCTCTTTTCATCCCCAGTGCCAGACTTGGCATGTTGGAAGGTCTGTGCTGATAAATTATTTGAAGAAAAAATTGTAGATAGACAGAGACTGGCAGAATTTAAATGAATGATATAATTTCATAAAATTTTTAAGTTTTAAAGTCAGAATTGAAATTTAAGCCTCATAAATCCAAATCCAGTACATTTTTTTCATTATGTTTGGTACATTTAGAACCAGGTAATGTTACTGATTAAAATGGTATTGGGTAATGAGATAAGAAATAAAGAAAATGTATGATAAAGGCCATCTATCTCTAGTGTACTTAAAAATCTTTGAAAGGCAAAAATGACCAGCATCAAGGAAGAAAAGTAAGGAGTAAAATGGATGTGTCGTGGTTAGTCCCCCTTCAGGAGGAATATTTCAGGTATTGTTAAATAGTGGGGGACCATTTTTCACTCTTTGCACTTTACACATCCTTATACACTGGGCCCTCTGTATACTTTGCCATTTTGAAGTTAAACCTTCTGTCATCACTTTTGTCAATAATTTATGGCACTCTTTTAGAAATTATTAAGAACTGGAGGAACAACATGGGATAATAGTCAGATAACTGAACTTAAAGGAAGTCAAGTAAAGTCAAGTCAACAAGTGATTATTAAATTACTATTATATGCCAAGCATTTATTCTGAGTATACAAAAAAGCAGAAAAAATGGTTCCCCTTCCAAGGAGCTCACAGTCTAATGAGAGAGATAACCTGTAAGGATATGGCACACATATATTATATACATACACACATATCTATATGTATATGATGTGTGTGTGTGTGTGTGTGTGTGTGTGTGTGTGTGTGTGTGTGTGTAATCTAAGAGGAAAGATCCAGCATTAAGGGGCATAAGGAAATACTTTTTGGAAAAAGATGTGATTTTACCTAGTAACTTGACGAAAAGGAAATAAGGAAAGAGAGAATAGCAGGTCATGGAGACAATAAAAATACAAGGAGTTTGAAGATGTGTCTTACACAAGAAATAGCAAGGAGGTCAGTGTCACGGTGTAGTTGAATATATGGAATGGAGTAAGTATAAGAAAACTCAAACTGTAGGATAGAACAAGGTTGTAGATGGTTCTAAAAGTCAAATAGATGATTTGACATCAGCTAATGGAGGAAAGGGGAACTGTTAGAATTTATTGAATTTGAACGTGCTGGGATGGTGGTGACATACTCAGATCTGTGCTTTGGGAAGATTGTATGAAATCAGAGTGGAAGATGAGTTTGAAAAGGGAGTGATTTGAAATAGGGAAACCAATGAAAAGGTTATTGCAATAACTTAGACATGATATAGTGAGGGCACAAACATATACAGTTACATATACATATATGTGTGTAATATGTGTGGATATGCATATGTATATAGTGATACATATGTATGGATAGCTAGGTGGCACAGTGAATAGAGTATTACACTTGTAATCTGGAATATTTATCTTCTTAAGTTCAAATCTAACCTCAGACACTTACTAGTTATGTGACCCTGAGCAGGTCACTTAAATGCTTGACTCAGTTTCTTCATCTATAAAATGTACTCAAGAAGAAAAATGACAAACCACTCTAGTATCTTTTACAAGATAACCCAACATGGGGTCATGAAGAATCAGACTTACTGAAAAGTGTCTGAACAAATGCATGGGTGTGTATGGCATACATATACCTACATATTATTTCATTGATTTAAAATCCAGAAGAGTTGGCAATATTATATATTCAATATGGACATGGGCATGAGAAAGAGTGAGAAGTCATCTTGATTTTGAGTTTGGTTAGAAAGATGGTGGTGCTCTCAACAGTAAGAAGGAAGTTGGGAAAAGGGGATGATTTTGAAGGAAAGATAATGAGTTCTATTTTTATACATGTTGAGTTTAAGGTTGCCAGAAAGCATCTGTAACGCCATGCACTAGCAGCTTACCAAAAGAATGCTACTGTGAACAGCTTTTAAGGTTCAGATTGCACAGTATAGTGAACACTTCATTTATTCCATTACAAATCAAGGCAAACATTCACAACAAATCATAATATAATAATCAATCTTTCACTCATGGGACAATCATAGATCAACTCAATCAGTCACTACTCTAGATTCACAATTACTAAATATCATTAATCATTAAGTACAGTCATTAGAAAATTATATATACCCTCCTCCCCTGGGTGTCTTCAATTTCACCATGGATCCAAGAGGAGGCCTTTTCTTCATCTTGACTCAGGGTGGTCTCTCAGATTCCGTGGATCCCCTTCCATGGTCCCAGCTCCTACCTGAATTCACCAAAGAGTCACCTGGATTCAGAGGCAGACAGCTCCGAGCTCCTCCACCACTCCTCTGGTCAGTTCCTGGCACACACTGAAGTTCACAGTGTCCAGCACATCTCAAACCCTTTACCACTTCTGTTACTGGGAGCTCAAGCATCAGCCAGGCCACAAACAAACAAAGTCATATCCTGGTCATGCTTCTTCAGTCGTTCAGCATTTCAGCTGGCCCTAGCACCCAGTAGAAAACTCAGACAGCTACCTGGAAGGCTAGGATGCTGGGAGAGAATCCCTCTCTCAAGAAAACTCCAACTCACTTCTTCAGTCCAGCAGCCCAGCTCTCAGGTGCTGGAACAATCCTGCTTCCTCCAACAGGAGCCACCAGGAGGAACATTCTGATTCTGCGTCTGTCTCTAGAACTCTTCTTATATATACACACACTGGCCTCTTGTCTCAGTCAACCCCCTTCTGCCACTTCAGCAACAGGGGAGTTCACACCCTCTCAACAGGAGGCAGAGTTCACACCTTCCATACTTAGCCCTAAGTTACTAAGGGCTAAGTATCTGTTAAATTGATTCCTGTTACACCATACAGTTCCAGATGTCCAATAAATAGTTGGACATTCAAGAGTGGAGGTGAGGAGAGAGGTTAGTACTGAATAAATGAATCTGAGACTGGGTCATTATGTGATTTCTCAATCCATGGAAGCTGATGAGGTTACCAAGAAAAAATGTTGTTGCTTATCCTTCATTTTTGAAGTGTACTATGGCATCATGAAAGTGATTCCATCCCTTGCAGTTGAATTGGCTTTAAGTGAGGGATGGCTGTACAAAGTCACCAGCCTCCTTTCTTCTCTGGAGTCATCTGGGTCCAGTGGCAAAATATAGATCCATATATAAATAAATATAAAGAAAGTGAGGCTGGTGACTTTGCACAGCCTTCTCTCACTCAAGGCAAAGTCAACTGCATGTCCTGTCATCATCTCCCTGATGTCATGGTCCTCTTTGAGAACTAAGGACAAACAAACTAAAAACACTATATCAGGATAATTAGAGATTACCCCAGTACACTAGGAGATCATGACTTTTTAAGCTAAGATCTTTCCCATGTCTCAGGTTGGCTAAGGCAACACCTATTCAATGATTAAGGGTAAGTGAGAAATGAGGCAAAGAATGGCCTCTTTTACCTAGTCCACATCTAGTCTGTGTGTGTGTGTGTGTGTGTGTGTGTCTGGGAAGGGAAGACCCTCAGGGTTTCTGGCCAAAATAGAAACAATTCCTATTTACATTGACTCAGAGCAATCAGGAATAGTAAAGAGGGAGAAAATAAGAGGATTAAAAGCATTGCCTTATATGACAATAGAAGTGAGTGTCAAAGGCAGGCTTTGAACAAAACTTTTAGAGTTTTGAGGACAGTTATTTTACCACTATACCACAATGCCTCTCATTATGAAGCCATATTGTCAATACAAAAATTAATTTATATAATTTTATTTCTAGCAAAAATATCTCAGTTATCTAAATCTAACTCACCAGAAAAGCAGCAGGCTGCTAGTCCAGGCTACGAAGGCCAAAAAAAGCATAATTTATTGTGTAGTAGTTTCTTGAGTAACATCTGACACATACCCTCACAATGAAAAAAAGAGTAAAGAAAGAAAATAAATAAATATGGTCATCTTCCTGCTATGACTCACATATGATGACTGAAAATATCTCAAAAGGAAAGAAAGCTAGGCTTTAAATTTACACTAGTTAAATTTACATATTTATTTATTTGTCCTTTTGTTTGTTTAGTATCTCTGCTTATTGTCTGAACAATTTTATTTTTGGACAGTGCTAAATAAGCTTATTTAAGACTGAGGGGAAAAGGAAGCACCAAATTACAGGGCCATTCGGAGGACACAGAATTGTGCTTTGAAGAGAGAGAGAAAGAGAGAGAGAGAGAGAGAGAGAGAGAGAGAGAGAGAGAGAGAGAGCACAAAACAAAGCAAAACAGAAAATAGAATCCTGAGGAGGATGGGATATTTGTCCATTGTTATATATTACTCAATAATGACAAAACCAGGATGCCTATCTTTTTACTGTTCAATGAATTTCCTAAGAACTGGTCAAATTCTCTTCAAATCGCTTGTAGCAGATTCCAGTGACTATAGCAACAAACATAAACACAAAAGGAAAAAGGGAGCTCTTATGAAATGGAATGGTTGTGGCTAAAATAATGGCTATAATAAAAAGGGATTCATTGAAGATGACACAGCAGGGTTCTATCTTTAATTTCTTTATAAATGATATGATAGAAAATGTATTTGGTTCCCAGCCGCTGCTAATGCAGTCTTGGATCTAAAAATTCAGATATTCTTTACTACCCCTTAAACCATCAGTTGAAAAATATATTCTGCAATCTAAATTTAATGGATAGTTTGCCTAAGAATGTAAATTTTCTCTAAGTATATAGACCTATGTAAATCTTACAAGATTGGGAAAAAATATTTTATTATTTAAATGAATAGATATTAAAGGGGGATGTGAAATAGTGACAGACCAATAGTTTTTTAGTTAAATCTTTACAAATATATTTCATAATTAATATCTACAAAGTCATCATCTTATCTCATAGCCATTGTCATTAGGGTATAGAGAAGGTAGTCATTTCACAATACTTAAAGGCATTGACAACCATGGAATACCTTATTCATGGTAATGTTGCAGAAAACTTGATATAATTCAGTATTTCAAATGTCATAACCTAATTGGTGGGGGGAACACAGTTTAATTCAACTCAATATTTTAATTGTTTCTTTATTTAAAAATTTATATGTAAGGCCCAGTGCTATGCAATACCTGGGACATATACACACAGGCAAAAAAAAAAACAAAAACATAATTTTAAATAACAGAAAACAATTAACAAAAAATTAAATTTTACTAGTAGGAAATAATTAAAGATAATTTGAAAAGAAAGAGCGCACTAACAATTGGCTTATTCAAGAAAGGCTTTATAGAGGAGCTGACACCTTAGCTATGTCAGAAAGGAAGCTAGACATTATACTACACTATTTCAGTAAATGCTTTTGTTTTGACTTAATTGTCTCCTCTGACTGATTATTAAAGTAAGTGTCTCAGTGGGGGCTTAAGAACTCTAGAGGTAGGAGTACACATGCACAAAGTACCTTGAGCTTAGAATACCAAAATATCTGAAACATTCATTGTAGAAGTCATGCAATGCCCTCAGATGTTCTGCTGTGGAAGTGAGAGGGTAATGCACTCCAGGAATAAAATTCAGACTCTACAAAAGCACAGAGACAAGAGCGCCAAGTTAAGGGATTGTAAGTAGGCCAATTTGGCTGGAATATAGCATGTTTAAAGGGAAAGAGAGTTTAATAAGCCTGAAAAGGGATCTGGGAGCCAGACTATGCAAGGCTTAAGATGTTGTACTGAGAAATTTGTATTTTATCCTACAGGGAACAGTGTGCCAGTGGAGATTGTTGAATATGGAGATGCCATGGTCACATCTTTGTTTTAGAAATGTGAATATATCATTGCTATGGACGATGGATTAGAAGTCTAGGTGGGGTAGGGAGATACTTATAATGTTTAAAGCTAATTTGGATATGCCAGGGTTTGTGATCATCTGGCTAAGGTTTCAATAATAAAAGATGACCCCCAGATCTTATGTAGCTCTATGGAATTGTCTATGATACGAAGAAGAGAAATCCAAGTTTACTATTAACCTATGTCCTTCTCATTGTATCATTCTACAAGTGCCAATAATACTTGTAATACTACTAATAATAATTAATAAAAACAAATAATAACCATATTTATATGGTGTTTTAAAGTTTATAAAGTGTTTGGCAAATGTTATCTTATTTGATCCTCACAACAAAACTGCAAGTCAGGAGTTATTTTATCCCTGTTTTATAAATGAGGAATGATCTGCCCAGGGTCGCTCAGCTAGTTTGAAGCTGGATATGAACTCAGATCTTCCTGAGTACTGGTCTGTCTATCTACTTTTACAACTAGCAGTCTCAGTTAAGTTATCATGCACAGAGCATGACTCGATTCTCAGCTGCATGTGATAATTTTGGCCTGACTATTAGGACCAGCAATACAACGATTCTCTACCAGACAGCATTGCATCAACCATATATGGAATCAATTGGTTACATAGCAAATGGAGACATTTTGGATGCTGTGGATAAGTTGACACACCTTGGCAGTATACTTTCTAGGGATGGTTTCCAGATGATGAGGTTGTTGCACACATTGCCAAAGCTAGCTCAGCATTTGAGAGGCTTGTAAGGAAAGTGTGGGAGAAAACAAGTTTTAGACTGCCTATCAAATTGAAGGTCTACAGAGTTGTTAGGCTCACCTCCTTCTTGTATGCCTTTGAAACATGGACAGTTTACCAGTGCCATGCCCAGAAACTGAACTACTTCCATTTAGATAATCTTAGGAAGATTCTGAAGATCACCCAGCAAGATAAAGTACTGGACACTGTGGTTCTTTACTGAGTTGAACAAGCAAGCATTCAAACTCCATTGTAGAGAGTGCAACTCTGATGGGCTGACTGCATTGTTAGACTTCCAAATGTATGTTTGCTTAAAAGTATATTTTACAGAGAACTCACACAATACAATGCTCTCATGGAAGTCAGAAAAAGTTATATAAGGGTACTCTTGAGGTGTCTCTGAAGAACTTCAGAATCTGTTGTGAAGCACAGGAGACACTTGTATAGGACTATCTTGCCTGGTGTCCTTGCTAAGAAGGCTCTGTGCTTTATAAGCAACAAGAATTACAGTAGCTCAAAAGAAATGGGGAATGTGAACATTTAGAGACATCTCCATTCCAAAAGTTCTAATGGACTATTGTGGCTGAATTGTGGCAGAACCTTCTCTGCTCACCCTATTGGTCTGATTAGAAATAGTTGGACATGCTGTACATTGACTCTGATATTGTAATGTCATTTTGGTCTTCAGGCGTGAAGGAAAAGAAAAATAATTAGTTACATTTTACAAATATATTTGCACCAATGTTAAAGATGAGAAAAATGACATAAAGAAAAGTGGTTTGTCTACATTTGCATATCTTAAAAGTAGAAGATCCTGGGATAACCTCAAGTCTCTGAGTCTAAATTCAGCACTCCTTCCCCTTCTGCATGATCAGAGTATTATTTTTTGAGGTTTGGCAAAGTAGAGACAATTGAAAGTCTGTAAGACCTCCATTTGAAATGATGCTTGAACTTCTATCATAGGCTCAGTTCTAGCCAAATGGAAAAGAATGAAGTCATAAACACAGAGACACAGATCTGTAGGGACATAGCTGGATACGGGGAGTTGAAATAAGACATATGGAAGACCTTAAAAAGTAGAGCATAGTGGAATTCGGTATTTCTGATTCATACTTGAACTTGGTTAAGAATAGAGACCTCCTTCATCAGCACAGACAGGAGCCTCTGAAATTAATGTTTCAATCTGGAATTTACCTCCTAATAGATAAATGAATTGGCAAAAATAAAATCAGGTTTTATTTAGGGAGATTGTCCCTTTTCTCTTGGTTGTTTGAAGAGTAAGCAATGCCTAAGAGGAAAGATTTGACCCTGGCTTCGGTTTGAACTTCGTATGAACAGATACACTCAGTCTTTGTGCAAGGGTAGCAACCTCTGATGGAAGTAAGAGATAGTGTAGTTTCACCTGGACCTAGTGACTTTAGCAGAATATGTCAGCTCAGAGCTTTCCTAGGGTCTTTTTCTTGTTTTCCTTGCCCACATCTCAATTTCTCCCAGGTGCTGAATTCCAAGTTATGTCTCTGCCTGAAAGTCCAACCCACCTGAATCCCCTGCAGGGTTTCATCAGATAAGCAAAGAATACATCTATCCCATGGCGCCTTCTTATAAGGTGAATCAGATGTCCCTCCCCTCATTTGTTGGGTAGGGGACATATAAAATACTTCCCTTTGCGTAATGAAAGTTTTGTGGTCTCAGAATCACAAATGAAATGATTAGACTATGGATCTTAGACAGTTGACCAGATGGAACCATGCATGGGAGAAGCAATAAATTTGGAACCATTGAATCATAGGGTTATATGCCAAGAGGTGTAATAGACCTTGGACGCCATTGAGTTCAAACTGTTATTTGATCAATATGAAAACTCCAAGGTAAAGTCCAAAGTAAAACAAAAGCTAAGTGTCAGAGAAGGATGTGCATTGAAGACCTTTGCTAAAAAACCCAGTAGGTATTTCCATTCTACCATGATGGCTCCTGGAGAGGGGATCCAAATTTGACTCTTCATTCTGCTACGTATTACCTTTGTCACCTTCATCTCTCTGGGTCTCAGGTAGTTATAGGCACCTAGGTAATGCAGTGCATGAAACATAGGACCTGGATCAGCTGAATTCAAATCTGGCCTTAAATACATACTTAGCATCTATTTGCTTCCATTTCCTCTTCTGTAAAATGGGCATAATATCATCTACCTTCAGAGGTTGTGGTGAGAATAAAACAAGATCATATTTGTTAAAGTGCTATATTAATGCTAACTATTATTGTGTTATTAGTCATCTGAAATATGGAAGAGTTGAACTAAAGGGCCTCTGGAGTTACCTTCCAGCTTAAAATCAAGGATGCAGTACTCCAAAGAATGTTTATTTTCTAGACAGAGCACAGAAAGGTTTCACTGTAGTAAAGGTATTATCAGCAACACTGAATACAATTCCATCTTTGTGAAAGAACAATGTTTTCTGTAAGTTTGAGAGTAATAATATGCCACTTTGCTGATGGAGATACAAGCCTGAGTATCTTTTTATGCAGACACAAAACAAGAATGATTATAACAAAATTATACTCTTCTAATGAACTAAGTATTGTTTATTCCATAATTTTCATTTACATGTAAATTCATGGAAAATTTGATAATGGAGTGATTAATGTTAGAGAAAGGGAATGTCTGTAGTTCTGTCAACCAGTTTGCAACAATATTCAATTGAGTACCTATAAAATGAATGTATAATTACTACTCAGGGAATGGTTATCCAAACCACCAAACTCCCATGTGCGGAGATGAAATTTACCCAAGTCAAATTGAACCTATAATAAATCTATATAATCATTGTATTTTCTCCTTTATGATAGACCCCCAAATGGTAAAATAAATAATTATATAATTTATTTAATGAATGATTACATGCATATAATCAACTGAATTAATTTTATCAAGATGATTTGCATTCTTATTATCAAGTAATAATTGTTATAATTCTACAATGGAAAGGTCCCTGCAGCATCTTAGAAGAACCTCTTACAGTAAATTTACAGGAAGTAATGAATTAAAATCAGAAGAATAGGCTGGAACCTGTAGCAGTAGAGGGGAATCTACCATCAGTGTAAGCATAGATGCACTGGAACATCAGTATGAAGTTTAGAGTATTATTAAGTTCATAATCTTAGCATTGAAGTCCATTCTGACATTCTCCATTTTATAGTTTAGGAAAAAGCCCACAGAGAATAAATGTAATATCTTAAGTTTTGCAGTGAGAAGTTAGACTTTGATTGCCACTACCACTATGTACTCTGAGATCCAGTGAGACTCTGACATCTTTTCTGTTCCTCTAATAAGATCCTCAAATCGCCTACTCCTGGTGTGTTCACTTTCTGTCCCCATGCATAGAATGTACTCTCTTCATTCTGTCTTAACTTTCCTGACTTCCTTCAAGTCCCAGCTAAAACCCTGCCATCTACAGATAACCTTTCTCAATCCTTCTTATTTCTAGTATCTTCTCTCTGTTGCTTATTTCCAATTTACCCTGTATATATCTACATATTTTATATAGTTATTTGCATTCTGTCTTCTCCATTAGATTATTAATACCTCAAGGGCAGGGAATGGAATTTAACTTTCTTTCCATCCCCAACATTTAACAAAGTGCCTAGAGTGTAGTAGATAAGTATAAGTGTCTATTCATTGACTGACTAATATGTATGTTGAACGAAAGTTCAGGGGCCACATACTGTGGCCAAAAGAGAAGATGCAGATGCAGTTAAGGTTCACATCATGACTTAGTTTCTTACTGCCTATATGACCTGGAATAGTAATATTAATATTTTTCAAAACTTGAGAAATTCAGTCCTCAGTTTCTTTAGCTGTAAAAACAGGATTGCATTTAAATCTAAAGTATCTACCTGCTTTAAATTCTTCCTAAATGATCTGATGATCATTCTATTAGTTTATGTATGCAGTGTTATTTGAAAGTAGACAGATGTAGGCTAACTGAGACACTGTCTTGATGGCTTTGCTCTTAGATTGTATACAATTCATGTGCATTGAAGAAACCTAAGCCCACTGCCTCTCCTTGACAGACACTAATGACTGTAATAAAACAAAAAGACCTCAGTTCAAACAAACAATTACAATTTACAACAAGCAAAAGCATCAGCCTAATTAATGAAAGTGATCATGCTTCCCAACCCCACCCCCCTGCCCCTGTTTAAGGATATTAGCTCATGTTCTATATTCATCATACCTAGACAGATTGAAAGACATTCTAGATATACAGTAACTGCTTTGCAAATGTTTAACACTTCAAAGAAAATCCACTAACTAAATAATTTTGACCTCCTTTAAGTGTTCTTCCTTTGTGGATTGGCATCTTATTAATAAGTTAAGATCATAGCTTTTGAGATGAAATGTGCAGGGCTTAGAAATCTACCTCATCCAAATCATTCATTTAACAGGTCAAGAAATTGAAGTGGCTTGCCCATGGTCACACAAATCTCATCTTTAAGAGGAAAGACTCAATCCTAGGTCTCCCATGAATCATAATCCCAATCTCTTTTCACTATATCATATTATTACCTACAAACATCTAATTATGTTTCAAGCCAGCAGAATTATAGAATGAGCATGAACAGGGAAGGAAATTGGTCCCATAGAAGGATTCTAGGCAGGTACACCCTTCCAGGACATGATGCTTAAAATCCACTTGTTCCAGATGCTAAACCTGAGCATAATAAGCAAAATGTCGGTATGCCATCCTCAGGAGGAGTTTGCCAATTGTTGGACTAGGCTTCAATCTTCCTCTTGGGTTACATTAAGCCCATTCCTCTCATATAGCAAAACCATTACCTATTCCTTCCTAACTTTTAGAAAGCAAAAGCAACAGTATAGTCTGAATAGCAAGATCTTCAGGGCTCAGTTAAAGTGCTACGTCCTATACAAAGTCTACTCTTCTTCCTCCTATCCTATAATTCATGCTGCATGTATTTTGCATCTACTTACTCCTATTCACATTTCCCACCTTTCACCCCCCCAGAAGAATGAAAGTTTCTTGAGGTAAGAAGTGTGTGTGTACCTGTTTGTCTGTTTTTTGTTATTTTTTTTTGTAGCCTCAGCTCCTAGCACAGTATATACTCTGAAGGAGCTAATTAATGTTTGCTGAGTGAAAGAATAAATGAAGTTTGTCTTATTTTTCTCATCTATGTGACAAGTGCTTGCCCCAAAACACATTATAATTTCTCTGAATGAGATGCAAGTGGAGGACAATATTATTATAACAATTTAGAATATTCATTTATAGCTGTTCCTTAACTATTTGCCTTTTCTCTGTTTCCTTCAGTTCCTCATAAATTATGTTATAAACAAACAGCAAAGCACATATTTTCTAGAAAGGTAATAGTTCGGGAGAAGAAAGATGAGAGAAAATAAATGAAAAAAGGTAGCAAATGAAAAAAGAAAAAGTGGATCAAGAAAGATTTTTTTTTCAATTAAAACCCTACTTAAAACATTAGTAAGCTCTACCTGGATTATTTCTTATACATTGTAGTAATTTCATATCAATGCTTATCTTTCTTACTAGGAAAAGTTCACTTTGATATTATCCAAATACATAGGTAGTTACCAATTAGAAGAAACTCAAGCTTGTATTCAAACTTGGCAAGTAACTTTTGACATTCAAAATCTGAAATTCTATTTTTTAATGAGTGTTGTCTTTCTCAACTGAATTTTTCTTAAAATTCTTTGCCAATTTCACATTTTTATTATACTTAATTCTATTTATATGATACCCATCTTTTCCACCACCACCAACACTAACTCTCTTTCAATCCACAGCAGGATATATTTCATGGAAGCAGGAAACAAGATGCTTTTATTTTTCCATCCAAAATTCTTTAGTAATAACTGGAACTGAGTAATAGTTTAAACATTATTTTGAATAAAGGGGAATAATTTTATTTCTGTTGAGTAAGTGTACCTGACTTTACTCATCCTCAGAGAGGACATGGTATCTTTTCCATGTTTACCTTCTCATGCATTTCTATTTGAATGTCAAATTTTCTGTTCAGTTTTGGTTTTTTTCAGCAAGAATACTTGAAAGTCCTCCACCTCATTGAATGAACATATTTTCCCTGGAAACATTATACTCAGTTTTGCTGGGTAGGTGATTCTTTGTTTTAATCCTATCTCCTTAGACCTCCAGGAAATCATATTCCAAGCCCTTTGATACCTTAATGTAGAAGCTGCTAGATCTTGTGTTATCCTGATTGAGTTTCCACAATATTTAAATTGTTTCTTCGTGGCAGCTTGTGATATTTTCTCCTTGATCTGGGAAATCCAATACCTGGCTATAATATTCCCAGGAGTTTTCTTTTGGGGATCTTTTTCAAGAGGTGATCTGTGAATTCTTTCAATTTCTCTTTTGCCCTCTGGTTCTAAAACATCAGGGCAATTTTCTTTGAGAATTACTTGAAGGATGATTTCTAGGTTCTTTTTTTTTTTTTATCATGGCTTTCAGATAGTCCAATAATTTTTAACTTGTCTCTCTTGTATCTGTTTTTCCAGGTCAGTGGTTTTTTCCAATGAGATATTTCACATTGTCTTCTATTTTTTTTTCATTTGTTAGGACCTGTTTAATAGTATCCTGATTTCTCATGATGTCATTAGCTTTCATTTGCTCCAATATAATTGTGAAGAAATGATTCTCTTCAGTGAGCTTTTGAAATTCTTTTTCCATCTTGCAAATTCAGTTTTTAAGGCATTCTTCTCCTCATTGGCTTTTTGGGCATCTTTTGTTATTTGACTTTGTCTATTTTTAAGGTGTTATTTTCTTCAATCAGGGTGCTGACTCTCTTTTAAAAAATTTTCTTGTATCATTCTCATTTCTCTCCCCAATTTTTCCTCCACTTCTCTTACTTCATTTTCAAAACCATTCTCAAGCTCCTCCATGGCCGGTAACCAATTCATATTTTTCTTGGAAGATTTTGGTTCAGGAGTTCTGACTTAGTTGTCTTTCTCCTGTTCCATGCTTTGATCCTCTTTGTCCCCAAAAAAGGAATCTAAGTTTTGATTGCTGTGTTTGCTTTCCTTCCTTGGCTTGCTTATATTTCCAGTCAATTACCTTACTTTTGAGCTCTTTGCCATAGTAGAACTCTGCTTCAGAGAGGAGAACTTTGTCCAAAATTCATTGGGGTTTTCACAGCTGCCAGAGCAATTAGTTGGCTGCCCTCCCTGCACCTCCCAGAAGCTCTGGCTCACTGGTCACACACCCCAGGACCTCCACCTGGGATCATGATCCAGATCCAGGCAGTTTAAGGCAAGATAAAATCCCCTCTGAATGCTTGCTTGGTCCCTCAAGATCTGCAGGCCAAGAGCTCTGAGGCAGCCACATAAAGGTAGCTGCACAGCCAAGGCACCTCTGCCGCTTCTTGTTCTGGGGGCCAGAGGCCGGACCATGCTCTGTCCTCCTCCCTTCCCCCTTACAACAGAGTTCTTCACTGACCTTTTAATTTGTCCTTGACATTGATGGGTTGATATTTCGTGAAACTGCCACAGCTCCTAGTGGTCCACTCTCCTGGAAGTCTCCTCCAGCCATGGCTGGTTCAGGCCACCCTTGGCCTAAAACTTCAGGCTCACACTGGGGTGGACTCTGTTCCCAGGATGCTGTGTTGGACCCTTCCTGCCCACCTGCCGGGCTGCCTTCAGTGGGAGATTTGTTTCTCTCTTTCACTTTGTGGGTTCTGTAGCTCTAAAATTTGATTAGAGTCATATTTTATAGGTATTTGAGATAGTTATGGAGGGAGCTCATGAATTTTTCCTGCTTCTACCTTGCATTTCTTTTAAAGACATTTATTTTTCCAAGTAACAAGGTTCACATACTTGGAGTCATCTTCAACCTTCCCTTCTTTATAAGCTCACAATCAGTTGCTAAGTTGCTTTTTTTTAATTTCATTTCATTTCATTTCATTTCAACAATATATCTCATATCTACCTGCTTCACTCCACTCATATAATCACCATTCTATGGCAGTTTATGCCTTTATCACTTTGTCCCTTAACTTTGTCAATAATCTCTTAATTGTTACCCTTGCCTCCTTTCTCCTACAGCTACTGCACATGGTGGCCAAATCAATACTTTAAAAAAAAACATATCTATATCTATCTATAATATATACACATATATGTGTATATATGTATATATGCTATTTCATTGAATATTTTCTAATTGTGTACACAATTTTAATAATCATTTAAAAATTTTGAGTTTCAATTTTTTCTCTCACAGCTCTCCCCAACTTGAGAAGACAATAAATTTTATGATGATTATACATGTGAGGACATTTAAAACATGTTTCCATATTAGTCATATTGCAAAAGAAAATGCAGACAAAAATACAATAAGAAAAATTGAGTTATGAAGTATGCTTTAATCTACATTTAGAATTTATCAGTTTTCTTTCTGGAGGCATACATTATTTTTCATCATAAGTAATTTGGAATTATCTTAGATCATTGCCTTCATCAGAGTAGCTAAGTCTTTGACAGTTGATCATTCTTACAATATTGCTATTGCTGTCTACAGTGTTCTCCTGCTTAAGTTCACTTCACTCTCCTGATTTAAGTCTCCCCATGTTTTGTTTTGTTTTGTTTTTCTGAAACATTCCTACTCATCATTTCTTATAGTACAATGGCATTCCATCACAATCAAATACTTACAACTTGTTTCACCATTCCCCAATTGATGGACATTGCCTCAGTTTCCAGTTCTTTGCCACCACAAAAAAAAGCTGCTATAAATATTTTTGTTCACATAGGTTCTTTCCTCTTTTCTTTGTTCTCTTTGTGATACAGACCTAGTAGTGATCTTATGAGTTGAAGGATATGCACAATTTTAGAGTCCTTTGGGCGTATTTGCAAATTGTTCTCCAGATTACTGCAAATTTATGGAAGAATGGATATCTTGCTTCTTATTTTAACTTTTGACAGCTCAGGAAATGTGTAAGGCACCTTAACCTTGTGATTCAAACAATTTCAATTTTTGTCAAATTAATTTTACCACAGTCTAAGTTTTGCATTAAATACTGCTTTGCCTTGTGAATTTAGGGTGAATTGTTTAACAAGTCTGTAGCAAAAGCTAATTTCCAAAGCCATCCATTGTTTTAGAATAGTGGTTGAGGACAGTTCTCATTTAGAAAAATGTCAATCTTAACCCTGAGGTTAAAAAAAAAATCTTTTAACTATTTAATTTTTTTTTTCCTCTTCTCTTCCTGTTTTTTCCCAATGATGGGTAGACACTGGTAATTTTTTTTGGTCTTTTTTTTTTTTTGCATGTCACAGTAAAGCAATATGCACAGCACTTGAAACATCAATTCATAATTGCTTGAGGGCACTATATTTGGTCTCTGTCATGATTATTCACTTCTGTCATAGTATAAAGCAGAATAAATTAATGAGTACACCTGGTTTCTAATAAAAAATTGAAAGTGTAAAATAATATTTAACTCTCACACATACACAAAAACACAAAGTCAATGGGTAAGATTTGACTCATGGTTCATAGTTTGTTGACCCCAACTTTATAACAAAACCTCACCATTGACATCTCCAAATGCCAATGGGTTGTACTTTGTCCAATTCACTTTATTTCCAATTGTCCCTTATTAAAATTGTTTCATTTACATTCAATTTTCACTGGAGTATTAGAATGTGAGAACCTTATGGGTAGAAACATTGCATTGGTTATCATCAGAGTCTACTACAATGTCTAACATATCACACAACATTAATAAATGTTTATTTATTTGTTAATCTTACTTTTAACACCTTGGGTGTTGTTTAAGCAAAAAATTCCCCAATTCTTTTATTTGAATTTTTCAAATGGGTATATGTTTCATACCCAAGATACAAAATTTGCATATTTTATATTCTATCACTCAATATTTGAAAATCTACTTTTAAAAAGGAAGTGATTTTCAATTTATCAACTTTGGGAAAGCATTCCTTTTGCTTAACCCATCAGATTTGTACCACTCAGTTTTGGATTTTACAAATTTAGTTTATTTCTTATCTTTTTCTACTCTTTTAAGCCATCCACTTAATATCAAAGCACAAGTGGTTATTTTCTTTTTTGTTGATGCCTGACAAGGGAACATTTTAAATAAAGAAGAAATAAAATGTTCATCTTTATGGGAGCATCTTCCCATATGGGGATTTACGGAATTATCTTCCTTTTAACTCAGATATTATTTTCCCCTTTATTTTAAAAAAAATCTCTCCATTATTAATCACCTCTTATATCCAAGTATGTTTCAATATTTGAAAAGAGAGGAAAAAAAGAGTTTATAGAGAGAGACTACATAGTGTGATTCTTAGAGAGCTCACCTCCAAGCTAGGAAAAGCTGGAATGAACCTTTGACTCACATTGACTGTGTAATCCCGGGCAAATCACTTAAACTCCAAGTGTTCTAAGGAAATCACTAAGGATGTAAGTTTCACAATTTTTTTTGCAACCTGAATTAATAGCATAATTTTCCTCATCTGTGATACCCTTATGCCAATACAAGAACACATCTAGCATAGGTTCCATCCCTCTTGTATTCTGACTTAGGCAGCTAGATGGGACAGTGTAAAGCCATGCACAAGCAGCTTTCCAAAGGATGGCTACTGTGAACAGCTTTCAAGGATCTGATTACATATTATAGTGAACACTCTATTCAATAACAAATCAGAGCAAAACATTCATAGCAAATCAAGGTACACCTTATCACAGAAAATCAAAATACAGCACTCACAACAACTTACCACAGAAATGGCCTCATAGTTTTCACCATAGTGGTCATGTGGTTTTCAACAAAGTACAATCATTTAGTCAATCACTTAGTAACTCAATCATTCAATCTACTCAATCATTCAATCATCCTTAAGGAGTATTGCCTCCTTAAGTGTCATAAAATACAATATCAGTCACTACTCAGCACTCTCTATAGGGGTAGTGTAAAATACACAGGCCATCCACCCCTCAGCCACAAATAAGTTACAATTTCAAAGTCATAAGTAAGTTACAACTTCAATCAGTTGTAACTACTTAGAATCCATGGAGAGATATTTTCATCTTGACTTGGGGTATTCATTCAGATTCCTTAAATCCCATTCTATGGTCCCAACTCCTTCCTGGATTCACCAAACTGTCACCTGGGTTCAAAGGTGGACAGCTCCCAGCTCCTTGTCCAGCTCTCTGTACAGTCTCTGTTCCATGCTAAAGCTCACAGCATCCAGTCCAACTGAAATCCTTCATAGTCTCTGTTCCTGGGAAGTCAAGGCTTAACAAAGCCACAAACAGGTTCATAAAAGTACCAGCATCACAGTCATACTTACTCAGTCTTTGGAAACTCCAGCTGGTCCTCAGAAATTCTCAGCAGCTTGGCTGGCACTCTGACCCAGCAGCATCTTAGCAGCTTCTCAGCAGCTAGCTGGCCCTCAGACTCAGCAGAAGTTTTAGCTGTTTCCCAGAATCAAAATCACTTCATCTAGGTTCTCAAAATAAAATCATTCTCTCCAGCCTGTCTCTCTTCCTCAGCCTCCAGAACCTGTCTCCAAGAAGATCTCTCTAATCCAGCAGGGGCTTCTCCTTATATACACAGAGCATTAGCTCCTTCCTGGTTCAGCCATTTCCTGTTTCAACCCCTTCCTGTTATTCAGCAACAGGGGTTTATACCTTTTGTTTCTTTAACAGAGGCTTTATTAATTACTAAGTTCTAAATACCTGTTAGCTTTGCCAATACAAAGAGATCAAATTACATTACTATTACAGAAAGTAGATAGAATACTGTGGCTAGAGTCAAGAAGATTATTTTTTAAATCCAAGGTTAGACACTTAGTTCCCCCTCAGCAAGTCACCTAACCTACATCTGCCTCACTTTCCTCAACCATAAAATGAAGATCATAAAAGCACAGTTAGCATGAAGATCAAATGAGATAATATTGGTAAAATGCCTAGGCAAGTATCTGGAACACAGTAGACACTTAATAAATGCTTATTTCTTTGTCTCAGTTCAACTCTGGCATCTAGAAAATCAAAGGAGAAAAATCAAGCTGTATCTCCTTAGTGAGTACAATTAGCTGATATTCCATGAAACTACATTCACAGTCATCAATGTGCTTTTGTTTATGATTTTTTCTCCATTTTTCTTTTTTTGAATCTCTCCCAATCTGAAATGAAAACATCCATCTTCACAGCAATCCAATGAAACAGAATGGGTGGAAACATGATCTCCTGTGACTTGCCTTCCTCTGGTGGAGCAAGCTGTGCCCCTAAGATGGACAAGGCCATGGAGGGGATTCCTTCATGGGGAGTCCTGGGCTGAGCAGATTGCACTTTGTTTTTGCAATGTATTTTAAATGTTGATATGATAGCATTGGCTTAGATAAAATGGCATCTGTTCATTTGTATTGTTGATCTTTTCCTCTTCCCCCCTACTCACATACCCTAGATTAATTAAGAGAAATTATCATTCTCCATTTCTGATGGGGCATGAGTATTTCACTTCTAAGAGATTTATGAGAGCTAAACAAAATTGAGTGAAAAATTGTCATAATATTGTGGTAAATAAATGTGTGTAGTAAAAGAAAGAAAACACTTTTTAATTGTATTGAGTTTTGAGTGCCATATCTTAAGAAGGACATGCATGAGTTGGAAAGTATATAGGAAAAAGGCCACCAGGCTAATGAATGGTCTAGAGATCATAAATTATAATGATCTGTTGAATGAAATGAAAATATTTAATCTAGAGAAGAAAAGCTTTTCTGAGAGAGATTTTACTGAACTATGCAGTAGATCATCTTGGCATCATCAAAATGTCATCTAAATACTTGATATTTTCTGCAGATGGGAAAAAAATTGAATCTTTTATCTGATTACCATGTTTCTTTATATAAAATTACCTATTCATATTCTGATAATATGATAATATTCTGAAACTGTGATAGTATTAATGTGGATACTTTCTACAACAATGCTGATTTAACCCATCTATTTTCTAATATATGTAGAAGCTTCTTAGTCATACCTGATGCTTCTTTTTATGGATAATACCTTGGAGAAAGAGCCGTTGAATAATCTAAAATCCCCTAGTGTTAAAAAAAAATGTTTCAAAGAGTGAAAGCTAGTATTTAACTTGATTTACAGAATAGGAATTATACAGTGCGAATTTTTCTCTATGGAGATTTCTTTTTATGATATAGGTGTAGCTTACTGTCTTTTTCAGTTCAGAAGCTGTAGACAGATGTGTTTCACTTCCCTTGTACTGTGGTAATGTTTTGTTTTGTTTCTTTAATTGAAATCCCCAGTCTGAAATCCACACCTTCCTGTGGGAAGTTTGAGGTGAGATGTTGAACTACTTATTAAAACAATTCATGGAAATTACCCTATCCCAGGAATCATCCCCTACCCTTCCCTCCCAAAAAAAAATTTCAATGGAAAGGGCATTCTTCCCAGTCTGAGAACATGGATTCAAATCCAATCTCTGATTTTTACTACCTTCACTATCCTGGGGAAGTATAATCTGAAAAATCAGGAGAATGGACTAGAGGGTCTCTGAAGTGTTTTGCTACTCCAAACTAATATCCTATGAAATTGTTAATGAAGACAATTGGAGAATAATTATGGAATGATAAACCTAGAGGGTCTGTCCCCCAAAGGGAAGGGATTTTAGAGGTAATCTAGTCAAAAATCCTCATTTGCCATATGGGGTTTATCATGGATCACTACCTTCTCAACATAACATAGGTATTAGGCCTCAGAGTTGGAGTTAGAACCCACATCCTCTGAGCCTCAACACACTGAAAAATCTTAATGAAATCCTGGTTCTTTCATTTACTCCCTACATAATTGCTAAATGTTTAAATATTCTCAATTCCAGTTTCATCTTTAAAATAATAGATTTAACCTAGATGAGGGGTGCAGTGTTGGACTAAAAGTCAGGAGTACCTGAGCTCCAATATTACCTGATCCACTAGTCAATTCTGTGACTCTGGAGCAGTCATTTAACTTTTATCAAAGTTTTCACTTAAAAAAAATCTGAGAGTGGAACTTGATGATTGACCTTGACAAACTATAGCACTAAATCTATGATCCTATGATTCCTCATGGCTCCAAATCTAAATCAAATTTCATCCATTTCTTTTTTTTT
>CM053583.1:25943910-25960639 GCA_028627135.1 Pseudochirops cupreus | reverse complement strand
ATTGCTACTGCTAACATTTCTAGAACCAGATTGAATAAGAGGGGTGATTGCATCAAGTTTTTGTTGAGAAGTAGAACTTGTGAAACCCACAACTTGTGAACCCTAGAACTTGTGAACTCCTGTTGCTGATGCAACAAGAAAGGTAGGAAAAATGACCATATATAAGGAGAGGCCCAGGCTGGAGATGGCAGAACTGAGAAGGGAGCTCTTATGGTGGAGGAGAAAACGTATGGTATCCCGGCACTCTATGTTTGTCTGTGTTGATGTTTGTGATACTTTGTTCGGAAGCCCTGGGACTTTACTGGAAGCCCTGTAAGATGATTTTCTTGTTGTCTGTTTACAGAAGTCCTGGAAGAGAGTTTTGGAGTCCTGAGACTTTAGTGGTGATTTATATTGACCTCTTGGACCTTGTTTGTGCAAGTTTGTTGATTCCTATGTTGATGATTTGTGTTGACCTCTTAGATCTTGTTGGTGGGTCTGTGTTGATTTCACAGGCAGATAGTGAATTTATGATGGTGCTGGCAATGTGTATGAATGTTGTTTTGGCTCTGTTAGGCTTTGTCCTACCTGAAACTGGAACCCTGAAGGACTTGAGGAGTGGACACTCTGAGCTTCAGTATGGAATGGTAACTGGACAAGGAGCTGTATAAGGAGCTGGACAAGGAGCTGAGAGTTGTCTGCCTTTGAGTCCATGCAACAGTTGGATAGATTCAGGTAGGAGCTAGGACCATGGAGGAGAAACCATGGAATCTGAGAGCCAACCTCAAGCCAAGATGAAAAGACCTCTCTTTGGATATCTAATGCAAATTAAGAAGATCATGCTTTACTGTAGCCTAGGGGTGGGAGGACTTTGTAACCTGTATCCTCTACATCTTCAGGATTATTCAATTATGGATGATTGGAAATTAATCTCCAATTAAGAAGAAAGAAGACTTTTTGACTGAGAGATTAAGACAATGTGACCTAGGGATGGAGAACTTTGACCTTTGTACTTTGTGCCCATTAAGGAGGCAAGCCTCCTTAAGAGTAATTGAGTTAAGGACTTATTGAATGATTGCATTTTGTGTCCCTTAAGGAGGTCCTCAAGGATGATTGAGTTAAGTTCTTACTGAATGATATCTTTTGTTTGAAACTATGTTACCACTTTGGTGAAAACAATGTGGCCATTTTAGTGATAAGTTCTTATGTTATAACATTGTGAATGCTGTACTTTGATTTATGTGAATATTTTTCTTTAATTTACTGCTAATAAATAGAGAGTTCACTATACTATGTAATCAGAACTTTTAAACATTTCACAGCAGCTGGAAAGCTGCTTGTGCTGGGCTTTACACAGCCATAGAACTAAATACCCTCATATAGAAAATGAGGAAATTTGACTACAGGATCCCTAAGGTTACTTCCAACTTAAAAGAGTAACTTTTTTTATTTTCTCTTGAGAAACAATGCTCTAGATTATTAATAGTCCCTTTCAATTGCAGACATCCACTTGGAAAATTCAGTTAACCATGATATAGTATAGTCATTTGATAACTGCTATTATACATCTTAGAACCTATCTGTACCATTGTAGTACTGTGGATCCTCATCTGCCTTTCGGTCAGACAGATTTTTTTTCCCCCAGACTGTTTTATAGAGGTTGACTCTATCATTACTTGCCCTCTCCAAATGTTTCTACCTCCATAAGAGCTTTTATATCTCTACCCATTTCTCTGTTCACATGGCCACCACCTTGGATTTGTCACTTAATTATCATATGAACTATGGAAAATTGCTTCAAATTCAGATCCCTGACAACAAAGGAGAAGGTGGCCCAGTTGACATAAATAAAATAATAATGATGAAAATTTCTGTGTGCAAATACTGTACCAGATATTTAGTTGTATGATACTGTAGAAGTCATTTAATCACTCTGAGGCTCAGTTTTCTCACTTGTACAATGGGAATACTAATAATAGCTTAGATATGAAGATCAAATTAACAACATATAAAACTTTATGTGAACTACGCTAACTTTTTACAGTTTTTTCTTCTCTCTAACCAGTCCTTCATAGAACTGCCAAACCAAAACATAAAACAAGATGATTTCCCCTACTATAAATTCCAGCCCAGTAGCTCCCCAAATCCTCCAAATACAAATGTAAACTCCTTTGCTTAGAATTTTTTAAAAATTCCTAAATTGGTCTCAGTTTAACTTTCCAGTATTGCTACACATTACTCCCTGCTACTGCATGTTGGCAAAACTGGGTTACTTGTTACTTATTCACAACACTCCATTTCCTGTCTTCATGACTTTACCTAGACTGGTCTCCATATCTGGAATGCATTTCCTCCTCACCTAGACTCTTAAAACACAGCTCAAATGCACCTTTGAAATATAAGACTCTTCTCCCCACATCCCACTGCTAGTACTGCCTCCTCAAAGTTTTCTAGTGTTGTATAGATAAATATAAATGAGATATACAGATAGATAGGTAGATAGATAGATAGACAGACAGATGGATAGATAAATATACTCGTGAGAACAAAATTTTTGTCCACTTTTGTCTATATCCATAGCACCTAGCGCAGTGTCTAGTATATAACAGACACTTAGCAAATGCTTATGGTTTGATTGAGTGACAAAATAATCTAAAGCTGTGGATGAGTCACAACCTTGATAATCAAATGGGGTTGGGACAGCTAAAAGGGGCAGTGGATAGAGCACTGGCCATGGAATTAGGAGGACCTGAATTCAAATCCACCTTAAGACACTCGACACCTACTACCTGTGTGACCTTGGGCAAGTCACTTAATCTCAATTGTCTTGCTTTCCTCCCTCAAAAAAAGGAGGAAGAAGTTGAGAAAATCTTGGTTTTGCTCTTAGGAAGAGTAAGGGGTAAGCTCGCTCTCTCTCTCTCTCTCTCTCTCTCTCTCTCTCTCTCTCTCTCTCTTTTTTTTTTGCCAGTAATGAGACATATGATTCTTGGGCTCTCTGGGGCTCTCTGAGGCTCTCTGGGGCTCTCTGGGGCTCTCTGGGGCTCTCTCTCTCTCTCTCTCTCTCTCTCTCCTCCCTCCCTCTCTCTCTTCTCACACTCATTTGCTCTGAGTGTCAGTATTCTCCTCTGTACAGTGAGGACATTGAATATGATGATTCCTAGCTTTGTGAAAGGTACATTGATATTGTGTCTTATCATTTTAGTCTAATATTCTTTAAATCAATGCAAAGATTTTGGCCATTTTGCTAAGGAATTTATCTCATTAATAGGACAGAGATTTGTTCACGTTGGACAGTGGGGAAATATCCATCCATTTATTGAGTGTCTATTGGAATGGTACCTTAAAAAAATAGGAGAAACTAAACTACCCTATTAGACTTTAATTTAATACATTTATTATATATCTTCTTGTCAGGCAGAAAAGGGAGGTAATAGATAATGCAGATAATGCAGAACATATTCTACATTTTCAGAGCACATACAAAGAATTTTGTTCAGTTCTGGTTATAAAATTTTTTTCTGCATTATTGATAAGACTAGAAAAAGTCTCAGTGGGGGAGAGGACAGAGAAGAACTCAAAATCATGCTGCATGTAAATAGGTTTCATTTATTTTGTTTTTTTTTTCTTTTGAAGCCTAGAGTAAATTGAAAGTAAGAGGAGCTGGCTACATAACAGTTGGTTATAAGTATTTGGAGATCTGCCATGTAGAAGTGTTAGCCTTATCCTACTTGACCCATTGAGAGGTAATGAATGGACATTATGGAGAGTGAGATTTAGGTTTAATATGAAAGAAAACTTCCAAATGTTTAGAATGATTCAAAAGTGAAATTATCTACCTTGTTAGGTAGTGGATTCTCTCTCATAGGTGGTACTCAGGGGCCCAGTAAATACTGATAAAGGTTTTTGTGGGTCTTGTTTCATTCCATTTTGTTTTCCCAAATATTTTTCTTCAAACACCGGCTGAACTTGATGGGTGCTAATATTCCATTCATTCTGAGATTTTGGAAAGATGATTACTATGAGAAGTAATATTATATCTTTACGAATTGTAACCATTTGCCTCCAGAGTTAAATATATATGATGTGTACATAATGATTCATCCACTTATTTATTCATCTATCCATCCATCCAACTTTTATTAAGCACTACAATATCCAAAGTACTCTATATTACTTTAGGGAGTTATTGGCCAAGGTGTTTTGAGTGAAAATCCCAGGACTCCCCTATTCACCAGGAGCAGATATTTAGGGAGGAACACACGATTTGAAGCATGGGGAAACACAGAGAAAAAATACATTGAACTTCAAAGAATTGGCCCCAGACAGCACTGTATGGCATTACCTCTGGGGTTGTTAGTGTCCAATAACTGGGTCAAGGGACACCTCCTCTTGGCTCCTTGCTCATACCCTTGAACACATTCTGTTACAGAAACCTCTTCATATTGCAATCTGATATCCCATAAAGGACCACTCTTTCCCTTCCCTGGAACTGCTTTCCTTCTAGTCCTAACTTAACCAAGCACTGTATTGTATGTGTTACAGAATGCTGTCTGAAAGTTATGTATAAAAATTCCTTCTTCCAGAAACCCAGGGCAGGTGCCTTCATCTTGATGTATCCCTGGCCAGACAAATAAAGTTTCTCTGTTTAACTCTGACTTCTTTCAATTTCTACTTATCAATCCCAACTGAGAAATTTGGGGGAATACTGTCTCCTAGGTTCTGAGTTCCTCCACAGAAACGTTCTTTTTTCCATGTGGAAGTAGAATTTCTTGATACATATACCTTGGAAATATAGGCATCTTTTTGGATTAAAATTCAACAAATGCCAAATATGTCAAGATGTTACGCTGCCACTTGAAGTCAGTTATGCTGCTTAAAACTTTCACCTGCCATTTCTTTAAGCATTAGGTTGTTCTGATCAGTATTCATATAATCCTGTTAGGAAAAACAACAGGAAGAAGAATGATTTGGATCCTGGGGAATTCCATGATTATTTTAACCATAGGTTTATGTGTCACAAGGAAGAAATGTTGAGTGTTCATTTTGTTTTGTTTTGTTTTTCCAGGGATTCAAGGACTTTCTATCCCTTAGCTCTGTCTTTCTTTGAGGAGAGTGCTGGCTTACTGTCAAGGAATATGTAGATCTGTGCCTTTATCCAATCAGAAAACAGACATTAAAACTGTCACTACACACTGGTGAACCTTCCCTCCTC
Source organism: Pseudochirops cupreus (assembly GCA_028627135.1). Taxonomy (NCBI): domain Eukaryota; kingdom Metazoa; phylum Chordata; class Mammalia; order Diprotodontia; family Pseudocheiridae; genus Pseudochirops; species Pseudochirops cupreus. The sequence continues at coordinate 25,955,448 of CM053583.1, read as the reverse complement.
TCTAAAGTCTTGTTTCAGGATATCCTAGTCATATTTCTTTGGCATAATACATTTGGATCCCCACAGACAGAGACGAATAAGACAAATATACTTAGGTACTTCATGCTGTTGTTTTAACTAAGGATAAAGTCAACAAGCACATAAACAGTAGTAACAAATATATCTCTACCTCTCTCTCTCTCTCTTTCTCTCTCTCTCTCTCTCTCTCTCTCTCTCTCTCTCTCTCTCTCGCTCGCTCGCTCGCTCTCTGTCTCTCTCCTCAGAATATGTAACTATACTATTATCCTTCATCTTGAAAGTCCCTCAGTACTCACAATCAATCTCAAATAAGAAATTATTGGAAATGTGTAGCTTGAATCATCTCTTTAAGGAGTGCAAACATTTGGAAACATGCCTTTGAATGTATGCAAAGGAATTTAAACAAAGATTTGTGAACAGGTATGACTCATTCATCTAACTTAATCAGTTATCAGATAAGGTTTGGAAAGATAGGTGGCACACTGGGTATCTAATTGAGTCTGAAATCAGAAAGACCTGAGTTAAAATCTGGCCCCAGCAATTACTAGTTATGTGACCCTAGAGAAGCAATTTAACCTTTTTTACTCAGTTTTGTCATTTTTGAAATGGGGATATTAGCATTTACTTTGCAAGCTTATTTTGAAGCTTAGATGAGATGATAACTGCAAAGTGCTTGGTACAGTCATTAGCACTATATAAAAGCTAGTTAGTAGGAGTAGTGGCAGTAGCAGCAATAAGAGCAGCAATAGCAGCAGCAGAAAAAGCAGAAGAGAAAGAAAAGGAAGAGGAAGAGGAAGAAGAAGAAGAAGGAGAAGAAGAAGAAGAAGAAGAAGAAGAAGAAAAGAAGAAGAAGAAGAAGAACAAAAAGAAGAAAGAAGAAGAAAAAGAAAAAGAAGAAAAAGAAGATGAAGAAGAAGAAGAAGAAGAAGAAGAAGAACTATTTTTTATAGTAGTAGTATGAAGTATCAAAATTCCTCTAGTTAAAATCTAAATTCCTTCTAGGTTTTGAAGGAATTTGGGCAGCTATTATCACAGTGGATTGAGTGCCAGGACTGGATTCAGAAAGCCTCATCTTCCTAAATTCAAATCTGGCTTCAGATACTTAATAGCTATGTGACGCTGGATAAGTCACTTAACCCTGTTTGGTCAGTTTCCTCATCTGTAAAATGAGCTGGAAAGGGAAATGGAAAACCACTCTAGTATCTTTGCCAAGAAAACCCCAAATCAGGTCACAAAGAGTCAAATGTGACTGAAAAAGGACTGAACAAATGGATTTTAATGTCTTAGAGTTGCACTATCCATGATATCAGCTATCTTCACATTAGCTGTGATCTCACACAAATCCAACCCTTACCTAGTCCATCATAGAACAATGAGTGAGCTCAGTTTGCAGGCACAGCAAGGAGAAGTCAGCTATCACACAAATGTCCTTACATTTTTCTCTCTCTTTGCCTTTGAGTATGGCAACACCATACTGCTGTAGTGTCTTATCATTTTTTGTGACTATCTTATCTTTAACTTCAAGGCCATACTGATTCTCATGGTGTGGGTTGGGGTTAGGGGAAGGATAACTGTAGAATGAGGGCTGGTACTTTCTAAAAACATATTTCAGTGTTCTGAAGACAAGGCATTCCAAATACTAAAAGGTCCCAACGGAAGGCATAATCATATAGAGGACAGAAAAATGCCCTTATCCAGAGGAAACTTCTTATTATCTAGGAGACCTTAGGAAACCATGTTATGTCTCTAGTAATTAAATTCCTCACCCATAAAATGGTGATGACAATGGTTTTGATGCAAATTGATACAAAAACTCTACAAAACTGTCAGTGCTAAATCTATTTCAGTTATCAATATAATTGTTATCTCTTCAACTATTCAGTTTATTTATTGCTTAGTTTTAATAACTATCATTCAAATTCTAAGCTTCAATAACCAACATATTACATTATTTATTCATTGACATTTTTCTCTTAGACATTAGAATTCCTAGAAAAGCATTTCAAAAGTAAAGCCAAATTAGTTGCTTTAAGACCAGTCTTCACCTCTGAGAAGAAATTAGAAACTGTCTTTTCTTTCATGAGCATGTGGGAGATTATAAGCATTCTTTCCATTGTCAGATAGGAAAATTTTGTCCATTACCTTGCACGTCTATTTGTTACAAGGGAAGGGTGACTGGGTAGGAGGAAGAAGAGAGGTGATGAGGCACACCCCAAAATTATTGCACTACCTAAACAAAAGAAATCAATGTTTCTTTTAACAATTCACAGAGGAAAACTAAAGTACAGATTCATTTCTGAAATCAACTTGTATGAATAAGCTTAAATAAAATACACAACCACGAATCGAACCAATTTGCCAATAGTCCCACTAGCAAAAAAAACCTCTTAAAAGTTTATGCTTTCCATGAATTGTTTTATACTCAAAACACCAGATTAAACTTACTTGCAAGAATAGGAGTTAATGTACCTTTTACTGCTTTAGACTCATCTTTCCATTGCACCAAATACCCCACCGGGGTCTTAAAACTTTCAGAATTTGACTTTGCATATACAGATTATAGAAAACAAAATATTTTTTTTCTTTCCAAAACTTGTAATTTATTTGGATATGCCAAAGTCAGAAGTCCCACAGTGGCCATAATTCTAAACTGAGTGACTTATTGTTAGTTACATTAATGATGATGTTCATTACTAACATTAATGAACAACTTACAGGTAGAAAGTTAGTGTAATCCACTCCAGAAGGGTCTAAAAGCCATTTTTCCCTACATAAGAATTTTTATCTCTCTTGTAAATAAGTTTGATGGCATTTGCCTCAAAAATGAAACTATTCATCACTATAGAAATTAAACAGATGATAAAATAGATTGAGATAGAATGGGAGACAAATGAATAGATGACAGATACAAATGAATGCATGAAGAATTTATTAAGGGCTTACTATTAGGCAAAAAAAAAAAACTGTGCTAAACAATGGGGATAAATATGCAAAGATAAGCCAGTTCCTACTTTGGAGGAGCCCATATTCTGATGAGAAAGAGAAAATATAGAATTTATCAGCTGCAAGTCAGATGAAAAGCCCCATGGTCTTTAGGATGCACCAGGAGAAATAAATGAATAGATAACAATGAAAAAACAATTGCAATGGCTTTCTTTAATGCCTTTTCCACTAAAAAAAAAATCAAATCAGTGTCTGATGTTGAAACATTTGATTTTGCAGTGACTTTTCTATTAAGAAATTTCTTTTAACAGAAAAAAAATAAGAATACTTAATCTTATTTTAGAAAAATAAATTGAACAAGCCATAAATGAGTTCCCCAAGGGAAAAAAAATCCCTGGATTTATGGATTTAGAAGTGAATTTCATTTGAAACAATGGATAAATAACAAATTGTACCAAATTCCTTCTTGTTATTTTTTTTTAAAGCAAAACTAGGGAAAGAACATTGTAGACCAATTTCTCTGATGAATATTGGTACAAAAATAGTAGTTCTATGTCACAAATATCATACACTATGAGCAGGTGTGATCTATAGTAGGAATTCAGGGCTGGTTTGATATAAAGAACATTATATGCGTAACCGACCATATAAATAATGAAAAAAAAAACCAGAAATTACATGATTATATAAATAGATGCAGGAAAAAAAAAAACATTGACAAAATTTAACACCCATTCCTATTAAAAAAACAAACACTAGAAAGCATAGGAATAAATTAAAATGATAAAGCAGTATTCATATAAAACCATCAGCAAACACTATATGTAATAGGAATGAGCTAAACATTTTGTCGGTTAGATAAAGGGCGAAGCAAGGATGTCCTTATCACTACCACTATTCAATGTTGTACTAGAAATGTTAGATATAACAAGAAGAAAAAAATGTGAATTTAAGGAATAAAAATAGGCAATGAGGAAATATATCACTCCTTTCATATAATAAAATGATATACTTAGAGAACCCTTAGAGAATCAACTACTAAATTTAGAGAAGTTGAAGGATATAAAGTAAACCCACATAAATTATTAGCATTTCTATATACTAGCAATGAGAGCCAGCAGGAAGAAATAGAGAAATTCCATTTAAAATTACTACAAACAATATAAAATGCTTGGGAGCCGACTTGCCAATACAAACCTAGAGACAGTATGAGCACAATAACAAAACACTTTTCACACAAATAAAGTTAGATCTAAATAATGGGAGAAATATTAATTGCTCATGGGGAAGCCAAGTCAATATCATTAAAATGACAATTCTGCCTAAATCATTTATTCAGTGCCATGCCAATAAAACTAACTAAAACCAAAGAATTATCTTTTGGCACTAAAAATTTAAATTCATCTGGAAGAACAAAATATCATGATTATTGAGGGAAATGATGAAAAAATGTAAAGAAAGGAGCCCTAAAAGTTCCAGATTTCAAGCTATATTACAAAGCTATCAGGAAAACAATCTCTTATTGGCTAAGGAATAAAGAAGAGGATTAAGTATGCAATGCACAGTGGAAAATGACCAAAGTAGTCTAGGGTCTGTCAAACGCAAAGATCTAAACTTTAGGGGTAAGGACTCACCATTTGAACAAAATTGCTGGGAAAATAAGAAAGCAGTTTGCAAGAAACTAATCATTGAACAATATCTCACATAATGTTTGCCAAAATAAGGTAAAAATGGAGAAATGATTTAGACATAAGGGGTATAAATTAGTGGACCACAGGAAAATTTACTTGTCAGATCTGTGGATAAGTGAAAAGTTTATGACCAGAAAAGATACAGGGAAGATCACTGGAAATAAAATGGATAATTTTGATTATGTGAAATGAAAGTTTTTGTTTGTTAGTTTTCAGAAACAAACCAATACAACCAAAATTAGAAGGAAAGTAGGAAATTGAGTGGGGAGAGGGGATTACAGCAAATTGCTTTGATAAAAAAAAACTCATTTCTCAAATATATGGGGAACTGAGCCAAATTTGTAAAAATAAGAACTATTTCCAAATTGATAAACTTTCAAGGGATATAAATAGGCAGTTTTTAGAAGAAGAAATCAAAGCTATCAATAGCCATATTAAAATGCTCTAAATCATTACTGATTAAAGAAATGCTGATCAAAACGTCTCTGAGGTACAATCTCATACCTATCAAATTGACTAAGTGACAGAAATGGAAAATGCCAGGTCCTACAAGGGATGTGGACAATTGAAACATGAACGGTATTGGTGGAGTTATGTAATGGTCCAACTGTTTTTAACAATAATTTGGAACTGTTACCAAAGGACTATATAAGTGTTTATACATTTTAAGTCAGCAATATCAGTACTAGGTGTATATCCAATAAGATCAAATAAAAGGGCAAAAGATTTACAGAAAATATAGCAGTTCTTTTTGTCATGGCAATGAATTGGAAATTGAAAGGACACCCATCAATTGGGAAATAATTTAAGAAGTTGTAGTATGAGATTATGGTGTAATATATGAGAGAGAAAGAGAGAGAAAAAGAGAGAGAGAGAGAGAGAGAGAGAGAGAGAGAGAGAGAGAATATTTTCCCCCATAACGATTATAATTCTGCTATCAAAAACTATTTCTTGCTTAAAAGTTTGCTAGCTCCTGAATTAAATTTAAAAGGGTTCCATCTTATTCCAAATATTTATTATTCATCTTCCTAGTCCCTCTTTGACCGAAAGTCCCATCTAGTACATTTTCCATAAGCCATTTTGACTGTGTATCTACAGCATTTGTAACTATATGTTACCCAATATGTGTATTTGTGTGTAAGTGGGGAGGGGGAGATAATTCGTAGTGTCAAAAGAACTAGGTACTATTTGTAATCATTGAGAAGTTTTCTATTTAAATGATATGCAGATAAAATTCATTTCAATTCAGTTTATTAAACATCCCTTACATTTTGTGTAACTATATAAGCCTTGAGGAGTACAGAAACAAAAACAAACACAGAACCTTCCTTCAGATGGCTTCTATTCTACTGGATCAAAACATTATATACACAGTGAAAAGAATGTAGAGTTTTAAATTAACAAATTAACTTGCTTTAAAACTTTAACTCATCTATGTATTAGGTGTGTAAACTTCAGTAATTCACCTGAACATTCCAGGCTCAGTTACCTCAGATGTAATATAAAATAATAACAGTAGTAGTAGTAGTAGTGGTGGTGGTGGTGATGGTGGTGGTGGTGATGGTGGTGGTGGTGGTTGGAATAATCATTGTAGTGGTAGCAATAGTAGTCATAGTAGTAGAAGTAGTAGTGATAGTTAGCATTTATATAGTACTTTACTGTTTGCAAAGTGTTTTACATTTATTGTTTCGTTTGAACTTCACAACAACCCTGGGAGGTAGTTGTTATGAATGAGGATGAGTCACACACCTAGCCAGTGACTGAGACTAGATTTGAATACTTCCTGGCTCTAAGCCAGTGCTCCATTCATTGTGTCATCTAGCTGCCTCTAAAATTAGTGGGATAGAATGTACCAGATGACCTCTAAGGATATTTACATCACTAAATCTATGATTCTTTAAGTAAACCACATACAAACACATATATACATTATAGAAAATAATCTCTTGAGTTGTGAAGGGCTATTTGGGGAATTCGGAAAGCATTTGCTTAATAATTGGCACTTCAAATTAACCTTGAATGGAGCTAAATGATCCATGAAGACACTAGAGAATTTCAAAGTCCCAATAATCATGAGAGTTGAAAAATATCTTCAATAATTTTAAAAAATTAACCAATAAGCATTCATTAATATACAACTACCATGTGTCAGGCACTTTATTATTTACTGGGTGGTGGTGGGGAGAAAAACAAAAGCTGAAAAAATATAGTCATTGCCCTCAAGGTACTTAAATTTCTATCCAGGTAAAAAACATGTACATTAGGTACGTAGGAGTAACAATAGGTAAAGTAACTTAAAGTCAGGATGATCTGAGTTCAAATACTTATTAAGACACCTTATTATGTACAAGTCACTTAACCTCCATTTCAGTTTTCCCATCTGCAAAATGGGGGAAATAGAACCTATATCTGATAGTTGTTGTAAAAATCAAATGAGATAACACATGTAATGTACTTTGGAAGTCTTAAAATGTTAAACAAGTGTTAGCTATTATGTACATAAATCAAAATAAACAACACATATGAAAAGTATATACAAGGTAATTTTAGAGGGGAGGAGGCAATAGTAGCTAAGCAAAATTAACATAATTATAAATCCACAAGTGAAAATTGTCTATTTTCTTTGACCTATTTCCTAACTATCTATTTCTCTATCATCAACATCTATATATGTATTTTCCTCATCACCAGCAGCAAAAAAATAATGCCCAGTTGCCACCAAAATGAAATAGGAAGAGAGCCCAGGAGAGTCTCTGTCTTTAAATATGTTGTGGAGAAAGTGGGGGACAATAAGCGTGAAGTAACACATATAAGTTATTGATGTGTTGGTTAGTTCTGCTGGCAATTTATTTTCATAAACTTTTAAAAAAGGTTTTCTATAAAGGATGACTTGCTGACTGTAGAGGGATATATTAGAAAAATCAGGTGATTATGACATATAATTGATAAATGATTACATATCAATTAAATGAAAAAATGGTTTGCAAGATAAAGTATAATGGGGGGGAGGAATCTAGTCAGCGTGTTGGAAGGCATGTGATAAGCACTTAGTCTATGTCAGGCATTGTGCTAAGATATAGAAACAAAAAGAAAACAATAATGTGATTTCCATCATGAAAGAATTCTCATTTTAATGGAGAGACAATATTTAAATAAATATGAACATGTATATTCACAAATATGTATATATATGTGTATATATATATGTATATATATATATGTATATATATGTATATGTTTATGGGTGCATGAGTTTGTGTGTGTGTGTGTACACACAGATATATTTGTAATCTCAATGCATATCATTTAAATGGAAAGAAATCAGAGGGAGAAGGCATAATAGTAGAAATACTAGAAAAAACTTCCTTGTGAATTTGGGCTGGATCAGAAAAAAAGACAAAGGAAGCTGAGAAGAGAAGAAGCAGAGTGTTTTTTCCTGGGCTGCAGTGAGTACAAAATGACATGGAATGATTTGTGTGAGAAACAGAATCTAGGGTAGTGTAGGTGGATCATAGAGTACAACTATGGAAGGAAATTGTAATTAAACTTAGAAAAATACAAAGGAACCAGGTTTTGATGGGCTTTAGTGGCCAAATTAAAGAGACTGCTTTATATATTAAGAGGCCACTGTACCAATTTAGGACGTAGGAGAGTCAATTTCCAATGGAGACAGTGAGCATGGAGAGGTGACTAGAGATGAAAGAAACATAATCCAGAAAATCATTTGTAATTTTTTGAGGAGTCAGTTACCTATCTGAACAAGAGAGGAGTCACAGATTTTTTCCACCTTGGATTACTATGGTAATTCCTGAAAATTAGATAAGAAAAGTGTTTTTCAGGGTGGCTAGGTGGCATAGTGAATGGAGTACTGGCCTTGGACTCAAGAGGAACTGAGTTCAAATCCTGCCTCAGACACTTTAATACATACTAGCCATGTGACATTGGGCAAGTCACTTATCCTATATTGCCCTTCCCTTCCCCCTCCACAAAGGGAACATAAAAGGAAGAAAAGTGTTTATCTGTTCATTCTATGCATTGTTTTTATTTTCTCTTTTAAGAAAAAAAACCCTGAAATGTCTTGTTCAAGGACAGAAAAATAGCTAAGTGAATATTCATCTAAAACCTGTTTTGATCTGACCTCTATCCTAATTATTCTTTGAGTATTGAATGAACACATTATGAAAGTTTCTTCTCTTTCCTTCCATTGTACATTAACTAACTCAATTTTATAAAGTTCTAACATAATTGTTGATGGAACATATTTGAGAAAATCAAATACTTCTCACCAACTGGAGAAAGTTATATATATTGTTTATAGAGACTTTTTCATTTATTTTTGACTGAAAATTAAATGAAAATATTTCAGATGAGTATACTTGGAAAGATTTTAAACAACAGAAAATAGATTATTCTACACCTTTGGCCTAATTTTCAGTTATGTGGAAACATACAAATGTAAGCATAAAAATATGAAGAAATAGGGACTGTATCTTTAATATCATGCATAATTAGTACAGGGAACATCCAGGTGATTGATCTCTTACTCACAGATTTCAATATTTTCTCTCCAATTTAGCATGGTGGGGGGAGGGATCAGAGCAGAAGTGCTAAATTCAAACAGAAATAAGCCAAAACCGTAACTAAGGATCCATTCATAGAGGTCACATATTTATTTCCTTGCAAAATATAATGTTTTCTGTTTTGTTGGATTTTCATTTATTTCATTAAATATTGCCCAACTACATTTTACTCTTATTCAGGTCAGGATGAATGTTTGACACTTCTAGCCCAGATCACCAAGAGGTCAAATGATTTTCCCAGAGTCACAAAGCTAGTGTTTGTCAGACAGGATTTAAAGACACTTCTTTCCAATTCTGAGGCGGATTTCCTCCCCGCAGTTTCTCTCTATATTGGCACAATGCCATAGAATTTTTTTCAGGATTTTGCTCAGTTCTTCTTCTTCTATTACTCTATTCCTTATTCTCAAAAATAACTTGAAAATAAATCATAGGGCTCAGAGTTAGTTACATCTTTCTGACATCTTGGTGGTTCACTGAATAAAGTCTGTGCAGTATGATATCAAATATAATAGAAAACATATCCTGCTCATCTTCCTTTCATTTATTTCCTAAGATATTTGTAAATGATGCTGGTTGTGAATATTAATGGGTAGACTATGATAAATTTTTTTTTGTCTTTCTAGTTTTTATTTTATTATTTTTGTATTTTGAAACATGTTCATAGTAATTATATTATAAAAGATAACTGCATTTCCCTCCATCCTATCCTGCACCCCCCACTTATACTATTTTCTCGATTCAACCAATCCTTTTTCAAAAATGTTTGCTTCTAACTAACCTCTCCCCAATCTGCCCTCCCTTCTATCATCCCCCCTCTTATCCACTACCCACCTATTTTCCTATAGGGTAAGATATCCAATTACATGTGTATGTTATTCCTTCCTTAAGGAAAATACAATGAGAATCATGTCCCATTCCTTTGCACCTTCCTGCTCTTCCCCTCCATTGTATATACACACACACACAAATACACCCGCCTATACACATACACATATGTATGTATGTGTGTATGCATACATACATGCATACATACATATATATGTATGTATATGTATGTGTGTATGTATGTGTGTGTATGTATATATATGTATGTATATGTATGTGTGTGTATGTATGTGTGTGTATGTATATATACATGTATATATATGTATATATATATATATATACATATATATTCCCTTCAACTATCCTCATACTGAGAAAAGTCTTATGAGTTACAATTACCATTTTTCCATGTCGGAATGTAAAGAGTTCAACCTTAATAAGTTCCTTATGACTTCTTTTTCCTGTTTACTTTATGCTTCTCTTGCTTCTTGTATTTGAAAGTCAAATTTTCTGTTTAGCTGGGTTTTTTTTCATCAAGAATGCTTGAAAATCCTCTATTTCATTGAATGACCGTATTTTCCCCCTGTATTATTATTCTAACAATTTTTTGGGTAGGTGATTCTTGGTTTTACTCCTAGCTCCTTTGACCTCAAGAATATCATATGCCAAGCCTTTCGATCACTTAATGTAGAAGTTTCTAGGTCTTGTGTTATCCTGATAGTGTTTCCACAATACTCAAGTTGTTTCTTTCTCACTGCTTACATTATTTTCTCCTTACCCTGGGGAATTCTGGAATTTGGCTATGTTATTTGTAGGTATTTTCTTTTGGGGATCATTTTCATGAGACGATCTGTGAATTCTTCCAATTTATATTTTACCCTATGGTTCTAGAATATCAGGGCAATTTTGTTTGATAATTTCTTGAAAGATGATGTCTAGGCTATTTTTTTTTATCATGGCTTTCAGGTAGTCCAATAATTTTTTAATTGTCTCTCCTTGATTTATTTTCCAGGTCAGTATTTTTCCAATGAGATATACCACATTGCTTTCTATTTTTTTTCATTTGTTTGGATCTGTTTTATAGTATCTTGATTTCTCATAAAGTCATTAGCTTCCAATTGCTCCAGTTTAATTTTTAAGGTGTTATTCTCTTCAGTGAGTTTTTAAAATTCCTTTTCCATCTGGCAAATTTGCCTTTTTAGGGGGGGCGGAGCCAAGATGGTGGCATAGCAGCAGCAACATATCGCAGCACTCACATAGCCACCCCAAAATACCCATGAAATAGGGCTCTAAACCAATCCTGGAACTCCAAAACGCACACAAAGATACTTCCCACTAAAGTCAGCTCGGCTAGGAGGAACCATATCAGCACTGCCAACCGAAACCAACTTGGCCTGAAACCAGCTGTGACCCTGGGGGCGGCTGGACGGAGGAGCGGATGAGCTTCAGGTGAGCAGATTAGCCACAGCAGTGAATGGGAA
>CM053583.1:25923998-25943410 GCA_028627135.1 Pseudochirops cupreus | reverse complement strand
GCTTTGGCCTTGCATTTAATATAATTGACAACAGGAAGCCACCATGTGTTCTTAACAGAGAATATGATAGGTGAGGAAAAACAAATAAATGAAACCATATAGATGCTGTTAACAATGGCTATAAGCAGATAAAAAGCTTCAGAGAGGATGCAAATATAAGAAGAAAACAAGAGAAAAAATAATTTTATAAGTAAGGCTTCTCAAAATTAAATAAAATTGAACTAGTACTTCATGTGGTGAGTGATTCATAAGGAACTGTTTTTAACACAAATTCTGATTTATAATAGGCATGATTGTGACAGGTGTGGGTCTAAATTTGAAAGAACTATACTTCAATTATAATTTTGATAAGCTCTGCTAGAGATTATTTTGTGATATCCTATAGCAGATTATATTACTCAAGTGCCTCCTCCCTTTTATGTTATTTTTTTCCTAATGATTAGCCATATGGATTATTCACGGAAAACATACTTCTACACTGAAGCCAAGTCTGTTCAGGAAGAGATCTCTTTTGGAACTCTCTATACAACTCTATTCATTCATCCAATTATTTATGTATCAATTTGTTTATCTGTTTACTTATTTATTCATTCATTCATTCGTTTGTTTGTTTTGCATTTTAGAAGCATACAGAAGTATATTGGCTCATCAAGAGACTGGACTACCAAGAAGAATGAACAGTTTAAATTGTTGCATAAACCAGGAATGTGACAGCTGATTATCATGCTGTTAGGAAAAAAAAATACACACATACACACACATATATATGTGTATGTGTTTGCATATGTATATGTGTGTGTGTGTGTGTACAGCATTTTATATGTCATCCTCAACCTCTTGCAGCATTTGGAGTCATTTAATCCTGGAAAGATATGGACAACTATACTTGGGTTGAAACTCTGCTTGAAGTGTATTCTGTAAATCATTAAGGCTCCGCTGGAAACGCATTTTTCTTTCATCAATAAGCTCGGGAAATAATCTTTCCACACTGCCTGAGGACCTTTACATCTCTGTTATTTAACCACTTCAATCTTTGTGGGCAATCACCAGAGTGTCTCCAATACATTTTGGACAATTTCCAACAGTTGCTTCACTATCAAATACAGATTCAATCCCTTCCGCCATTCCACTATTCTTAGCCTGTTACTGGTTTGTTTTGGAGTCCCTAGCAAATGACAGGAGAGGGGCTTCTTGATGGTTTCAGTGTTATCAGGAAGTCATTATTTTCCCCTTAAAATTCTCAAGGAAATGAGGATCAGGACCCCTTCTCATTGTTCTTGAAACACTCTTAGTGGTGTCTTGAATGAAATTTGACTTCTATTTCCACATATATCTCCTTTTGAATAGGATCAGAGATGTAAGGGCTGTGGGAAATAAGAAGTCCACTTTTGCCCTGCCATTTTTCGCATTAGAAAACAGGGGGAAATAAAGAGGAAGTGATTAACTCAAAGTTACATCATACATCACAGAACCAGCATTTCAACCTTGATATTTAACTTCAAGTTTACTACAATGACCACTCTACCAAGCTAACTAATTTTCCTTTAACATGGTTAATTTGAGCTCTGAATTCTACTGGAGGGGCCACAAACAGGTGGCATTAGAGTTTGGATCTAATCCTTATGCTGTAGTTCTAAAATAGGGCTCTCTTTAAATATCATCAAGTAAGCCAAATCATTACTCCCCACATCAGGTGATACATTTTGTTTGCTTGACGTCAACGGACTTACCTTAGTTTTTCAGAGACAATTAGCCACTTGCCCCAACTTGCACCCTGTTCCAGGGAGTCAATGTTAATAAATAAACACTTATTAAGCACCTATTATGTGCCAGACACTGGGGTAAGTGCTGGGGATAGATAACAAAAAGACACAAAAGATAGTCCCTAACCTCAAGAAGCTTATAATTTATTGGGGCAGACAGGAAGTAAACAATATGTCTAAAATGCTAGATACAGGAAAAATGGAAATAATCAAGAAATAGAATGTACTAGAAATTGAGAAAGGCTTTGGGAAGAAGACAATATTTTAATTGGGATGTGAACAAAAGCAAAGGGTTGTTCCCCTATAAATAGTATTACCAAAGAGACTTCCCCTAATATTGGCAGTAAGTTGTAATCAATAGTAATCCATCTCAAGACTAGGATAACATCACTATCTAGAGATAATGTCTCTCTCCTCTTTATTGTGAAACAATACTCTCTACTGTACCCTCAACTGAAGTGTCTGGGGGCTCCTCTGGGACAAAGGGCAAGGAGTAAGAATGGGATCACAGACTGAGAGGTGAACGGGACCTCAGCAGTGTGATTTAGTGGAAAGAACTCTGGATTTAGAATTACATGACTTGAGTTCAAAATTGTCATATTGGATAAATTGCTTATCCACTCTGTTCCTCATTTTCCTCATATATAACATTCAAGAGTTGAATTAGAAAACTGTGATTCCAGGCTCAAATCTACATTATAATTATTTAGTTGAAGGTTGTTTAAACTTTTTTATATCCCATCCTTTAGCAGGCTGGGAAAGTGTATAAAAATAATATTTAAGTGCATAAAAAGAAATATATGATTATAAAGGAAATATATTGAAATACAATTTATATTTTTATAATAAATTCAAGAATACCTTCCTCAAAATGATGTGCAATCTGATACAGGCTATACATGTACAAACATACTAAACATATTTCCACATTAGTCTTGTTGTGAGAGAAGGATCAAAATAGAAGAGAAAAGCCACAAGAAAGAAAAAAAAAATAAAAGAGATAATAGTGTGCTTCAGTTTACATTCAGACTCCATAGTCCTTTCTCTGGGTGTGGATAATATTTTTCTTTGTGATTCTTTTTAAAATGTCTTAGATTATTGTATTGCTGAGAAGGTCTAAGTCTATCAAAGTTATTTGATGCACAATGTTGCTGTTACTGTGTACAATGTTCTCCTGATTCTGCTCACTTCATTCAGCATCAGTTAATGTACATCTTTCCAGTGTGTTTTTTTTTTTTCTGAATTCTACCTGCTCACATTTTCTTATGAAACAATCGTGGAAAAAACATATTTACTGTGACCAATTTGCAGAGTTAAGCAAACCAAGGGTCCCAATGACTGAAAACAGAAATATATATATTTCATTCTATAACCTAAATCCATCATTTCTTTGGAATAAATGGCATATTTCACAACATCAATCTTCTGGATTCATGAATGATCATTGTATTGATCGTGTTTCTTGAAGCTTTCAAAGTTGATTTTTTTTTTAAATATTCTTTTGGACAAATTGTTCCCAAGGTTCTATTCATTTCATTTCTGTAAGCTCATCAAAGGCTTTAAATTTACTAATTTGTGTAATTTCCAATATTATAACATAAGTTATTTTGGTTTTACAAGGTGATTTACTACAATAGCTCTCAATTTCTTAATCTGTAAAATATGAATTTTGAAATTCCATCTATATCTTCATGGATAATAGTATGAGTTCAAGAGCATTTTAAATGAAGAAGGAAAAAAAAGGAGAAAGAAAGAAGGAGGGGAAGGAAGGAAAGAACAACCAAGGGAAAGAAATAAAGCAAGAAAAGAGGAAAGAAATACATTTTAAAAAGAAACGAAAAAGAAGCAAAAAGTCCCTGCCATCATCTAATTTAGAGTGGTTGATAATACGTATAAATTGAATCCTCTTGCTACAACACCACTTATTTTTCTTCTGTTGTGAACTGAAATATTATATTGTTTATTTTGTCTGTTTGTAACTCACAACTCTGTAATGTCTGATATTGATGCTCTTATTGTCATTGTAGTTTGACTTACGGAAAACTGCATAGGTATCAAAACGAATTCCAAGTCATACCTGGTCCCAGTCTTGAGGTGATCCCAAACAACCTACTAGTGGAAAGGGCATTGCATTTGGGGTTAGACTATCTGGTTTCAAATCCTATCCCTTCCACTTGCTAGAAGTTTCATCATGGTTCCCAAAAAGGAAACTAAATTCTTTAAACTATGATGGAAGATCTACAATAATTCTAGTAGCTATCTTTATAATTGGATAGATTTGGTATGAAACTATAGCATTGTCTCACATGCTGAACCAAAGACTAACGTCTTATTTTGGAGGAATAGGAAGAAACAAAGCAACAATTAGGTATGTTTGATTTTTTAACTTTGTAAGTAGGGAAAGAAAAATGGGAAAGGGACAACAAATATCTACCTTTGTCTATGAAGCAGGAAATTCTGAGGTGTCTGCATTTTCTGTAAACATTAGTCTTGCCTAGAGGATAAGGGTGTAAATTGGTGTGGGGAGTAATCTTTCAGTGATTGAGGTAGGTACATTTTGTGATGACACTGGAGATCACACAGGACCTTCTAGTCCAAACAGACCATATGTCAGCACATTAAAACATGCTAGTACAATCTTGGGTGTTCTCAGCCCCATTCTCCAGAAACAACGGGGAAAAAAAATGAAATGTCTATTGAGCTATGAGCACAGAAGAAGCATTTCATAATTGCTGTAAAAGTCAGTAGGGGCACAGAAAGTGATAGAACATCTGTGTTGGAGCTGAGAGAGCTTAAAAAACTTGCTTGGGCAGCAAGTGCTTTTTTGGTTGTTTGTTAGAACTGTTTGAGCTCATTATATAAACTCTGGGAATGAGAACACATAATATGAAGTTTAGGCTGAGAACATCAGGAAGGACTTTTGGAAGGTCCATTTGTTTTTATAACTTAGTTCAAAGAATCATAGAACTTTAAATTAGAAGAAATCTCAGAGAATAGCTAATCTAATACCTTCCTGAAAAATAATTACCTGTATAACATACCTTGCAATTGCACATTCAGGGTTGATTAAAGAGCTCAAATGAGGGGTAATTCACTTTCTACCAAAGCAGCCCATTCTACCTGGGGGGCAGCTAAAAGTATCAGAAGGGCTTTATTGACATCAAATGAAATTATTGTTCTGCAACTTCTGCCCATTTAGTTTATGATCCTGCCCTCTGGGGAAAAAGAGAAACAAAAAAGATTGATGTCTCATTTTTTATAAAATGTTTCCAAATATACTTGAAAAAGGAAAGTTAGGTCTCTGTGATTCCTTCTCTTTATTTCTGTATGAATATTTACATTTCTTGAAACTGGCCTTCATATATAGCATTATTTCACTGTTCTTCATCTTATGAAATTTTCATCTAATCAATGAATTATAAATTACTGACTAGCAGCTGTTTAACAAATACTGTTAAGTAACGGAATTATAACTCCCCAACTCCTGACTCAAGCTTCTAATATGTCCTTCATAAACTTGGTCATATGCTAACTGTCCAATAAATATTTGGTGGATTAAATTCAACCTCACAAGTTCCATAGTTCATTTAAAAAAGAATGGTTTGTATTATTACCTTTGAAATCACTACACTTTGCAGAAATATACTAAAATCAATAATATAATGTTAATTTAACATTTCAAGTAATATTATATTCCTGAATTACCTTTTATTGCATTTCATAAAAACAATCTAGGTTTCTTAATTTACTGAGGCACGAGTAAACTATTGTATAACAAACCTGTGCATTTATGTAGCATACTGTACTAGAAGAGTTGTTACAGTATTGATTAGAATTCATCAAAAATTAGAAAAAATATATTATACTTGGATATCATTGTTATTTTATATTAAGTATGTCGTGTCAATTTAAGTAAATATGTTCTAATTATGAAACATGAGAATTTTGAAATTCAATTTAAGAAACATTGAGCACCTTCTACATGCTACTATAAGGCAGCTAGATGATGAAGTGAATTAAAACTTGCCCTTAAATTTAGGGAGATCTGAGTTCAAATCCAGCCTCAGACATTTCTGATTTTGGGACCTTTAGGAAGTCACTTTACGACTCTCTGTCTCAGTTCCTTTATCTGTTAATTGAGGATAATATTAGTATCTTTTTCCTGGCACTGTGATGAGGATAAAACAAGACATTTGGAAAGTGGCATAGAAATCTTAAAACTCCACCTAGAGAGTTTTAAGCTGTTGGTTTTTGTTGTAGTTGTCATTTATAAAGCACATGCTAAGTTCTGAGGACACAAAGCTTAAATATTATGCACACACACACAACAAAGGATAAAGTGTGTATATCTTAAGGATATAAAAAGCAAACATGGGATAATATCGAATAATGTCAGGAAAGAGTGTGTCAAAAATTGGCAACATCAAGAATTACTGTAGGTCGCAGATAAAATTGGACAAATATTTGAAGGAAACCTAGGAATTAACTGCTCGTGGGGTTGTGAATTAGTCTACCCATTCTGGAGAAAAATTGGAAACTATGACCAAAGGGTTATAAAACTGTACACACCCCTTGACCCAGAAATACCATTATTAGGTCTGTATCCCAAAGACATCAATCAGAATGGAATGGACCTGTATGTATTTGTGTGTGTATGTGTGTGTGTGTGTGTGTGTATCACACACACACACACACACACACACATTTCAGCTCTTTTTGAGATTGCAAAGTATTGGAAAATTGAGGGGATGTTCATTAAATAATGAATATCCACCTCCAGAGATAGAACTGATGAATTCTTAGTGCAAATTGAACTATATGCTTTACTTTCTTTAATTGCCTTCCTTTTTGTGACATGGTTAATATAGGAATATATTTTGCATTGTTTCACACATATAGTTGATATTGCTTTACTTCCTAGTGAGCAAAAAAGGGGCTGGAGGAAGGGAGAGAATTTGTATCTCAAAATTTAGAGGAAAAATGTTAAAAATAAGTGCACAGTAATTAAAAAAAAAAAGAAAACTAAGAATCCTCTGAGACAGAGGAAATAAGAATTGCATTTCAACTATAGGGAGTCATTTGTACCGTGTACAGTCAGCGAAGCTGCCCAGAAGGTCTGTGACAGAATACATAAAGAAAAATTCTAGGAATGAATGTATGTATGTATGTATGCGTGCATTTATCCATGTGTTATAATAACTATATATCATATAGATTTTTCAGTCATCCCCAACTCTTCATGACCACATTTGGGATTTTCTTGGCTGTTAATGGAGTAGTTTTCTATTTCCTTTTTCCAACTCATTTTACAGACAAGGAAACTGAGAGAAAAAAGCAGTTAAGGGATGTCAGGGTTCTCTTTCAGAGTACCCTAACTTGCCTGCAGAGGCAACCAGTTACTTACCCTACTTAAGTTGGCACTAGCACACATTAGAACAGAAGAGTCATGGCTCAGAGGTGCAAACAGAAAAGATGTATTCAGGTCTCTCCTATGGCATGTCTTATAACCATATCTTAAAGCAGGCTTCCTAAGGTAGACTTCCTAAGGCAGACTCCAAACTACCTCCAAGGCATAGGTCTTATACATACCCCAGATCCACATACCACACATGACAGAGCCTAGCTGAACAGAATTGTGAGAGGAGAGGTGCAATCACAAGGTCATGAAAGCCCCAGGGTGTGGAGACACTAATCATGAACATCAGGTAACCCCACATAAAAGAATCTTGAGCAATGCAGTATCCCCTGGCCAGGGACAGGGAAATATGCTCTGACCTCTACATGACCCAACTAATTCCCAAGCCTCAGACACTTCCCTGTTCCTCAACACAACCGTTTGAAATCTGTATGTATTTCCTAGTCCTTACAAAGGGACTTACCCAGGATCACATAACTAGTAAATGTAGATGACTGGATTTGAACCAAGAAGTTCAACTGGGTCTTCCTGACTCCAAGACCAGCACTCTCTCCATGGCACCATGTAGCTGCCCCATGTAAATAGATAGATATATACATAGAGACACATGTACAGATACATACAACACATACATATGATATATGCACATATATACATACATATGTGTGTTTATATCCTCTAGATATATCCTAGAAGCAAAAAATAGTCACTTGAAGATTTTGGAGTTTGAGGAAAGAGGCAAAACGATAAGATTGGTGTTATTTAACACACATGGCTAAATGTACGTGTGTGCATGTATACATGTATGTGTATGTATACACACTACATATATATTGCATATATATTTCATGGCATGTACTGTGCAGAGATCATACAAGAAAGATGAGTTATTAGAGGTAAGGAGAATAATTAAGAAGCTCTTCTAACTATTTAGGAAAGAGAGGAAAAGTGCCTGAACTCTAATAGAAGCTGTGTGAATGGAAGGAAGGATTTGTATGTGAGTGCTAGTACAGAGGCAGGTTCAAGATCTGGTAACTGATTCCATCCAGATAATAGAGAGAAAAGAAAAAGTAAAGGATGACTGTGATTGCCAGTCTAGTTTCGTGGTGACAATGGAAAACAGGGATGACATCTGTTATGATCATGTTGAATTTGAGGTCCTGATGGGGCATATGAGTAGAGAAGTTGTATAGGCAGTTATATAGAGAGCTAGAGTGTAGGAGACAGATGAAGAATGAAAATACAGAGTCAAGGGTACTATTCATGAAGACGATTATTGAATCCATAGGTGTTGATAAGATTATCAAGGTAAAGAATGTAGTTTAAGAAGAGAAGATAGTTTCCCCACCAAGTAAGAAGGTATAGGAAGTGGATTATTGCAATAGATATCATTGAGGAAAAATAAAATCAGTTAGACAAGTAGAAGAAAGAAAAGGTATGAACAAAGTCTTGAAGACTGAGTGAGGAAAGAATGTCCATGAAGGCTGAAAATTTTTTCAAAATTTGAGAGGTTAGGTAAGGTAAAGACTAATAAAAGTCACGGATTAACAATTGTTTTCATTGGTGAACTGGAGAAAAACTCTTTTAATTGAATGGTGAGATCAAAAATCTGATTTCAAGGGATTGAGAAGTAAATCAAAGGGGAAAATATTGAATGAAAGTGCACGATCCATGCCATGCCAAACTTTGCCATAATTTGTGAAAGGGAAAGGAAATAAAAGAATAATAGTTTAAGAGAATGGAAAGGTCAAGCAAAGATTTATTAACACAAGGGTAGTTTTTTTTTCTCTCTCTACAAATACAAACCGCAATTTCTCCAGGACAATGGTTCATTTGGACAAACAAGTTAATAAACTTACATATACCATGATTATGATCATGATTCAAAATATTTTGACTGGTCTTCACAAAACAAACCAAAATGGTCCATCATTTGTTCTGGACTAGGAATCTTTATAACTGAGTAGGAAAGGACAGGGTATATTTTTCATTGAGTAGCCTTTGAGAACCCAAGGTTACCTTCACATCATGACAAAGATTGGCAATAATAATATAAGTAATATCAGCAAATTTTACCATTAGTAATGATCCTGATATTCTATTTTCATACTCTTTTAATTAACTTTCAAATATATCTTACATCTTCATAATTCTATTCCTTTCATTTAAAATTATTTTTACTACTAAGCATACAGAGTGTTTCAGAACTTTTGAATTTCTGCTCTCTAAGGTATTTATAATTTTAAAGGTACATTTCATATTTATTATTATGAAGAAAGTGACAAATGACTTCAAATATGATATCAATACAAAATAGTGAATAGGCGATAGCTGATATTATATTCTTATATTTCTGTATATACATATTATCTTGCCCCACATGATCTAAAGTCCTTGAAGACAAAGATATTACATAGTTTTATGCCTACTGTCCAGCATGGTGATTAATATCTAGTGAAACTTTAATAAATGTTTGTCAATTAACTGTTTATTTGAAGTTATTTTTGTATGAATAGAGAAATAGACTTGGACTCAGAAAGATTTTGGTTTAAATCTCACCTCAAAAATTTTCGACTGTGTGACCACATTAAAATAATTTTATCTCTAAAATGTGGTTTCGTCATCTATATAAAACCGATAATAACTGGATTATGTGCCTCACAGAGTTATTGGAAGGTTCAAGTGGGATAATATATAAAAATGCCTTGTTAACTTAAAAATTGAGTAAGTGTGGATTTGTGTTAGATGAATTGTCATCATCTTCAACCTTGTCATCATGTTTGCCATCATCATTCTTCCCCAAAGAGCCCAATGGAATTGTTCTGCCTGGATTTCCCATGTCATAGTTGGAGTCATCTTCAAAACTGTGTACAGTAATACTCAGGAAATATTTCTGGCCACATAGGTTAGGAGATCTAAGAGGTGCCACAACACCTGTGCAAAGTACCAGGTAGGAAATCTTTAAAATGAGGCACAGGGAGAGAGGAGATTATCTCGGTCAGAGTTGCTCCAGACTCTCAGAGAGTGAGTGGGCTTTCAGTTACCTCAGCCTGCCTGAACAATTTCCTTACATTCTTTAAAATAAAAGATATCTGGGGCAGCTAGGTGGTGCAGTGAATAGAGAACCAGTCCTGGAATCAGGAGAACCTGAGTTCAAATTCGGCTTCAAACACTTAACACTTACTAGCTGTGTGACCTTGGGCAAGTCACTTCATCCAATTGCCCTGCCTTTCCCCCTTCAAAAAGCAAAATGAAAAAAAAAAGATAAAAGATGCTCAAAGTTGTTTGTTTTTATGGGTGTTGTAATTTTATAAATTATTCATTGTTTCAGAGGATTGATGATGATTAGTTTTATATATTAAAAAGATGTGAGAGAATTAGGGTGCAGAATGAGCCATACCTGGTCTTTGGATACATTCCTTGAGGCGATTTGTCTTGTTTGACTATATATATTTGTTACAAGAAATTTGCTTTTCTTCTGCTCCTCCCAGTGTGGTGAGAAATGGTAACTAGAGAATATAGATTTCTGTCAATTAAAAGAAAGGGGGTTGGAGAAGCATGTTGGAGATATGAACTGTCTCATGCACATTCCTTGAGGTCACTATTTTACTTTGTTACAAGAGACCTCTGATAAAGTAGTAGTAAATATGTAGATGTTGATTTTGTTTTGAGGGGGTCCTTTGGTATAAGTTATGTTATCAGACCAAACTTCTCTCTAGTGTTCTTCTCCTATCTTAGGATTGTTTGGTATAAAAAACAAAGAAAATTCATTCATCTTTCATTAATTAAATCAATGAGGATTTATTAAACACCAGTGACCCTGGTCAAGTCACTTAGCCTCTTAGTACCCCAAGGAAACGTTCTAAGACTGAGTTTAGAAGAAGGTACAGTCCTGTATTATTAATAGGAGTTACCTCACCTGCGATTTTCCTACATCAATGAATTCATAAATACAGTACTCAAGTAATCCCAATCTCTATATTTCAGGAATTAACTCACATGCATGAGCTACACACATACACATATAGTCAAATTAATATTCTATTATATTCTACTATACTAATATTCTACTATATTCTACTATTATAATATTATACTACATTATACTAATATTCTACTATATTCTAGGCACTGTACTAAGTACTAGGGGTACAAAAGAAAGTAAAAAGGTAGTCCCTGCTTTCAAAAACCTCACAATCTAAGAGGGGAGATAACATACAGACAATTATTTACAAACATGCTCTATCAATGATAAGTTGGAAATAAAAACACATCACCACTACTACCATTAAAGACCTAAAATATATCCTCCCAATGTACCTTTTCCTGTCCTCAAGGAGTTGTGCATTTTGGAAATGAGGGGGAGAACATGTATTTTTATAAGCAATACAAAATACATAAGGAGGAAATATAAAGAATATATATATTTTTTTAATTTTTTGTTTGTTGTAGTGAAAACCATAGTCCCTTTGTGGAGCAGAGGCAGGAGGTATAAGACAAGGCCCTATGGAAGGGGTAGTACTAGAGCTCAACCCTCAAGTTAGCTATTTTTAGAGAACAAGTTGAGGTAGGAGCGGTACCATGAACAGGAAACAATATGTGTGAAGGTATGGAACAGGTAAAACAATCAAGAAGTGATGGAAAGGAAGCCCATCCTTAGGTCCCAGAAATGTGTATCCCTTTACCACAGGGGCAGATCAATTTGTTTACCTGGTGTGAGTGCCAAGGGAAATTCTCAAGGTGAAACTCTGCCTGTATCCTGAAACAAACAACCCACCAAACTAGGAAGCATCCAGAAGCTCACAGCTGCTGTGGACATTCTACTTGAACAAATTCTTTAGGCTGAATGGGCTTATTCCACTTCAATCAGTCTATATACATTAAGAGCTTCTAGCTGGCTCATCCTGTCTTTTTGGTGAGATGAGCATGGAATAAAATTAAAGCCACTCCAAAGAAATCCAAATAAAAACAGCCTTTTCCTTGCAAACTTAACTGCTTAAAGCAACACTCAAGGCTGATGAAATATGTGAGTACAAGTATATCATGCATGCTAATTACAATCTATTTGGTTTTATAAAGTGTTTATCTGGGTCCTGGTGTGGGACGCAGCACAATTTGACCTCCTGATCCCTAGCTTATTCCTGTCCACTCGAAGAGTCTAGTTAATGGACAACTGGCAGCAGGCTTTGTGGGTGCACAGACCTCCAGTTTTTTGGTTTCTCGGTGCTGATTATGTTTTATCCAAATTACAGTGGGAAGTGATTCTCTGATAGGTGATTGCAATCAGGGTGATAATACGTAATTTTGATTAATCAAGAAAGTTTGATTAATTTCAGTGTTGATCTTAGAATAATCCTGCGCTGGAATGAAATGCTGTTTACTGTCATTTTAGATGAGTAATAACCTGCAGTGCATTGAGGGCTTGTTTGAAGTTTTCAAAACTTTGAGCTGAAGTTATCCTCCATCTCCACTTGCTTATTTCTGTTGGTAAATAAAACTAAATTATTTCAGAGTTTTCAAAAGAAGCCCTCCCCAAAGCATATCCTTCTATTTACATCACATGACATATATAATTAAAAAAACTATTGTTGCTAGTGCTATTAAGATAAATGACTTTCTTTTATGTTTCTTGAAATTTTATACATTCCAATAGAATGTAATTTTCCCTAATTGTTCCTAAATGACTGATGTACTTTTTTTTCTCCCCAGTTATATATCTAGCCAAAAGCCCCAATCATTGTGAGTGGAGAGGATTGATGGGAAGATGACAGCATGAGTCATTGAGCATGGTTAGGCATAGGTGAGTTTGAGAACAACTTTCCGACAGAGCTCTCCAAAAGTACAATGGACTGCCTTTGAATGTCATGGGTTTTGAGACACAGAGTCATGTAGCAAAACGGGTACCTCAAAATTAGAGTAAGGAAATTCTCTTTTTAAATCAGGCCTCAGCTACTCTATTAATAATGGTCAGTAGCTTCTCTGCAACTTACTGTCTTAGGAAGTGGTTGGGAATGCTGAAAAATTAAAAGACTTGTTTAGAAGTTATGCAGTCAGGGTGTGTTAGAGATGGGAACTGAATTGCAATATTCCTGACTCTGAGGTGAGGTCCCATCCACTATGCATGAAGCTTCCAAGACTTTTTATTTAACTACTCATTTCAAATAAACTTTTCACTTATAGTCACTGGGTTGCTTGTAATTCACAGCTGTTCACATTAATCATTAAATACACTCCTTTTATCATGTTATTTCTCTCGGCAAGAACCTACCATGGTTCTTTATGGCTTTACATGCAGAAGGTGCCATGTATGAATCCCAAAAGAAACAAACTGATTTGAGAGGCTCCATGATCACTTGCTAGAGATAATAGAGATGGGATTTAGGTTTCTGCAATTCCCTAGCACTTGTGCCTATCTGTGGAGGGTCTGATACACACTTATCAAAATATTAAGCCCTGCTTTGCACTATTTTCCAACATGATCTATATACTCTGGGGAGGCCAATGAGCTTCCTAAGCCATGTAAAACTTGACCTTCTCACTTTATATCATGCTATGTTCCCTGTGCCTGAGTTCAATACCAACTTCTCTTCTCATAAAAAAAGGGGCTCTTGACAGTAGGGACCATTATTTTATTTTATTTTATTTTTGCATCCCAGATAGAGTTTAGCAGATTGCTCTAGTAGTTAATGTTCAAATGATTGAGTAAAAATATCTTACCCAAGTACCAAGACTAATATCAATTCTTCTCATCTTCATGATGATTTTCTTGATCATACTAACCCATTTTTCTATTTTCTTTTGTACTTACAAACCCTGTTATACAAGTTCTTTATTTTATAGCTACTGATTTTCTAATTATCTGCATAAGATAATTTAATATTGGTTTTCTCAATACATCGTGCTATTTACTCATAGGTGTATAGATGTTTTATGACATCAATTTGATGAAATACTCATTAGGGGCAAGAAAAAATTAATTGACATTATTTGGCCATGCTAAATATCTAGTATATCACTGGACATGTGTTACTTATGCACTAAATATTTGTGATGTGTTTTTGAGATAAAGAGAAAAATCTTCCTACTACCCTTCCAAATATTTTGAAAAAAAAAATGTCTATACATGATGCATGAACTTCGTCACTAGCCACTCCTCAAATTCTTATAATCCACTTGCTACTGCCCAACTGTAATGAAAACTATTTCTCTAACATCAGCAAGTCTTGCTCAAAAGTTAAGTTGTCTATATTGACAGGCACTTACTCTACTAGGTTGGAAGCCTTAAAACAGAAGAGATTCAAGTGCTGGTCAGGTGTTTGGTATTGAGGATTCCAACTGCATGTGGCTTGAACTATAGTACTGAAGTATCTTTCAAACCATATTCTGTGACTCCTCATCCTTATTGGCCTTTATGTAATATTTGATGCTATCATTCAACATCTTTTCCTATATTCACAACTTAATGGGCTTTGGTGACATTGCTTTCTCTTACTTTTCCTATGATCTCTTTGACTATTCTTTCTCAATCTTGACCAGAATATTTACCTTGTGCTGTCTTCCCCAAATTGTTTCCTCAATACTCTTCTATAACATTTATATCTAAATCTATTTGTCTTTCTGCATCTATCTACTGATCTATCTATCAATTTATTGGCCGATCTAGTCTGTTCTTGGATGATCATACACACTCTTTTAGTTCAAATTATTAGTTTTATATAGATGAATCACATTTTTTTACATTCATCCTTGATCTCTTTGTTGATTTCTACTCTTTCATTTCCAACAGCCTGGATATCTCATTGGCAGCTCAGTCACAATATGTGCAAAATAAACCTAAAAGGGTAAAGAGTGAGAAGAAAGAGTGGGAAATATAAAGAATGTTTGTTCACGGGTCTGAGAAGTTTAGGAGGATGGGGAATGGAAAAAAAAACTGTGCATTTGTCAATTAATCATTTTAAGTTATGACATAAAAAGCATTTTCTATAAAGTGGTATGGAGGAAGGAGTAGCAAAACTGCAATTTACAGAGGAAAGAGTGGTTAGTGAGGGAATAGAAGTACTAGATATAGATAGCATTTGCAAGAATATCAGCAATAAAGAAAAGTAGAGAGAAGACAGTTATATGTAACAGAAATGTCAAAGTTAAGTTTTCCTGGTGAGAGGAGGAGAAATTGGAAATGTGTACAAAAAAGAGTGATTGCTGGAGCAAGTTTATAGTCATAGAAATTAAACTAAAAATTAGAGGTTTAATTGAATTAACTAGTTAACAATTGATGCCTAATGAAGAACTGTCCTCTCTGCTCAATTTATCAAGTTGTGGAGGGATTTTGCCCCTCCTTTGTTAACTGATTTCAATTAACTTAACAGATTGGTTAAATTCTACATACGTTTTTCCTTCCTCAGGATGCGATTTTGTTAGCAAATTCAAGAAACAGGATCTGATGAAGAAAGTACCTACGACTTAGAGGGATTAACTTATTTTCATGGTAACTGAGTTTGTTGTGGGGCACTAGCCATTTAAACTTGTGTGTGGTTCACTGTAAAGCATGACTTAAGGATCTGAGTTTAAAATACTGAAGAAACCATAAGATTGAAAAATACAAATTAGAACAGGCTTGCTGTAAAACACTAGGCTACTGGTGGTGCAGTAGATACAGTGTTGGACCTGGATTAAGGAAGACCTTATTCTACCTCAGATTCCTTAACTATAAAATCAGATTCATAATACCACCTACCTTTCATAGTTGTTGTAGGATCAAATGAGATATTTATAAATGGCACTCAGTGATTAATACATAGTAGGTTATTTATACATACACGTGTGTGTGTGAGTGTGTGTGTATATTCCTTTTCTTGATATAATTTAAACCAAGTTCTCCTCTCTTTTCACTATATATGAATATTCTGATGTGAATCTGATTATATGATATCTTCTGATTCAATGCCCTTTGTAACTTACACACTGTTATCAATCAATATCTATGCCTACTTCTGTTGTGAACCCCTCTCCCTTTCTACATAGGAACTTAGATCTCTAGTAATGGAATTCTGAATGTTCATGAAATGGCAAGTGATTCTGACCAGTTCTATAAAGGGACCTTACTCAATCATAGTTATTTCCTTGAAATTATTCAACCAGGGATATGATGGGACCTTCAGCCAATCCTGGATAAAAATAGGATATGCATTACAGAGATAACCCCTGAAGATTAGACTAACTATTGGTTGATGTGATTAGACTTGAAAACAATACTGTGGCTTGAAAATATTGCAAGGTGATTATTGATGAAGAAGTTTGAGGAAAAAAAAATCACTTCTATTTGGCAGTTAATGAGACACTAGAGACCTTAAATATAGCCATTTTCATAGGAGAAAAATGGTAGAAGCTAGATTGTATGGGAAAGATTTTGTATGGTAAGGAATAAGTAATAAGTAGGGAAGTAGCAAAAACTTCTAAAACAACTTTTTTCCCACGAAAGTAACCAAAAAAGTGAGAAAGGGGTAATAGTAGTATGGGAGCAAAGCATTGAGGAAGGTTTTACTACTATTGAGGAATCTTAAACATGTTACATTCTCCAAATAATTTCACTCTTCCAGATATCTCTATGCTTACTTAGCCCTAGAGGAACTAGACAAAGGTTTAGCATTTGAGTAAATTTTAACTCCATTGGAATCTATAAATGAATTTCTAGGTTTTGATAGGAACAATTTGCAAAGCCTTACTATTCATTATTTACTTTTCAGATTTCTTGATCTCTTTTAAAAATTATAGGTCTACTATACCCCATCAAACTCTTTTCTGAAGACATATCCACGTTTAAAATAGTCATCTCTTTTATATTCATCTGACATCAGTCCACTCAGAACGAAGAATAACTGTAAATGCCAACAAATGCCATCCTCCAATCTTCATCATCCTCATGCAATTCTGTTACTTTCAAAAAAACACCTTTAAAAGGGCAAAATTTATCATACTGGGAAGTTTTTTCATGAATTCTGCCTAAAAGAGGAGGAAAAAAACATAAATTTTAAAGAAAAATGACTATCTATGAGCATACAAAGTACTTAGGCAATAAAATATTCCTGGAAATACAAAAATGGGATATTTTTTTTAGATCCAGAGATAAATGTGAAAGACAAATGGAATTTGCTATGGTTCCTTGAACATTGGGAACTGAATTAATCTGGTACTATCCTGAATGTTTGCCTCTTTAGAATGAAGTCCAAAATTAAATAAACATTTTTGAATGCATACTATGTTCAAGGTAGAGGTGTCAGAGTAGAAAAGAAACTGAATTTAAAATATAAAGGACTGAGTTCAAATTTTCAATGTACTACTTACTGCAACTTACTTGAACTTGAGGAAAACATTTATCCTTCCTAGATTAAGTTTTCTCATCTCTTCAAATGAGGGTACTGGACTAGACAGACCCTCAAATTCATCCTTGCTCTTCATCTATGACTCAAAGTTTTTCATTAACATATCAAAAAATAAAATAATCTCTTGGCTCAAAGAATACTAAAATGATTTTCCAAAGAACTTGGTATTCTTAAGATGCTTGGAATGTTCTCCTTCCGCATCTCCCTCTCCTGGTTAGCCTTATATTTTTTCAAGGCAGCTAAAAACCGAACCTTGTCCAAGAAGTCTTTTCATATCTCCCTTAAAGCTAGTACCTGGGTAGACAGAATCAAAAAATTACCCAATAATTTCTCTCAAAGAACTTACATTCTATTAAGGGATACAACACAGTCATATACTAGTACACATAGAAAAAACATACTCACAATAAGTATCAAAGAAAAATAAGGTAATTCAATACAGGTAGTTAGTGACAGAGGGGAATAGCAATCAGATCACTAAAGAATTGTTCCATACTTTGATATATTCACTTCAGTTTGAAGAATATGTAGAAGATGAGAGGAAGAAGTGCATTTAAGGTGGAGTAAAGAGCCTGCACAAAAGAGACATAATTAAAGGATGGAATATTGTTTATGGGCAGCTGAGGAAAATCTATTATGGATGGATCATAAAGTTTAGGAATAGAAGTGGCGTATTAAAAAACTGGAAACAAAATTGAGATCAAATTGTGAAGGACTTTAAAAACAAACATTGGAGTTTGTACATATGTTTTATCCTAATGGCATTGGGGAATCACTGGAGTTCAGTCTGGTCCTGAATAAAAGTCACTTTGGTAACTGTACCGGAGATAGCTAGATTAAAAGGGAAACTCAAGGCAGAGAGATCAATTAGCAGACCTTTGACTAGAAGTTATAGAATACTATAGTCTCCCAAGGAATGAAAAAAAAAATAGCATGACTCAAAGAACATTTGGTAAATTCATGGTAAGTGTGAGAAAGGTACAGCATATATAACACAAAGAATTGAATTAAAGAAGCAGAGTCAAAGTTGTAATTAAAGCAATAGTTTAGTGAAAATGAATATAGGTAAGAACAAAGGATAAGTAAAAAAACAGTATGCACATTTAATTAATGTCTTCAAAATGTCAAAAGAAAATGAGGAAGATGTCTATCAAATTATATTGCTCATGGCAAACTTAAGAGAGGACATGAACAACAATCACACAGGCTAGAAAGTCACTGTTGTATGATAATGTGTATAATTGTGAGGGGGGGAGCACAGCTTGATGCAATTCATGTTGCACATATGTGAGGAGGTTAATCTTAAGTGTATGAAGGAATATGTTTTTGGTGAATTCAGTTATAACACAGAATCATAGAACCTCTGAGTTGAAAATGAACACAGGGGCCATCTATTCTGATTCATACTTGAAACAGAATCTCATTACAATACACTTGACAGGTGCTTTGTGGACTTTGATTGAAGACCTTCAGTGAGAGAAAGGCACTACCTCCTGAACCTATCATTCCACTTTTGAATAGATATGTAAGTGGAAGATATAGTATGTTTTATTTTCAGATCTCAATCTTGTGGATTCCAATACTTTTAGAAAGTTTTATTGAATTCATTCATTCATGCCATTGGTCTCTGCAATACCTTTCAGGAGCTCTGTGCTTGAAATGAGTGAAATTCTAATTATCAGAGATTTGAAATTTAGTTTTGTTCAAAGAGGAAAAAATGGAGAGAGAAGATAAAAGGAGAGAAGAGCAGAGAAGAAAAGACACTTGTTAAGATTTTGTATCCAAATAGGTAAAGCTCAAAAATTAATATGCTATTCTCAGTTTTGTAGCTTCTATTTCTTTCAACAGGTGCTT
>CM053583.1:25906216-25923498 GCA_028627135.1 Pseudochirops cupreus | reverse complement strand
AAAAAAAACAGTTAATTTATTTTTAGTTTTCAACATTCATTTCCACAATATTTTGAGTTACAAATTTTCTCCCCATCTTTCCCCTCCCCCTTCCACAAGATAGCGAGCATATTGAATACTCCTTCCCCCAATCTGCTGTCTCTTATATGCTCCCCTATACTCTCTTTAACTTTCTAGTAGGGCAGTATGGATTTCCATACCCCAGTGCCTGTATATTTTATTTCCCAGTTGCATGTAAAAAAAAAACAAAAAAAAACCACTTTTTTTTTCACATTTGTTTTCAAAACTTTGATTTCCAGTTCTTTCCCTTCTTCTTTCCTCACCCATCCCCACTGGGAAGATAAGCAATTAAATATAGGTTGTACATGTGTAGTTATGCAAAATGTTTCCATAATAGTTACATTGTGAAAGACTGACTATATTTCCCTCCATCCTATCCTGCCCACCCCCCACACTTTTTCTGTTTTCTTTAGAGGAATGTTCTTGTCTATTCTAATTGAATTAGCCCCATCATTTTTGGCCTTCATATCACAAAAATCTCAATGGAATTTTCATTGGAGGTACTTTAAATTCCTTCCTAAAAGTCCAGTGTCCTCATAGCTTAAAACACTTTCCACTTTCCCCAGAAGATTCTAACAGTCCTGAAATAAGAAGTTACCCAACTCAATTGAAAGTTTGATGTACTGAAGAGATAACTGAACTTCAAGTCAAGAAGTTCTAGGTTCATTCTTCCCTCAGACACATGCCAGCCATATGACCCCAGCAATTCCTCTCAGCTCTCCATGCCTTGATCCCCTCTCTCCTCTCTCTGTAAAATGAATGTATTGGATTAGATAGCTTCTAAAGCCTCTTTCTGTTCTAACTTTACTAGCCTATGAATTTCTGATAAAAAATGTATCAACCCTACCAATTTCTTAACAAACTACCCAAAAGTCTCGCATGGACATATAATATCTACTTGGTTATTTTCATAACTTATAAAGATCATAGTAAATACATGATTGCCCATTGTATGCTACTCATTCCACAATCTACCATACATTAGATGCAGGGAGTCTACCCCAAATGCAGGAGAACTCTCTGTTAGTTTGTCTTGATCATTGCAAGGACACCAGTGGGCAACAGAGATTTTTATCCATCTCCTCTTACCCTCGGTATATGCATATTTTTTTTTCTATTTAAAGAAGAAAATTCGATAAGAGCAACGTCATAAAATAACTAAACTGTAATGATTTGTAAGGAACAAGACTGATCCCAAAAGAATGATCTCAAAACACACCTCCCAACTTCTAAGTAGAGATAAATTTACTATGGATCAAGAATGTGGTATACCTAGTCAGATATAATTATTTTACTGGGACGATTTCAGGGAAGGGGTGGAAAGGAACAGTGCAAATGTCTATTACATGAAGAAAAAAAGACAACGAACTTTTAAAAATCCAGTAAAAACATTTATTTGAAAATAAGAGGCTGAAAATGCAGTTATAACTTAAGTTTAGTAAATTGGCAATATTCAATATTCTACTTTAGTTGATGAAGTTTATTCCTGAAATGCATTTTGTTTTGTCTTGTGTTGTTGAGATGATATGGAGATTTCTACAGGGAGAGAAAAGCAAGTTTTATGTTGAGTCAAAAAATTTCCAACTTCTTTTTGCTAATGAAACCAGCTGCCTTTGAATGTACAGAAATTGACGTAAACATTTATAGGGGCCTCCAAGACCCATAAACTACTCACCAAGCACGTAACACTTTTCTTCTAAGAATGCTCAAACGGATTATAAAACAATACGTTACTTTTACATTCTCATGGTCCATTAAATCTTTTTTAATGCAGTATTCTTTTGAATCAGTAAGTTTTGAGTTCACTAAAGTGCTACACGCTATACTTTTCATCACGAAGAAATGCTGCTATTCAATCAGACTCATCTTTAATTTTTACCTCAGTCAACAGAATCCGTATTTTAGTTTAAAAATGCAGAGAGGGGATTTTAAAACTTTATTTTTGGGGGATAACTGAACTTCTAGTTAATTTCTTTCTTTCTTTCTCTCTCTCTCTCCCTCCCTTCATTCCTTTCTTCCTTCCTTCTCTCTCTGTCTCTCTCTGTCTCTGTCTGTCTGTCTCTCTCTGTCTCTCTGTCTTTCTCTCTCTCTCTCTGTCTCTCTGTCTCTCTGTCTCTGTCTCTCTGTCTCTGTCTCTCTCTGTCTCTCTGTCTCTCTGTCTCTCTGTCTCTCTCTCTGTCTCTGTCTCTGTCTCTGTCTCTGTCTCTGTCTCTCTGTCTCTCTCTCTCTCTCTCTCTCTTTCTCTTTCTCTTTCAGCATTCAGTTCCACAAGTTTTTGAGTTACAAATTTTCTCCCCCTCCTTCTCCTCTCCCATCCCCCCTCATGGTGTCATGAAATCTGATAAAGGTTCCACATATACTTTCACATTGTACATTAGTCACATTGTAAAGAAGGATTATAACCAATGGCATGAATGATGAGGAAAAAAAAAAGAAAACAAAAGAAAAAAAAACTGGAGGGAACAAGTAATTTGCTTCAATCTGCGTTCAGACTCTTTAATTCTTTCTCTGGTTATGGATAGCCCTTTTCATCATGAGTCTTTTGCAGTTGTCTTATAACCATGCATTGCCAAGAGAAGCCCAGTCTATCAAAGTCAGTCATCATAGATATAATGTGTCTGTATTTGTGTACAATGTTCTATTTGTTCTGATCCCCTCACCCAGCATCAGTTTATATAAGTCTCTCGAGGATATCATGAAGTCCATCTGCACATCATTTCTTACAGCACAACAGTATTCCATTACATTCAAATACCACAACTTGGTTAGACATTCCCCAATTGTCAGCATCCCCTTGATTTCCAATGTTTTGTCACCACAACAAGAGCTGCTATATATATTTTTGTACATACATGTCCTTTTCCCATTTGTATGATCTTTTGGGGGTATAAAGTCATAGAAGTGGTACTGTTGGTTAAAAGGGCATGCACATTTTTATAGCCTTTTGGGCATAGTTCCAAATTGCTCTCTAGAATGTTTGGGTCAGTTCACAACTCCAGCAACAATGCATTAGTATTCCAATTTTCCCACATCTTATCCAGTATTTATCATTTGCCTGTTTTGTCATGTTAGCCAATCTGTCTGGTGAGATGTGGTACCTCAGAAGTGTTTTGATTTGCATTTGTCTAATCAATAGTGATTTAAAATATTTTTTTCATATGTTTTTAGATATCTTTAATTTCTTCCTCTGAAAACTGCTTGTTCATATCCTTTGCCCATTTATGAATTGAGGAATGACTTGCATTCTTATATATTTAACCCAGTTCTTTCTATATTTTAGAAATGAGGCCTTTACTAGAGATACTAGTTGTAAAAATTCTTTCCCAATTTTCTGCTTCCCTCCTAATATTGGTTACATTGGCATTGTTTGTATGAAAAATTTTCAATTTAATGTAATCAAAATTATCCATTTTGCATTTCATAATGCTCTCTCTTTTTTAGTCATAAATTCTTGCACTCTCCATAAATCTGACAGGTAAACTATTCCTGGCTCTGCTAGATTGCTTACAATATCAACCATTATGTCTAGATCATGAATTCATTTAGACTTTATTTTGGTATAAAATATAAGATATTGGTCTATGCCCAGTTTCTGCCATACTATTTTCCAGTTTTCCCAACAGTTTTTGTCAAATAATGAGTTCATATCCCATGAAACTAGTTTCAAAAAAGTTGGAAATTTCAGGTTTGCAAGCACCCTTCCACCAATGCACATCACAATTTCATCACCCCTTTTTGGCCCTGAGACTCATGATCACAAAGCTCCCATTTTTTAAGAGGCTCAGACTTGAACCAATTTCTTCATGATCCCTAAAATATCTTTCTCTGACTGCACTGTCAGTGCTGCCTCTTAAAATGGAGTGAGAGTGAGAGGACCAAGATATCTATTATTTATTAAAATGAAGTAATGCAATGGATAAGAGGCTGAACGTGGAGTTAAGAAAACCTGATTCTAAATTATTTCTCAGATACTTAATGAATGTGTAACTCTGAGCAAATCAATTAACCTTTGCCTCAATTTCCTTATCTGCAAAATGGGGATAAAAAGAGCATTAAACTCTCAGCACTCTTATGAGGATAAAATGAGATAATATTTGTAAAATGTTTTGCAAAGTTTAAGGTGCTATATAAATTCTTCATCTCCTTCTTCTTCATCATCATCATCATTATCTGAATCTCATTGAGAAACCTAGACCCAGAAAATTCAAATGTTCCTATGTCACAGTCTCTTAATTTGTTTTCATCTTTAAGAAATATTTTAAGAATTATAATTTAAAGAAGTGGCTTCCTTAGTTAATTTTATTTGTTTAAAATGTTAATTTGTTAAGACTTCATAAAATTGCTTAAAGGGCCCACAACATGAAAAAACAGTAAAAGTCCAACTACTCTGGATTAAATGCAGGTACTCTCCATGTATGTTAAGTATTACAAGTTAAAAACATTTTCAAAAGTATGTATTCACCATATTCCACAACACATTCTAAATATTTGACCTTAATATAAAGATCATACTAATAATATGAAGATGTTACTTTAATATAAAAACTTTGCTATTAAAATTAGAAGTGAAACAAATTATATACCTCTCACAACTATGGCTAAGAGTTATATTCTTAGCCAAACAAGAGATAAGGCAATTATAAAAGATAAAATAGATAATTTGGATTACAGGAAACTGCAAGTCCCTATGCACAAATGAAATTAATGCATCTAGAAGAAGTAATTGAATGGGAAAAACTGTATCAAATTTCTCTTACAGAGTTTTGATATTCAAAATGTAGATAATTAATGAAAATTTATATAACATTAAAGTCATCCCCAATACATAAGTTGTCAAAAGATATGAACAGTTCTTTAAAAAAACTGGGAAGTAGGGGTGGCTAGGTGGTGCAGTGAGTAGAGTATTGGCCCTGGATTCAGGAAGACCTGAGCTCAAATCCAGTCTCAGACACTTAATGATTAGCCATGTGACCTTGGACAAGTCACTTAACTCCAATGGACCTATTTTCTCCCTCCAAAAAAAGAAAGGAAGAAAGAAAGAAAGAAAGAAAGAAAGAAAGAAAGAAAGAAAGAAAGAAAGAAAGAATTGCAAAGTATTCTCCATGCTATGAAAGAGTACTCCAAATCACAAATTACAAGAGGAATTTAGATCAAAACAAGCCAGATGTTTCAATTCTCATGATGCAAAAGTGGCAAAAATGACCAAAAAAATTACGAAATGTTAACAGTCAATGTTGGAGAGGCTGTGGAATGCTAGGCACATAAATACTTTGCTGGGAAAACTGTGAAATGGTGTGATCATGTCATGAAGTAATTTGGAATTATGCATTTCAAATGAATATGAAGTCTACATTCTTTGAACCAGAGAATCATGTTCTGGGATTTTATCCCAAAGAAGCCATTGATTAGAAAAAGTCTATATATACCAAAATACTTATTAACAGCACTTTGGGGAAAAACAAAGAATTTGAAAAAGGTACATGCCCATCAGCTGAGGATTTAAATTGTGGTAGATGTGTATAATGGGATATTACTGGACAGCTAAGTGGTACATTGAATAGCAAACTGGCCTTGGAATTAGGAAGACATCTTCAGGAATTCAAATTTCATCTCAAACATTTCCTAGCTGTAGAAATCACTTAATCTTGTTTGCCCCAGTGCCTCATGTGCAAAAAAAAAAATGCACTGGAGAAGGAAATGGCAAATCTCTGCAGTATCTTTGTTAAGAAAACCCCCTAATGGGGTCACAAAGAATAGGACATTACTGAAAGTAGTGAACAGTGAAAACATTGTGCCAAAAAAATGAAATATGTGATGAATAAAGGGAAACATAGAAGGATGCACATGAAGTGATGCAGACTGAAATAGTCAAGAGAATAATATACACAATTATTGCAACAATGCAAATGAAAAGAACAAGCACGCATTAAAAATCAAAAATAAATGAAACAAAATTATAAAGAACAACAATGGATCTTGAATGAAAAGATTTGGGAAGAGATATTGAGTGTATTCTTAGAATAGGTAGAAGGTCCAAGGTTGTTACACATTGAATAGGTTTTCACACATTTTTTTAAGGCATCAGTCAATCATAATAACCATTTTTTTCCTATCTAAAAAACAGTCCTTGTTATATAGATTGAATCTTTGGGAGGACAAAAGGGAAGAATCCTGGATATTACTAGGATGATGTAAAAAAGACAACAGGAAACTATCAATTAAAACTTATTTTTTAAATTATGTATTTGCTCAATGGGGACATGCCTTTGTTTCAGTTTCATTACCATTCATCATAACGTTCATTTCCAAATGCATATGCGATTTTGTTAGTATAAGACTTCCACTGAAGATCTTCCTTTTCCAGTGTTGATCAGCACTTTCTCTGGAGAAGATAGTTTGCTTGTTTGTTTATTCCAGAGCTGTCTGAACACTGAGAATTTGAACACTTTTCCAAGATCACACAGGCAGTATAGATATCAGTGACTTTAGTTGAATCTCATTAAAAAAAATCAAGCACATATTTCTACTTAATCCTATATATTTCTTCTATATGTAATGATCTTAAGACACATAAAAGCATATAAAGTTTTCATTTAAAAATCCTTTGAAATTTGTATGAACCTGCTCAAGTCACTTTAATCTTTATTTGCCTCAGTTTCCTTAATTGTAAAGCAGGAATAATAATAGCACCTATCCTTTGTGTGGATGTGAGGATCAAATGAGATTATAGTTGTAAATCACTTAGTACAGTGCCAGGCAAATAATAATCACTATGTAAATGTTAGTTATTATCATTTTATTATTATTATCTGAAGTCAAGAGTTTATTTTTTCCTTGAAATGATAAATTAATTTCAGAGTATATTCTTTGGGATATAGCATATCTATATTAAATAATTAGTGTTTCTGTATAGTTCGATATTTCGTATATCATGTAGCCTTGACAATACTACAATGGAGAGGTATTTAACAATTTGGATGAGTAACATTCTATTACACTAGTTGAATGTAGATTATAAGGTATTTGAGGGCAGAGTATGTTTTATTTTATTTTGTATGCCCAGTGTAGCGTCTTGAAGTTAAAAGGCATTTAGTAATTACTTGTTGAATGAGCAGGTCTACTAGGCGCTAGTTAACTCTCAAACAATACAATATTTATTAAATACCTACTATGTGCCTTGCAATGAGTCAGGTACCTGTGGACAACATAAGTATAAGACATGGTTCCTGACCTTAGGATGATCATAAACTAATTGGGAATTCAAAACTTAGACTAAATTCTTTCTAATAGCAACACCATTACCATGACAATCACTATAAATCACAGTTGTGATAAGATTATTAATAGCTGAAAATTATATAGTGATTTAAGGCTTGCAAAGTGCTTTACATAAAGTATAAACTTTAGTCTCACTGTAAAACTCATGAGGCAATAACTAAAGATGTGTTTGATTGTTTCTTTGGTTTGGTTGATTTCTACCATCGCTCTACTATTATTTTTGTCTGGATGGACCTGTAACTTCACTGTTGTAAACAATATTTGATCTGGAAAATCAGAAACTCATAAATAAAACATAAAGTGATATTGAGCATCAGCTCTGCAATTTTGCAACTATGTGACATTGGGAAGGTCACTCAAATTATTTTTTTTCAAAGTATTAATTTTTTTAAGCTTTTTTTTTGGTGGATGAAGGAAGGGCAATCAGGGTTAAGTGACTTGAACGAGGTCACATGGCTAGTAAGTGTTAAGTGGCTGAGGTCAGATTTGAACTCAGGTCCTCCTGACTCCAGGGCTGTTGCTCTATTCACTGTGCCACCTAGCTGCCCCTCAACTTCTTCACGTATGAGCAAGCACAGACCCCTATTAAATGTGAAATGATCACATTGTCTTTGATGGTTCCTTCAATTTCTAATACTATCATCCTATAATCTTATGGCTTGCCTATAGTTATAGACAACAAGGTGGCGCAGTAGAGTGCTGGTCTTGGAATCAGGAAGACATGACTTCAAATATAGTCTCAGACAATTATTATCTATATGCCCCTGGTTTAGTCACTTAATCCTGTTTGCCTCAGTTTCTTCACCTGTAAAATGAGCTAGAACAGGAAATGGAAAACCACTCCAGCATTTTGGCCAATAAAACTCCATATAGTATTGTGAAGAGTGGGGCACCACTGAATAAAAAACCACAACAACATGGTTACAACATGGTATATATCAGAGACAGGACCTAAACCCAGGTCTTATTTTAACTCCAAGTTGATCCTCTTTCTATTATAATGTGCTACCATTTTTCAGATTCCAAAACTGACATTCAGACATGTTGAGGAGGTTGCCTATGCTAACGCAATGGGATAAAGTGTTAAACAGATTTTAAAACTGGGTCTTCTTTGCCTGTTGCTTTTTGACTGACTACTGCCCCCATATTTCCTTCATTATTAATGGGAAATGGGAAATAAATGCTAACCATTGTCCTTACTAAATAGAGGCTGATGGTCCAACATTAAAATCAAGTGCTACTTTGATTGATAGATACTATGAGTGCTAAAGGTTTATGGAAAAGATATATATATATATCAGCATGGGCTAGAAAAGATCTGTGGTCAGTTCCGATGTCATCTAGTACAATGGCTACATAGCAGACCGGACAACAGACAAGAAAGAAGGTAACAGAAACTCTAGATAGAGAGAAGTCTAATTTTAATAATAATAATTACTATTATTGTTGTTGTTATTATTATGAATGTGCAAGCAATTCACTTTTTTCCTATAATTATTATTTTTTATTAATTTATTTTCTTGTTTACGTCATTCATTTCCACGAGATTTTGAGTTACAAATTTTCTCCCCATCTTTCCCCTACCCAACACCTCAAAAGAGCCATCCCACTGTATAACCCCTCCCCCAATCTGCTCTCTCTTATGTCCTCCCCTTAACTCCTCTGACTTTCTGGTAGGGAAGGCTGGATCTCCCTACCACAAAAGCAATTCACTTTTTAATTGTTTTCCTTAAAGTTTAATGATATTTGTGCTGAACAAGGTACACTATTGAAACACTACAGCGGTGTTTTACATGGCTTTTATGTGACTAGCCACTTTGTCTGGAAACCTACCACCTTGACTTTGAATGAATACCACCGTTGCCACCTATAGTTTGATTAACTGAACAACTCTTTATGTAGAATCTATTGTGTGCCAGATGCTGTTCTACCTTCTCAGGAAGCTAGAACAGCATAAAGACAACAAAGCTTCCAAAACACTTTACTTATGATTTGATCCTCACAACAACCTTGAAAAGTAAGTATGACTATTATCCCCATTATACAGATGAGGAAACTGAAGTAAAAAGAATTTAAGTCACTTGTTTAGGGTCACATAGAAGCCCCTCCTTCCCAACGTCCAACCAATCATATTTTACCCAATTCTTCAGTTCTGTAGCCAATCATATCAATTTCACCATTCTTGATGTTCAACTCTTTTAAGCAATCATAACTTATGCCCCATCTATAACATCCTGTTCTTTGTTTTGTACTCCCCAAAATTATAAAACAGAGTTGTCTCCCTTCAACTGGGGTCTTTCTTAACTTTGGTGAGGAGGATGATCTCCTATTTTTTTTTTAGGTAAAATCATATTTCACTAATAAAATGACCATGGTCAATATTTTGCACCTCTGTTTATTTTGAGTATCATATCATCTCATTTGATGCTCAAAACAGTCCTTGCAATTAAA
Organism: Pseudochirops cupreus; assembly: GCA_028627135.1. Lineage (NCBI taxonomy): Eukaryota > Metazoa > Chordata > Mammalia > Diprotodontia > Pseudocheiridae > Pseudochirops > Pseudochirops cupreus. The sequence continues at coordinate 25,913,709 of CM053583.1, read as the reverse complement.
AAATACATTTCTGTCATGGAGGAAGCTGACTGAAACAGAAGTTGTGACTTGTCCATAATTGCCATAATTGTCTGAAACTGGATTTTAAGTCAGTTCTCCCTTCCTCCAGGCCTAGAGTTCTATTTATTGTGTCACCAGCTGCAAATTATCACTGCATGACATGAAGATAGAAGAAATGCCTAACCTTAAATATCATGAACACTGGTCTATTAATGCTCTCATAATTTATGTAATGGAATTAGCTAATATCACTCAATTGTATGGTAATGTTTATACATAGAGATATCTCTGTTGAAGTCATAACAAGAGGGACTATTCTTTCATCGCAAGGAAAAAACAAAGAGGATTCCTTTATTTTTTCAAATAAAGTAAGTCAACCTTTCTGACATTTTCCCCTTAAAGGTCTAGAATTTAGAATTTTTCTACTGTTTGGATATAGCAGTCATTTCTTGGGATCAGGTCATACAGTTTCCCTTTTATTTCACTTCTAGAAGCAAAATTACTTTCTTCTGATCAATTTTTAATATGTTATTTACTTGAAAATTAAATACAGTATAATAGAGTTGCCAGGAAGCAGGCCAAGGGAATGAATGAGTAGTAGCTGCCCTGCGACCAATTCTACATGATATGCTGGATAGAAAAAATAATCAGTTTTGATTGGAGATATTGTCTCTGGGGAAGTAGACTAAAATGAGTATTCTTTGTTTCTTGCAGAATCATTATTAGAGCTACTGAGATTGGTGTTATATAAAAGGGGATAGTTATTCTTTGGGGGACTACTTTCTCATTGCATCTCTTACCCTACCCCTCTCATGGAAATGTGAATTTCATACACAAAACTTCAAAGGGCTTAATCATGTTTCAAGGAGAATGGATTTTTTCTCTTTCTTTATCCAAGGATGAAGGAAAGCACCCAGACAAAACTTATTTACTCTGCTGGCATGGGTAATAAATTATAGTAAAGAATTATCAATAACTGAGCCCAAAATAGTTAAAGTTGAAACTGCAATGCAAAAAGAGAAAATGATGCAAGAAGAATTAGGGGTCCAGGGCCATTCACAGCATATTTAAATATGAATTGAGGAATCAGTCATTGAATAGATATTCATTTATTTGTTCACATGCATATATTGGTCTATGTGCTTGCATAAATATATATTATATGCACATTACAATTTACATAAGGATGTGTTACGTGTGTATGTGTACACACCCACAATTCAGTGACAGTCCCTAATCTTATTGTTTCAACAGAATTCTGTCTTTTATTTAGCCAGTTGTTTTGTGTAAACACATACATAATTCTTACTAGTGAGTACATATGAATGATAAATATTCCTATTCCAAACATTTCTGTGACTATATGTGATACAATATTTAAGGAAAATCATGTAGAAAAGGTGATTTAACTTGTTTTGCTGAGGTCAAGAGGACAAAACTAGAAAAAAATGGTTTATACAAAAAAAGAGAGATTTTGGCTGTCTGCAAATTAAAAAAAAAGAAAAAAAGACAACTTTCATATAATTAAAGATAGACTGAAGTGGAACTGGCTTCCTTGGAAAATAGTGGGTTCCTCCTTCCTATATGCCGTTAAGCCAAGGCTGAAAAAGCATTTCTCAAAGATGTTGGAGAGGGGTTCTTATCCAACGATGTGTTGGAAAATTCTGTGATTCCTTTCATTTCTAATATTCTGTTATTCTGTGATTGCTTTGATACTTCAAGGATCTATGTTCTTATCTTGGTATTCCTATGGATGGAGAACATAGCCCTTCAGTGACTTGCCCATAAATATAATTGTGGCATAAAAAATAAATCATGATTCTGTAGACAATTTGATGACTAGCCTCTCGAAATTGAGCTAGGCTGGTCTTCAAATGGCAGGCATATCATCTGTTTTTGGGTCTACTTTAACTTTTTCATTTGGGTAGAGCTAATTTCCAAATAGTATAGACTTCAAGAAATGATATTCACTTCCATTCTATGAAGAAGCATCAGATGGGACCTTGAAAGTAAGTAAGTAAAGTAAAGGAAGAATGTAGAAGGAAGAATGGCACATCATTATATAACATTTGAGAAATTACAGTTTATTCTTCACATCTACTGGTTGAAGGAGATAGATCAAATGTAAGCATGCTCCCTAATTAATTACAAAACTACCAGGTAGCTCAAGTAAATCAATCAAGAAGAAGTGCAAACTAGGAATGAACAATTTCATTTCAAGGAGAATTGGAAGGGGAGAATAAACAGTTTTGATTATTGGCTAAAGGCAGATGAAGCCAAACAGATAATATCTTGTGGTTGGCTGAAAAGATTAGACCCACTTGGGGGCATAGGGGAACAACATGCTATTTCTGAGTGAGTTGAGAGTTGATCATATGCAGTGATGAGAAGATCATAATAGAGAATTGTTGGAGCAGTGGGTGATGGTGAAAAGGGTTTTATTCTTTGTCTTACCTCTATCAATCACTTGTAGCTGTGGCCTGTGGAATGGTAAATGCTAATGACAGAGGAAGGACCAACAGATTCTTGTAGAAAGACTGAGGGCATCCTCATTGCTCAATACATCATGATCCCTCATCATGAAGAGAATGCCAGTTTTGGACTCTCCAAAGGCTCTGTCCCTCAGAGTCTAGCATAAAAGGAATTCCATGATGTCCCTCTGAAAAGGAAAAAGGACTTCCAGTAAGCAGAAACTGTGAGTTGTCACATGTATCCCTCACTACTTTTGTACTTTAAGTTTGAACCCACTCTCCATAGGTAATGTAGTATGCAACGGGAGGTGCAAGCCCTGATTTAGAAAGATTGCTTAAAATAAAGACAAAAATAGAATTTGTTCTACCATCTTATTAAATGCCTTTTGTAAAAGCTAATTAATCTTGGTGTCATAACTGGGAAATAAACTGGTGGAAGCTTGTGAGCAATAGTACTGGAAAAAAAAAAGAGAGAGAGAATTGTATCAAATGTTCTTATATTTCATGTGGTATGGGAAGAAAAAAAAATAGTGTGACACTAAAAAAGTGAATGGGACTAGGATGTCTAAATTTACCTGGAGAGTAGAAATAAAAGAGAATAATCTTGCTAATAATTTAAGTGGCTATGAAATTCATAATTAGTTTAAAATAATGGAAATAATGAGGTCATTTTAAAAATCTTAAGAAAAAACAAATATTTAGACACTTAGGAAACTAGACAAAAACCTTATCAAATAATGAAAAACAAAGAGATGGTAGAAAAATCCACTAAATTTTGAAAGTTGCGTAGTTCACCTTCATAAATTAAAGTGTAGATATGGGATATAACATGGAATGAAACACTTCCATATACTTTTTTTTTCTTATCTTCTGAAAACTAAACAAAAGCTACTATCTAACTTTAAAAAGCCAGAAAAAAAAGCATGTTGACAAATTTTAAAGGTAAAGAAAAAAAAAAGGAAAGGAATGTTTCAGAATCACTTCAAGGAAACAAATCCACATTACTTGTTTTATGTTGCCTCTTTCAAGAAAATATAGATCAATACATGGAACAATGCTTATTTGATCTCCCCAATGCCCTGTGAGGTTGGAATAGCAGAGAGGCTTCTAAGAAACTAGAATTTTATGATGAAAGAGACTTTAGAGACTATTTTCTCCCATTACAGAAAAGGGTATTGAGGCACATTGAGTTTAACTGACTTGTCCAAGGTCATATGATACCACTAGGCATTTAATCTTCCAATTATCTGTACTCAGTACACTTTCTGCTACATCATGCTGTGAATTAGGTTCAATTCTTGAGTCAACTGGAACTGTTATATAGTATTGATGACCCTTTATTAGAGGGAAGTTTAAGGATATAACAACTGAAATGTCAGTCTCTAAAAGTTATGTTAATTGAGAGTAATAAATACGTAAATAGGTTGACATTTTAAGAATTAAATACAAATATTACAACTAAATTATATCTCAAATATGAATTTTAAATCCAATATATTCTAAATGCTTTGTGGAAAATAATAACCACTTTCTACTTAAGGTGGTACTTGTCATGATTTCTGACTTACTCCCATTCTGAACTTCATAATCTCCATAAACTCACCATTCTACCTGACAAAATCAACTCTAAAACTCACAATTCTTCAGCACATCTGACCCTGTGGGTGCTCCTTCCCTTTGATTAAAGTAGTTGGGAACGGATAAATTTTGGGAAATTTCTCCAACATTTAAGAAATAATGGTTAAAGGATTTACCTTATCTTTTCCAAGAGGGCTGCTCTCCTGTACTACCTGATCTCCAGAAACTCATCATTCTGAAAGATTAAATCAACTCTGAGACTCATACATACTCAACTCATTTCCCAAGCAAGCTATAGGAGTTCATTATGCCACTAAGCCAGAAATCCCAACCCATCTTCAACTCCACTTTTCAACTTCTTTTTTTCATACTGTCTTTATTAATTTGTGAGCTCCTTGAGGGTAGGAATTCTTCCATGCCTTTGTTTGCATCCTCAGTGTTTACAAAGTGTTTTATACATAATAGGTGCCTAATAAATGTTTACTAACTCTGACTTGTCTTTAACTAGAAGACATTTATGGTTAATACATGAATAGGGAATATGTTGAAGGGGATTATATCCCTGGCTACAGTCAAAATGAAATTTTCATCTGAATGAGGAAGACAAAGGTAAGAAGTAGCAACAATTCAAGTATATTAAAAATAAGAAAATAAAAGTTTAAAAACCAAAAAGTAAATCTTCAAAGAGAAGACAAGATGGACTCACCTAAAGTGTAGAGTTTGGGAAAACACAGACAGGGGAAAAACATTAAAAATAAAAACCAGTTTTCAAGTTCAGAACCCAAGGTCTCTTCAGCTAAATTCACAGGGTCACAACATGTAATAGATACAAGATATTTCAGAGGCCAATTAGTCCAAACAATACCCAAGAAAGGATTAGCCCTTACTTGATACCTAAAAGTGGCAATTCCCCCTTTTCAAAATCCTGTCCATGAGTCAATAAGTAAATAAACATTTTTTGAATGATTTTAATGTGGCAGTCACTAGAGATAGAAAGGTAAAAGATAGTTCCTTCCTCACAAAGTTCTCATAGCCTTTAGGGTGATGCAACGTAAAAAAGCAATTATGTACAGGCAAGTTGGATTCAGGAAAAATTGTAGAAAATCAATAGAAGGAAGGCATGAAAATTAAATGGAATAAGAGATTTCTTGGGGTTTATTGGCCAAGATGGCAGAGTAGAAGCAGGACTGTTTCTAAGCTCTTCCATGAATTCTGTCACTGAACTTTAAAAAGTGGATCTGAACAGATTTTAGAGTGACAGAAACCAGTGGGACATGGAGCATGGCAGATTCCCAGCCCAGGAGAGTGCCCACATAGGTCTGGGCAGGGGGAGCGAGGAGCACATGGGGGCTGTACCAGCTTGGACCAGAGAGCAGACTACAACAGAGTGAGAAGGAGCCCTAGCCAGCTGACCCACCCACCCCAAGCGTGCTTTGCAGCCATCTCACCACAGGATGGAGGAGCAGTCAGAGCCGGGTAAGAGAAAGTGCAGGATGCCAGCAGTGACAGCAGCTTCTCCTGGGGCAATCAGCCCACAGCCCGGAAATTTAAAAATCACCTACCTGAATTTCCAGAGTCCAAGATGGCAGAGTGATCCCTAGCTGCTCCAATTCATGCTCTCTGATCCAGAAAACACAGAGATAAATTTCCCACACAGAGTAAAATCTTGAAAGAGTGGAAATACATTCAGGCTTAGGAGTCACTGAGAAAGGGTATAACTGAGGCATTAAGGAGTTTGAAGTGAAGGGGAGGAGGGGTTCCAACAAGGCCCACCTCAGCAGACCAGCAGGAGCTCCCAAAGCCCATGGTGGTAGAGACAACAAGTGCTATCAACACAAGCTCAGTGGGCTTTAGGACCACCAGGGGAATCTGTAGACACCAGCTCCTCTGGCTGCCAGCTGCTGAGCCTGCCTGAGCTGTAGCACAGGGGCATAGAGGTAGAAATCTGAAGCAGCCAGACCAAGCCTCCCTAACTCAGGGGAAACACTGGCCTTTGCCTCAGTCTAGACACCCAGAGGCTACAGCACACAAAGTCAACAACCAGGCACCCAGCTCCCAGCTTGAGAACCATAGGTCAGAGACCTCTGTATCCTAGAAGCATAAATATACTTTAAAGGTCAGGAAATAGGCCTGAATGGGCCTGAAACAACTTGGAAAGGGAAGACCAAAGAGGATTGAATCCTATTATTGTGTATGAAAAGAATCACTTTCAGGAGATACCATGGACTTTGTATCCACACCTGAGACCACAAAAGGAAATATGAATTGGTCTAAAATCCCAAAAAGCATTCTTGGAGGAGGTCAAGAAAGATTTTAAAATCCAAATTAGAGAGGTAGAACATAAATTTAAATCTACAGTGACCAAAACAGAAAAAAAAATCTCACTGAAGAAAACAGATCCCTAAAAAGTAAAAAAAAAAAAAATTTGAAATGGCACAGGAGGTTCAAAATTTAACTGGAGAAAATACCCTCCTAAAAAAAGAGCTTCAAAAACTAACTGAGGAAAATAATTCATTAAAAACTAGAATCAGTCAAACCGAAGCTAAGGACTCTATGATGTATCAAGAGTCAGTCAAACAAAACATGAAGATTGAAAAATTAGAAGAAAGTGTAAAATATCTCACTGGGAAGAAAAAAAAAACTGACTTGGAGAACAGATGCAGGACAGATAACCTAAGAATTATTGGTCTGCCTGAAAGCCATGATGAAAAAAAAAAAAGCAGCCTGGACAACATCCTCCAAGAGGTTGTTAAAGAAAACTGTCCTGAAGTCCTAGAATCAGAGCGTAAGATAGTTATTGAAAGAATTCACCAGACTCCCCCCTAAAAGAGATGCTAAACTGAAAAATACAAGAAATATAGTAGCCAAATATAAGAGTTACGAGGTGAAAGAGACAATATTGCAAGCAGCCAAAAAGAAATAATATAAATATCATGGAACTACAGTCAGGATTACACAGGACCTAGCAGCTTCTGCATTAAAAGATCAGAGGGATTGGAATTTGATATTTTGTAAGGCAAAAGCTAGGACTGCAACCAAGCATCAACTACAAGGCAAAATTGAGAATAATCTTTCATGGAAGGAGATGGTCATTTAATGAAATGAGAGACTTCCAGATTTTCCTAATGAAAAAAAAAGCAGAGCTCAAAGGAAAATCTGATCTCCAATTACAAAACTCAAGAAAGACATAAAAAAAAATACACACTTACACACTCATGCACCCACATGCACATATGCACACATGCATATAAATTGGGATTCAATAAGAGGAACTTTTTTATATCCCTATATGAGAAGCTGATATCTGTCAATATTGAAATTTATATGATTATCACAGCATTTAAAAGGGATATACATAGTTAGAGGGTGTGAGTATAAATGAACTAATCTGATGATTAAAAAAAATCTTATTAAGGGGTTCAAAGGAACTGTAATGGGAGAAAA
>CM053583.1:25889770-25905716 GCA_028627135.1 Pseudochirops cupreus | reverse complement strand
GCCCAACACACATTTCCCCTCCTGGCTCATTAGAATATCATTCCTGACTCTAAACAGAACCATTTCTGATTCTTCATCCTCTCTTCTTTTCATTAATCCTGGAGCCTATGGAGCCTGTGTGTACTCATTCTTGCCTTCCAAGTGTTGTCACTGACATTTTCAAGCATGTGTATTTCACAAAACTCTGAGCCACAGCTTCTTCTGAAACCACCACACTTGATGGATGTTTATTATTTCCCCTTTCATTTATTTGGGTTTCAGTTTTCGTATATATATATATTGGATGAAAAAAGTGAAAGGAGAAGGCCAAACTTGTGATTGAACTGATATTCTAAGAAATGCAATGGGATCGACAGGCTATTTTGCTTCATCTCATTAAAATCATCAATACAAGAGTCACATACATACATGCATACATACATACATACATACATACATATACATATATATATATGTATATGCCTGTATCTACGTATACATATGAAATGTATGCATGTATCTATATGTCCTTTGCCTTTTTAATAGATAATATGCCAATCACTAAGGACTGATGATTTCATCTGAGGGAAATCTGGATATGAAAAGTCCCTCTATCAATTTGGATAGTGATCTATAGATAGCTTGAACTCTTAGAAAACTATTTGAGTTTCAGGGAGCTCAAGTGACTTGTCTATGATGATATAGCTTGGTCTCAGAGGTAGAATCTGAATCCAGATCTTGCCTACTCTGTGACAGAACTCTGTCTTCTCTGCCCCAGTGGTTTTTCAATTAATAAATGATAGCATGGATCAATTCTCACTACAACCTGTATATTTGTATAACAATTACCTTTGAATGGTCTGCATCTCAAATTATATGTGGCATATTCATATTCCAGTAGACCAGTGAGATCTTCTTGGTTTTTGGAGTTTATTTAAATAACATCTATTCTTCACTTTAGAATTCAGATCTTCCCTATTGAGACATTGTGGAATTAGTCATATGTTTTATGTATAGATAGACACTATAAGGATAGGATGTGATTTCCTAGAATAAGAAACTCCCTCTATCATTGCAGGTTGGTTCCTTTTTATTCAACCCAGAGCATCAATGATTTGATTAAGGCAATGAAAACTTAGAGCGGCTAGCTGGTGCAGTGGATAGCATACTGGCCCTGGAGTCAGGAGACCCTGAGTTCAAATCCAGTGTTAGACACTTACTAGATATGTGGCACTTAGGCAAGTCGCTTAACTCTGTTTTGTTCAATTGGGTCAAAAATAATAGTTTATTAAATCAATACGACATGTGAGCAATTGTGCTAATTACAGGGCAAGCAAAACAGTCCTTGTGCCAAAGAGCTTACATTCCATTAGAGCAGCAGTTCTCAACCTGTGGGCCGTGATCCCTTTGGAAGTCAAACGACCCTTTCACAGGCATCACTAGGGTCGCCTAAGACCATTGGAAAACACATATTTCTGATGGTCTTAGGAACTGAGACATGGCTCCTCTATCCGTCTCTAGGTGGGTCTGCCCACATACAGATACACCCATATAAGAGTATTAAAGGGTTGCAACATTAGGAAGGTTAAGAAGGTTAAGAACCACTGTATTAGAAAAAGGTGAAACAGAACACAGAGAAACTGGAAACTCTTGTCTCAAATTCTAATAAAGGGTTACAGTATGGAAGAAAAGGACAGTGGCATGGAGCCTTGGTTCCTGGAAAGATAAGGCAAAAGTCTCCTTTATCAGAGCCATCAATGAATTCCAAGTTTATGAAAAGGAGTAATGATAGTTGGAGAGCTTAGAAATGTAGAAGAGGTGTCTGCAGGAAATAGCCAAGTCTTTAAAAGTACTGGATTAAGTTTTGTTCTTCACATCCTATGCTAAGAGTGGCAGATAATGTGCTGAATAGAGGACATTGTCAAGGAGATGTATAGAAGAAAAAAAAGAAGAAGCCTGCCAGTGACAAAGCAAGATAAAAGGAGTACTAAATATATATCACTGTGTTATAGTGGAATATAAAGAAATTTAAAGAAAGGTCCCTGGCTCCTGGGGTCCACTCTCATGGAGAATTTGGGGCAGGAAATGAACAACAGTCTAAAAAGTGTTGATGAATTATGATCTTCATGACTGAAAGGACAATCCTACCTATTGAATTATCCGAAACAGAACAAGAAACCATGACTTTTCAATTTTCAGATAGTTTGCAGTCCCAGACAGAGCAATCACACATGGCGTAATCAAAACATCTGTTAGATTTTCACCCATCGTGGTGGAAGAGGTGATAAAAATAAACTCTAGCCTCAGATCCTAAATAAATGAAGCTACAATAGGAAGGAAGCAGCTCTGATCAATCATCTTCCGTGCAGTAATTATGATTCTTTCTTATTTATGTCAAGCTGTTTCCAGAAGGGTAGAACTAAACTCCTCATCAGTATGATAAAAAGACAAAAAAAAAATAGAGTATTCGAATATTTCCTTTGGAGTTTAATTCATGGTGCATTATTCAAAAATAGTAATGGCCCCCTAACAAATGATGGGGCATGGATTTTCCTTCTCACGTATTTAAGTTTTGTTTGTTACCTTGTTTGTCTTGTAAACCTTCTTGTTAATGTGTTGAAAAGAACACTCAAATATCCTGTTGAGCTAGCTATGACATCTGGGATGGAGCAGTCTTAAGAGGCAGACATGGTTTGCTGAACAACAGAAAAAAATGACAGTATTCTAGTTTACTCCAAACCTTTCTTCAATCCTTTAATTCTAGTTGGATGAAAATGTTTCTTACATATCTCATTGCCCTTTTCCCTTATTTTCTCTTTCCACTTCATCTCCTCATACTCATTCTCTTTTTTTCTATCAATGGAAGGGAGTAGGAATTTGATGGGAGAAAATTTCTTTTTTAAAATTCTTTTTAAAAAATATTATTCATTTATTTTTAGTTTTCAACAATCATTTCCATGAGATTTTGAGTTACAAATTTTTCTCCCCATCTCTCTCCTACTCCCACCCCAAAATAGCAAGCCTACTTAATTCCCCTTCTCCCAATCTCTTCTCTTTTATATCCTCCTCCTTCCCTCCCTAACTTTCTAGTAGGTCAAGATGGATTTCTATACCCCAGTGCCTATATATCTTATTTCCCAGTTGCCTGTAGCATGCATTATAATTTGTTTTTTGAAACTTTGAGTTCCAAAGTCTTTTGCTTCTTCCCTCCTCACACTTCCCCCCCCCCCCAGGTAGACAAGCAATTCAACATAGGTTGTACATGTGTAGTTACATAATATGTTTCCATAGTAGTTATATTGTGAAAGACTAACTATATTTCCCATTATCCTACCCCAGCCCCCACTTATTCTATTTTCTACTTTGACTCTGCCCCTTTTCAAAAATGTTTGCTTCTAACTACCCTCTCCCCCAATCTATCCTCCCTTCTGTCGTCTCCCCTTTATCCCCTTTCCCCCTACTTTGCTGTAGACTAAGATACCCAATTGAATGTGTATGTTATTCTCCCCTTAAGCCAAATTCATTAGAGTAAGTTTGACCCATTCCCTTTCACCTTCCTGTTCTTCCCCTCCATTGTGTTTTCTTGCCTCTATTACATGAGATGATTTACCCCATTCTAACTCTCCCTTTCTCCTTCTCCCAATATATTCCTCTCTCACTTCTTAATTTTATTTTTTATGACATCATCCCTTCATAATCAACCCATCCTGTGCCCTCTGTCTATGTACATATCTACACACATATGCACACATACACACACCCTACTATACATACATATATACATATGTATTCCCTTCAACTATCCTTATATTGAGAAAAGTCTCATGAGTTATAATTATTGTGTTTTTTTTTTTCATGTAGGAAAGTAAATAGTTCAACTTGAATAAGTTCCTCATGATTTCTTTTTCCTGTTTTCCTTCTGTAACAACAATGCCATATTCACAACACTCATGGTGGTTATGAATATGCTGGTATAGTTGTGAATCACGAAATGAAACAGACTCTCTACATGGAGGGTAGAACCAAAGCCTTTATTCAAATTTCAGAAAACTGAGTCCCAGAACCAGAAAGCCAAATTCATTACAGTAGCCCACAAAGTTGGTACACATGATTAATACAATGAACACCCCCATTCCAAAGCCTTCCAAAAAGAACAGGCTCCCTTCAAGCAGGGATCCTCCTCTCTCACTCATGGTAGCTCCTCAGGCTGGTTCTTGGAGGTTCTCAACAGAAATTCCCAAAGAAAATGTCTCAGCAGAATTTCCCAGAAGAAAGTCGTAGCCAAAGCTCCAGTCTCCATATGCTCACTGGAGAAATTATGACTGTTGAGCTTGTGTTCTTTCTTATATAAGGTATAACTCCTCCCTGTTCTGTGCCTTCCTGGCAACTTCCTACCAAGGTGTTAACTACTTCTCTGTTAAATAGCTTAAACAAGGTGTTAACTTGAAACAGGGTGCTAAGTATCTGCTTACTTGCCAATACAAAGGAAGCATGGAAGATCTTCAGATTCCATTAACATTACACCTTCTCATGCTTCTCTTGTTTCTTGTATTTGAAAGTCAAATTTTCTGTTCAGCTCTGGTTATTTTCATCAAGAATGCCTGAAAGTCCTCTATTTAATTGAATGACTATATTGTCCCCTGAAGCATTATACCCAGTTTTGCTGAGTTGATAATTCTTGGTTTTAATTTGAGCTCCTTTGACCTCCAGAACATCATAATCCAAGTCCTTTGATCCCTTGATGTAAAAGCTGTTAGATTTTGTGTTATCCTTATTGTGTTTCCACAATAGTAAAATTTTTCCTTCCTGGCTGCTTATAATATTTCTCCTTGACTTGGGAATTCTGGAATTTGGCTATGATATCCCTAGGAGTTTTCTTTTTGGGATCTTTGTTAAGATGTCATTGGTGAATTCTTTTCATTTCTATTTTGCCCTCTGTTTCTAGAACAGCAGTTCTCAACCTATGGGCCATGTCCCCTTTTAGGGTCAAACCCTTTCACAGGGATCACAGGGGTCACCTGAAACCATCAGAAAACATATATATCCAATGGTCTTAGGAACCGAGACACAACTCCTCTATCTGTCTCCAGACAGGTCTGCCACTTGCAGAAAAGCCCACATATGAGTATCAAAGGGTCACAGCATTAGGAAGGATGAAAACCACTCTTCTAGAATATCAGGGCTGTTCCTTCACCATTACAACAGAGTTCCCTACTGAACTTTGATTTTCTCTTTGGTGTTTATGTGTTGAGAAGCACAGAAGCCACCATAACTGCTGGTGATTCACTCTCCTGAAGTCTGCTCTGGCCGGTCTGGGTGCTGCTTGGGGCCACCCTGGGGCCGGAACCACAGCTTCCTGGGGACTGCAATTAGATCCCAGCATGCTGTGATAGACCTTTCTTCTCAGCCTGCCAGGCTGCCTTCATTGGGAGATCGATTTCTCTGTCTGTGGGTTCTGTATTTTTAAAATTTGTTTAGCGTAATTTTTTTACAGGTATTGAAGATGCTTGAAGACGAATCCAATATCAGGTTTGTGCTTTTAATCCACCATCTTAGCTCCACCTGGATGTAGAAAATTTCAAGAAATCAGAGTTCTACTTTGAGCTGAGTCACTGCATAGCAGTGTGTCTTCTGAATAACTTACTTAATGTCTCTAAATATCAATATCTTAATTTGTAAATACGAGTATTGTACTAAAGCAGGAGTTCTTAAACCAGAATCAATGAACTCCCAAGAAGTCCATGGAGAGATTTCAGTGGGTCAAGAAACATAAAAAGGAAAACACAAACCTTTATTTTCACCAAGGTCTAACTAAAATTGAACGTTTTCTATAATCGTTTAAAAAAAATAGTCTAAGAAGGGGCCTAGTCTTCAACTTCACCAGTCAGTCACAAGGGTGCAGGAAACAAACAAAAAAGGTTAAGAATATCTGGTTAGTAGATGATGTCAAAGGTCCTTCTGTGTCTTACAATCACACATTCAAACATTCCCACTTCAGTATATATTATTCAAGTGCATAGTAGATATAAAATCCATTCTGTTTTTACTTAATTGAAAATTATTATTATTATTATGATTATCATTATGATTATTATTGCTATTGTGATCATTATCCTTACTATAATTACAGATTAATCTACTGGAGAAAACCATTACCCAAAAGAAATATTATTAGTGTCTTTGGGGACTGGAGGGGTTAGAGAACAGAGAGGCCGTATAAAATCCAAAAGAAATTATTCTGCAGGCCTATGGATTTTTATTTTACCTAGCAATCTGTTCAATCCAATTCTGAAAGCTTAAAAGGCTTTTAAAAGAATTTTTAAATAAACTTCGTGCCATTAATAATGTCTGCTTATTTTATATTATCTGAATGTTACACCTGCCCTGGGGGGAAAACGCTTACTTACATATATGCTTCTGTCTACGCACGTGAATGGATGAATCAATAACATGTGAATTTAAGTAGATCTTCAGAGTGCTTTATTTCAGAAACATGAACAATAAATGTTGCCAACTCTATGTTCTAGGAAATATGAATCGCTGAGACACAGTAATGAGGCTATAGAGTAATGTTTACATTATACATAAATGATGTTTATGTAAAAGGAACTTCATCTTCATTATTGACTCTGTGTATCTGGGTTATAGCTATGGCTATTAGGAAGAAGCTTTTTTTTTAGGTATTATAAAAAAAATCTGAAGGAATTTGGTTTCCTGAATTTTTCAGCCTCCATGCAAGCTATACCTTTGGTAAGAAAAAGAAATGAACTAGATAGATTGTCTTCTCTAATAAGAAGGAAAAATGAAAATATCTTGGAAACCAAAAGGGATGTCATACCTTCTCCAAAATGTATTGAGGCACATGGAACAGTTCTTTCTTGAGGGAGATTACAATGAACTGAGAATCTCCATTTTCAATATTTAATCACCACAATATTTGTGGTTTAACCTACCAGGAACTTAATCACATGTGATTCCCACCCCCAGTCCCCAGGACTAGGTCCATGACATACTCAACATCACAAGACTATGGATAATGTATACATAAATATGCATATGCATACATGAATGCCCACATACATACATATATACATACAGATGTATACATGCATCTTTTATACTTACATCTCTCCCTCTCTCTCTCTTTATCTCTCTCTCTGTCTCTGTCTCTGTCTCTGGTTCTGTCTGTCTGTCTCTGTCTCTCTGTCTGTCTCTGTCTCTCTGTCTCTGTCTATCTGTCTGTCTGTCTCTCTCGCTTTCACTCTTTCCAAATTGGGACTTGATCCAATGTCTTCTTAAGCCCAAATTTGACTTTCTATCAACTACAACTCACCATCTCTCACAAAGTACAAAATTGCAACATAAAATTTTAAAGCTGAGCTATAGCTTAAATGGAGGGGCAGGAAAATGAATTAACAGAGTGATCCTAAGTGCCTCCCATCCATACTGCAGATAGTCAATTCATTATTAATCATAATTGGAGTGAACTTGACTTATTGGGGTTGAACTTTCCTCATTTAGGATCTGGTATCTCAAATCTGTCTTTCTCCTCTAATAGCAGCCATATTCCAGGATTCCCAAGAGTCCTTAAGGCAGGCTCAATGATAGGGTCAACAGTATCTAACAACTAAAGGAAAACCTCCTCCTGCCCCGCAGCACACAAATAAATTCCTACCTCTTACTAGAAAGTGTTAATCAGAAGGCTATAACACTATTATTTTTGTGAAAGCTTTGATAATCTCTCATTCTAGTATTCTTCTTAAATTCCCTATGATTCATAATCACAGGCTATCTGGGTCAAAACTACCTTCCCTAGCCACCACTCTGAATTCCATTAAAATCAGTCCATCCTTATTTCTCTCTCCCCTTCTAAAGATCATGCCGCCAGGCCCTCTTTTCTGCAAAATCCATTGTACTAGTTTTTTAATACCCTTCATAATAAACCTGTGAGATCGTAAATCAATCAGATGCTATTTATTAATACCTATGATTTTCCATTCATTGACGTAAGTACTGGGGATACAAAAGCCAAACCAAACCAAACCAACAAAGAAATAAAACCAAATTGAACAAAAACAAAAAGTATGTATATTCAGGAAAATATGAAAATATTTTAATAAAATACATGTTCATAAACTATAAATATATTTAAATATGAATATATTATGTATACTTTATGCTATATAATATATACATATCTTATAAATATAAATAAAATTAGAAAAATAAATATGAGTAGCTAATGAGGGAGGGCGCTAGCTGTCGAGGTTATTAGGAAAGGTATTACATATAAAGAAGTTATTCCTTCAACTTTGTTTATATGTATTTCTTTATCTGTAAAATGGAGAGCATGATAGCACCTACCTTTCATGGTTGTTGTGAGAAACAAATGAAATAATATTTGTAAAGGGCTTAGCACAGTGCCTGACCCAGAGGAAGTACCATATGAATGTTAGGCATTCTTTAATTATTATTTTGGCTTTTGTTATTATTATCAGAATTTTTGTTATTGTTCTCATTTTGCTTTTGATTTTCAAATTCTAATTAATATTTCCTCCCTGGTAATTTCAGCTTCCTGAGGCCAGGAAATTATGTTTATGTCTTTGTTGTCTTCAGTGTCTGCCACATACTAGTGATTTAATGAATACTTGTGAAATTGAATTGAATACTCCAATGAATTACAATCTCCTTGTTCCCTGTTGTCCACAAAATGATGCAGATCACGATTTCCGGGACCCAGTAAATTAATCACTTCGTAACCAACCTGATGAGAGTCATATCTAGAATAGGCTGATTAGAATTTTGCCATATGACATGAACATTTGGGGGGCACAAAGCAATTAGTACAAGTTCTCCTTCAAAAGATAGGAAACCCTAACTGTGATCTTAACAGCTAGATAATAAAAAATCATTAAAAAATAAAATAAATAAGTGATCTAAATTTTAAGAACATCCATATGTGAGTTGTCATAAAAATTCCTTGTCCTCACCTGAATTTGCTTTACTTCTATAGTTAATCAAGATTGGCTAAATTGATTTCTTTGACAGTCATTAATATTTTTTAAATGCATACTACTTGCCAGACATTGTACTAAACAAAAGAAATAGAAATAAAACCAAGAACAGTCTCTGCCCTCAAGGAGTTTCCAGTCTACAACATCTAAACATTTGTATACAAGCTACATAGAGAAGCCAACTTGGGCATAATAAACAGAGAGGAAGCATTAGGATTCAGGAGGATCAGGAAAGGTGGTATATTAGTTGAGACTTAAAACCAGAGAAGTTGGCAGGTGAAGATGAAAAGGGAAAAAAAAAAGCCAAGCAAGTACTTACCACAGATGTTAGAGAACACATAATATAATACTTAGAAATAAAAATTATCCTTTGATACTGATGAAACAATGTCATTAAAGCATTGGAGAACTCCCCTCACCCTGAAGCAAAACCACAATTTATTGTGACAATTGAATTTTTCCTCACATCAAAGCAAGATGTATTTCCTTTCGTAAAGAAGTAAATTTCATTTGTCTTTGTTTGTTTCTTTGATCTCATAGTTCTGCTGGTTTCCTCTCCAAAAGCTTTAGGCAGGGATTGTGGAGGGTATGGTGGTGAGAAGCTCACTAGCCCACTCACCTTCCTTCACCCTTGGCCATATCCTTGCCTACTCCATTCCTTCAATGCCTTTGCAGAACTGTTTCGCTTTGACAAAATTCCTGTTCACCAGAAGTTAACAATGTACCATTTTATTGTAACAATTCTGTCACATCTATCAACAGGTTACAACCTCTATGAGAGCAAATATAATGTTTTCTATGTTTCTATTTAGGGCATTTATAGACAATTTTTTTTTATACAGAGAAGGGCACAATTTTATTTCTTCTCAATTACATGTAAAAGCAATTTTCAACCTTAATTAAAAAAAAAGTGTTTTTCCATTCCTCTCCCTCCTAAACAACCCCCTCTGCATACACACATATACATACTCCTTGAGAAAGTAAATGACTTACTATGAATTATACATGCGCAATCTACAAAACTTGTTTCCATATTAGCCATATTGCAACAAAAATAGTTTATATGTACATATATATGTATATTTATATTTATGTACACACACAGACACACACATATATATACATATATACACATATATATGTATCTATCTATCTATCTATAATTCATATAGCTCTATTTCTTTTTTGTTTCATCTGTTTGGGGCATCTCTTTTTTCTTTCTTTTGATTTTGATTTATTATTCCTTGATGGCTTATGCAGTCATTGGCTTCTATATGTCAAATTCTAATTTTTAAGGAATTATTTTATTCAGTGTACTTTTGTAACCTTGTTATTTGACCAATTCTTTTTTTTTTTTTTTAGTTGTCTTCAATTGATTTTGTGCCTCTTTTACTATTTGGCCAATGTACTTTTTATGTTGTTTCTAGTCTTCCATATTTTTTTTTGCTTCTTTTTTCATGCTGTTGCCTCCCTTTTTTTAAATAGTTTTTTCATCATATTAATTTATTTTCTTAATATATCTTCTCCCTCTTTTATCTGATTTTTAATTGTTGAGCCCTTATAGGAATTATTTTTGAGCTTGTGTTCAATTTTCATTTTTCTTTTAGGCTTTGCATGTAGCTATTTTAATTATTTTGTCTTTGGCAGAGTTTGTGTCTTGATCTTCCCTGTCACCATAGCAACTTTATTTGGTCAGGTCCTTTTTTGTTCTTTGCTCATTTTTTTTTTCCAGCCTATTTCTTGACTTTTAACTTTATGTTAAAGTTACTTCTATGGTGGAGGGGGTATTTTCCAAGACTCAGGTTTTTCATGGTCCTCTTTTCAGTGCTAGCCCTGGGGTCTGAAGGATTTTGGTGCTTCCAAGGTAGAATGAGCTAAAGAGAGATGCGGTCACCACTGTCTTGGCTTTTGTTCTGGTCTGTAAATGTCTATAAGCTCTCTTCTCTTCCCTGGAACTGTGATGAGGGCCTCTGCTTCCTGTGGCCATAAGTGCTTTCATTCTTTATGGCTCTGGAACTGTGACTGGCTCTTGCTCTCTTGAAATCACAAATGACAATGCTCTTCTATGCCTTGCACTTAAAATTTGGGCTCCTGCATGAGTTACCATAAACATTCTTTTCTGACTTGAAACTGTGACCAGGTACCCTAAACCTCTGTAGCTGTGAGAGCTACTGTTCAACCACAAGTGCAGCTTGTACTGGCTTCCAGATTCAAACACCCCTCTAGACCTCTGCTGACCTTCTAAGGTGTAGAAGCCTGGAAAATTAATTCACCCTCACTGTTCTGCCGCTCTAAAATTAGATTTGAGGTGAGTTTTTTTTAAAGTTGATTTGAGGGGAATTTGGAAGAGTTCCGGTGAGTTCTTGCCTTTTCTCTGTCATCTTGACTCTACTTCTTTTGAACAGCTTTTGAAAAAAAAAAGTAAATATATAAACTTACAACCAAATATGTATTTTTAGGGTTATTAAATCAGGGACTAAACTGATTTACATTCCTACAAAATTACTATGGTTTGTTCAGATCTTTGGCTCATAATTTTGATTGGTTTAAATCCTTGATTAAAAAAAAATCAACAACTTGACATTAATCCTTTTATAGATGCACTAGCTAACATTCTAGAAGAATAATTCCTCATGTTCTCTATCTATATAATTTGCAAGAATTCATTTTGAAGGCAGCATTGAATGGTGTTTCTAATGCATTCTCAAAACTCTAAGATCAACAGTAAATAAAAAACCTCCCCAAGATAGCTTACAAAGTTCTTGTTACCTCTTTATAAAGGTGAGAAAGAAACATTATCACCAAGAAAGCAAAATAGACTGATAAACAGATAGATTGAAAGAAGATCTATTTTGAACATTTTCTCTTATTTTCAGTTTACTTTCAAAAAAAGCTTCCAAGACAAATTTAAGCTTTTATTACAACTTAAACTTATCCTTGAATCTTTTGATGTCCACCAATTATTTGAACTATAAATACCTATTCTTTGACAAATTTAGTATATCATGCTTCAGAGGGAATTTTTATGGATCTAAGATGGATTGCAACCTCTTTTTGTCTAAAAGGACATTTTATAAAGTAGAGCTCAGTCACCAAACAGAATAAAGGCTTCCTAAGCTAGGTTTTGTTTGCTTTGAAATCTCATTTCAGTGTTTCTGGTTAACTTTGTTGCCATCACTTAAGATTGAAAATAAAGCAGAGGGGAAAGTTTTCTTAAATAAAAATAAATAGATGAATAATTGAACAAACAAACAAAAAACCACAATTATTCTTTGTCTTCTATTTTGCTTCCAAGCCCATTATTTCTCTTTCTTTATTTTTTTTAGTTTTAGTTTTCAACATTCATTTCCACAAGATTTTGAGTTACAAATCCCCCCCCACACCTTTCCCCTACCCCCACCTCCAGATAGCTAGCCTACTGAATATCCCTTCCCCCAATCTGCTCTCTCTTATATTCTCCTCCATTCCTCCAACTTTCTAGTAGGGCAAGATGGATTTCTATACCCCAATGGCTGTATATCTTAAACAAAACCATTATTTCTAAACATCTTCTGTGGTTTAGAACATATCTTTTGTTCAAGAAGGAAATTAAAATTTACTACCTTGAAAGTAAATTCTAGCATATGATTGAGTTACATCCTTCTTATATCCTGTTTGGATTCTGGTAGAAATTAAAACCTGCCTCGTTATATCTTTCTCTTATCATATTTCACTTTATCTAGTTCTTGTCTTACACCTTAATCATCCTCACATAATATGCAATCCAGTGACATTGGTTCCTCTTCTGTATCTTAAACATGAAACTTCATCTTTGATTGGATATTTTCACCACTGTTCTCCATGCTTGGAATTGTCTTCCTTTCTATCTCGGCCTCCTGGCTTTGTTGGTTTCTTGAAATCTCTACCTTTTACTAGAAATGTCTTTTTTATGTCTCTTAAACTTTTTATACTTCATGCATCATTATTTCAGTAGGGAGTCCAAAAACAAAATTCTGTGACTTCTTGTACTCTGACTTTGAAAGTATTTTTGTGTGTTTTCAGGTGGTTGAATTAGTGGAACCCAGCATTTTACACAGTTCGTGTTTTCATTTCCTTCTTTTTTAACTAAAAAAAATTTTTTTCTCCTTATTAATTTGTTTACTTTTAGTTACAAGATTCAGTTCTACAATCCATTGAGTTTCAAATTTTCTCCTCCCTTGTTCTCCTCCCTCCCACCCACATGGCAGCATGCAATCAAATATAGGATCTGCAAATACTTTCACATTAGACATTAGTCAGGTGATATAAAAAGGATTGTGTCAGATGGAATGAACAATGGGAAAAAGGAAATAAAAGCAAAAAAGAAAAAGAATGAGAGCAGGTAGTTTGCTTCAATCTGCACTCAAACTCTGTTTTTTCTAGTTCTTTCTCTGACACGAGTCTTTTGGAATTGTCTTATGATCCTGCATTGCTGAGAAGAGCCCAATCTATCAAAGCTGGTCATCACACATACGTTGTGTCTGTAATTGTGTACAGATTTCTCCTGGTTCTGCTCTTCTCACTCAGCAACAGTTTGTATAAGCCTTTCCAGGTAAATGTAAAGTCCGTCTGCTCCTCACTTCTTACAGAAATTAGCCATTCCCCAATTGGGGCATTCTCTCAATTTCCAATTCTTTGCCACCACAAAAAGAGTTGCTATAAATATTTTTGTACATGTGAGTCTTCTTCCCATTTCTATGATCTCTTTGGGATACAATGTTTGAAGTGGTATTGCTGGGTCAAAGGGTATGAAATTATTTATAGCCCTTTAGGCATAGTTCCAGATTGCTCTCCAGAATCAGTTCACAAATCCACCAACAATGCATTAGAGTTCCAGTTTTTCCACATTCTCTCCAGCACTTATCATTTTCCTGTTTTGTCATCTTAGCCAATCTGACTGATGAGATGAGGTATCTCAGAGTTGTTTTGATTTGCATTTCTTGAATCAATAGTGATTTAGCTCATTTTTTCATATGCTTATAGATATCTTTAATTTCTTCCTCTGAAAACTGCCTGTTCATATCTCTTGACAATTTAACAATTGGAGAATTACTTCTACTCTCAGAGTATTGACTCATATCTCTGTATATTTTAGAAATGAGTCCTTTATCAGAAACAATGGTTCTAAAAATTCTTTCCCAATTTGCCACTTCCCTCTTAATCTTGGTTACATTGGCTTTCTTTGTATAGAAACTTTTCAATTTAATGTAATCAAAATTATCCATTTCACATTTTATAATGCTCCCTAATTCTTATTTGGTCATAAAGTTTTCCCTTCTCCATAAATCTGACAGGTAAACTATTCTTTGCTTTTGCAGATTGCTTACATTATCAGCTTTAATACTTAGATTATGCACCCATTTAGACTTTATTTTAGTATATGGTGTTAGATAATGGCCTATACCCAGTTTCTGTCTTACTATATTCCAGTTTTTCCAGCAGTTTTTTTGTTAAATAGTGAGTTCTGGGGTCTTTGGGTGTGCCAAAAAATAGATTACTATAGTCATTGACTGCTGAGTCTCATGTACCCAATCTATTCCATTAATCCACTACTCTATTCCTCAGCCAGCACCAAGTGGTTTTGATGACTGTTGCTTTATAATACAGATTAAAATCTGGTACAGCTAGGCCACCTTCCCTAACATGCCTTTTCATTAATTCCCTTGATATTCTGGACCTTTTGTTCTTCCAAATGAATTTTGTTACTTTTTTTTTTCTAGCTCTATAAAGTAAGTTTTTGGTAGTTTGATTGGTATGACAATAAATGTGTAATTTAATTTAGATAAAATAGTCATTTTTATTATATTAGCTCAAGTCAGCCATGAGCTAGTGATGTTTTTCCAGTTGGTTAGATCTGACTTTGTTTGTGTGACAAGTGTTTTGTAGTTGTGTTTATGTAGGTCCTGGGTTTGTTTTGGCAGGTAGATTGCCAAATATTTTATAATGTCTATAGTAACTTTAAATATGATTTCTCTTTCAATATCTTGGTGTTGGGTTGCATTAGAAATATATAGAAATGCCAAGAATTTATTTGGGTTTATTTTATATCCTGCAAATTTGCCAAATTTATTTGTTGTCTCAAGTAGTTTTTTTTTTTACTTGATTCTCTAGGATTCTCCAAGTATATCATCATATCATCTGCAGAGAGTGATAGCTTAGTCTCTTCTTTGCCTAATTTGATTACTTCAATTTCTTTTACTTTTCTAATTGCTACTGCCACCATTTCTAGTACCAGATTGAATAAGAGGGATGATAGTGGGCATCCTTGTTTCACCCTTGATCTTATTAGAAATGCTTCTAGCTTATCCTCATTACAGATGATACTTGCCGATGGCTTTAAATAGATGCTACCTATTAAAGGAAGAATCCATTTATTTCTATACTTTCTAGTGTTTTTAATAGGAATGGATGTTGTATTTTTGTCAAAAGTGTTTCCTGTATCTATTGAGATAATCATATGATTTTTGCTAGTTTTATTGTTGGTATGATCAATAATGCTGATGATTTTCCTAATATTGAACCATCCATGCATTCCTGGAATAAATCATTCCTAGTCACATGTATTATTCTTGTCATAAGTTGTTGTAGTCTTTTTGCTAATATTTTATTTAAAATTTTTCATCTGTATTCATGAGTGAAATTGGTCTATAATTTTCTTTCTCTGTTTTGTCTTTTCGTGATTTACGTATCAGTACCATATTTGTGTCATAAAAAGGATTTGGCAGGACTCCTTCTTCATTCGTTTTCCCAAATAGTTTGTAGAGTATTAGAATCAATTGTTCTTTAAATGTTTGATAGAATTCACTAGTAAATTCATCTGGCCCTGGAGATTTTTCCTTAGGCAGTTTGCTGATGGCTTGATTTCTTTTTTCTGAGATGGATTGATTTAAGTAATTTAATTCCTTTTCAGTTAATCTGGATAACTTATATTGTTG
>CM053583.1:25867186-25889270 GCA_028627135.1 Pseudochirops cupreus | reverse complement strand
CTCTCCTCCTCCCTCTCTCTCCCATGATCTTTCTTTTCCCCAAAGAAGGAATCAAGGGTTTGGGAGCTGTTCTTACTTTGCTTCTTATGCTTATTCTTACTCATGGTTCTTCAGACCGTGATTTTTTTTTAAATCTCTGTGGGGCTCTGCTTCCAGAAGGGAAAGCTCTGTCCCAAATCGCTGGGGTCCTCCCAGCTGCTGCAGCTCTTAGGGAGAGGCTGGGAACTCTTCCTGTATACTTCCGGCAGAGTGGATAATAAAGACTCCAAGACCGAAGCCCAAGACGTTGATCCGTCCAGGGCACTCAACGCGAGAGTTCTGGCCGAGAATAATCACTCAGTCCCGCTGCTGCCTGCAGGCCACAGGCGGGAAGCTGCAAAGCCGAGGCGGGTGCAAAACCTCTGCCTTTTGCTTTTCAGCTCTGGAGGCCTTCTGGTGGGACTGCTTATCTCCCCCTTTCACAATTCCCATTCACAGCTGCTGCTAATCCGCTCACCTGAGAGGCTCCTCAGCTCCTCCACTCCTCCCACCCCCGGGGCACAGCCACGGCTTCAGGGCAGGCTGGTTTCGGTTCGCGGTGCTGATATGGTTCCTCGTAGCCGAGCTGACTTTAGTGGGAAGTATCTTTGTGTGCGTTTTGGAGTTCCAGGATTGGTTTAGAGTCCTATTTTATGGGTATTTTGGGGTGGCTATGTGAGAACTGAGATGTGTTGCTGCTGCTGCTACCATTACTTTTATTTCTTTATGAATTTACATGCAAAGGTACTTGCAGCATTTAAGTTTCACGTCAGTATTGGTTTGGTCCATGGTTCCTTTCAGCATAATATAGTTCCGTTGTTTATCTCTTTTTATGTTGTGAATGTTTATTTGTTCTTTGATTGCATGATTGCAAGCACTGCTTTTTTTGTAGTCACTTGAGGAATAGTAATTTTTTTCAGCACCTCATTTTGATTTTGTTTATTTTTTTAGTGTGTTTTTTGTAAGCAACACATTTCAGGGTTTTGTTTCTTATTCAATCCATCATTCTTTGCTAATTTAGTGAATTGTATAATCTATTTATATTTAAAATTGTGAGTTAGATTTATATTTCCCCCATATGGCTTTAATGTCACTTTCCAACAAAATTAATATTACCCTCCCACCTTCTACTAAAAACACAGGACTTCTTCTCTACAATTGTTTTAGCTTATTCTACTTTATGGCAACTCTATTTTCCCTTATTCCTTTCCTTTCATCCTCACATCTTCTCCCTTTCTCTGCTTTTTGTTTTTTTTTTAACTTACTAGTTCCTTTTACTTCCTTCCATATAGTTATTTAATCCTCCCCATCTCTTTTCCTGTCTTTTAAGTAGTCAAGTAAAAATCCGTCTTCCTTTCTTATCTTTCAACTTTTGTTCATTAGTACTTTTTAAACTTATTTTCTGTGCATTATTTTTTCTAAAAAGGATCTCTTCCCTTCATTCTATTCATCATCATTTCTTCTTTTTTCTGTATACTCTAGGCTTATTATTTGATTCATGACCCTTATACTTATGCAAGCCCCCCCGCCCCCAGTCTCAGTATTCCCCAGGGAATTAAAGCCTTTAATGTATGTCGTTGTTTTTTTTTACTCCCCTCTTCTAAACAGTCTCTATATTATTGCTTCTTAGATCTTGCTGCTTGCCCCCTCCCTTTTTTTCTGTTATACCTTACTGTTAGAAAGAAAAATTGCTGAAAGTGATAGGATATTCTCCTACGGGAATTCTATGTCCCTGACTATGTAGTCCATTATTAAACTTAAATCACCTTGTGGTCATTTCTTTCCCACTTTCCATGAAACCTCTTCCCTAGGTCTATGCCCTACCACTCTTATTGGGGTCATTTGCCTTGAGGAACTCTAATTCTCCTCCTCCTGATACAAGATGCGTGATTGCTCACAATCTGAAATCTGTACAGCTTCTATTCATTGTAAGTTCATCTCCCTTTATAGAATATGTCTCTTCCACCACTAGAGCATTCACTAGTTGTATCTCTCTCCTACTACTGAAATAGATGTCTTCTATTCCTGACCTTTTCAATCCTTCTCTTTGTCTTGCTCATTTATTCCCCTATAGGTTCTCTCTTTTTTTGCTGAGAGACAAGTTATTTTCACTTAATTGTTACTCTGTGATTCCATCTATCCTCCATTCTATCTTCTCTCTCCATTCTCCCTTTTATGAGCCTTCCCATTCTGTAATTTTATTTAAAAAAAATAAGCTCTTGAATTGTCTGTAGTTGGTGAGTTGTGACATGTAATCTCAGATGTCTGAGCTCTGTTTCTCCTAAAAACCCTGCTTTTACCATTGCCTCCCTGTGTAACATTAGAATAAAATCTCCTAATGATCTTTCCATTGATACTTTGTTGTCCTACTGATGCTTTATTTGAATGCCTTTATAAGATTTCCATTGTCTGAGGCATCTGAAAACCAAATACTTTTTGCTTACATCTGCTTTCTCTACAACAATGATTCAAATACTTTTTTTTTCTATTGAATGTCCATCTTTTTTCATTAATGTTTAGGCTCAGGTTTGCAGGTTATATTGCCATGGGTTGCATCTTGAAGATCTTTGTTCTTTGGAACACATTATTTCATTTTTTTTTCCTATGATTTTTGTTGGGTAGAGAAGAGTTTTGTTTTGTTTTGTTTTTTAATTTAATGTACTTTCCTTTATATGTGAAACACTTTCTCCTGCCTGACCTGGCCTAACGCCAGAGGGCAGCCAGTCTTACCCTTTTTTCCCTGGGTCTTTGGGGCGCACCTCCGGGATGGGGCCTGTGCATTTCACAAAGTAGAGTCAGGAGCCAGAAGAGTTAGGGATATGCAGACAGCTTTATTGTTCCCTTCATTCATCCACGTCCATATCCATCCACATTTTATTCCCGGGGCTTCTCCTCTTTTATCCCCCTACTGAGCCCGTTGGCAAATAGCCCACATCCCCTCTAATCACCCCTGATGCCACAAGGGTAGGGTAAACACGAAAAGGAAGGAAGGAGCTCGTGTCCCCAGAACAGAGCATATCAACAGAACATCTGGGTCGCGAAATGCAGAATAAAACAGGACACACTGACCCAGAGACATAACTGTCGTCGTGACTTCTGTGTTTTGGTGTTACTGTCCTTCTGCATTCTCAGAATATTCTGGCGCTCATGCTCCCGGGCAGAACTACACATCCCCTATCACCTGGCCACTTGCACAATTGTTATTTAGATGATTAAATTTAGCTACTCTATGTCTAAACTGCAGCAAAGGGCTTTTCCGAAGATGATCTGCAGATTATTTTTTAATTGATAATTTGTTTTCTCTGTCCTGCCATCCTGGCAGATTTCTTTTATTATTTCTCACATTTTGGTGTTCAGGTTTTTTTATTTATATTATTATGGGGAGAATTATTATCCTGAAATTGTCTCTACATATCCAGTCTTTGAAATCAATATGTTTTTCTAGTACAGAGACTGTATGTAATTAGATTCACTTAATCAAAAACAAGAACAACAAAAGATTGATCTTAGGAAGAATGCATATAAATGATGGGATTTCAGAAATTTTAAAAAGGGGGGGGACTTACTAAGCATCTAATAGTAAAATAGAAAGTCAGAGAGTTTATATATCTTGCCCCAGGTCACAGAGCAACTTATTAACGATGCATTGTGAACGAGATCTCAAACCCATTAACTTCTGGTCAATTTTCTTCCCGCTTTTGCATCCCATTAATCTAAAAAGTGACAGATAAATTTATTAATGAGCGCTAAGTAAAGTTAAAACAAAAATCTTCCAATTCCCATTCCTGGATAAACTTCCTAGTCACCATGCAAGAAATGTAACACCTTATTACAAAATGTTTTGAAAGAATGAGGGATTCCATAAAAATCCAATTTTCCAGATAACTGAAGCTTGTCTTTTTAAGTGCTGAGACTGAAAATGTCAATTTTGTATGAAAATTTAAAATGCATTCTACAAATTCCTGCTATTTTAAACTCTCCCTATGCACATTCAGTTTGAGTATCTATTATCTATATTTGCAAATATTATCTTCTTCCTACTTGAATATATGCCCCTTAAGATCAGAGACTGTATCTTATGTTGTCTTTGGTATTTTCCCAGAATGTAGTGCAGCATTCTACAGATAGTACAAATATGTAGAAATTTTTTTAAAATTGAATACAGCACAGTAGTAGACAAGTGAAAAAAGATTAATAAGAAATGATAACTTTTATTTTTTTCTTGAATATATATTCTAAAAAATGTGAATGAGGGACAAAAATTTAACAGATTTATTATAAGGCAGATAGGTAATGCAATAGACAGGGTGCAAGGCCTAGAGTCACGAAGATCTGAGTTCAAAAATGACACCTGAAACTTACAAGTTGTGTGACTCAGGGCAAGTCAATGAGCCTTTGTCTTAGTTACCTCATCTACAAAATGGAGGTAATATTAGCACTGATCTAAAACATCCAGAGTCATTGTAAGGACCAAATGAAAGAAATACTATAAAGTGCTTAATCTAATGACTGGCCCATAGTAATTTCAATATAAGTGTTAACTATTATTATTGATATACCTTTAAAACTTGATACACAAATAAACAATTTAAAAAATCTCTTTATAGGGGTAGGAGAGGGAGGGAGAGAAAATTTGAAACTCAAGGGATTGTGGAATTGAATCTTTTAAACTAAAAATAAACAAACAATAAAGACAAAAAAAATCTTTATAAAAGAAACTCACAGTCTCTTATGCAATCCTTTATTGTTATATTTGGAAAAGCTTTTTATTTATTGGCTATTGTTAACTTCACAACAAAAAAGAATTAAGTATAAAAATTATCAGAAAACTTAAAATGATTCATCCTCTTTCACACAAATAGTAAGAGTCAGAGTGTCATGGCTTAAAAGTAAGGTTATCATATCATAGATGTAGAGTAAGAAGAAAGTTTTGAGTCTTTCTAAGTCCAAATGCAGACTTTATTTTTCAATTCTCAAATAATCAAACAGAAGATAGTGGAGAGATACCGGGAAATTACCTGATCTCTCAAAAGATTCCCTCAGAAACAATGTTAAATCAAACCTCTAAACAGATTCTAGAGCAATAAAACACACAAAAAGTAAGAGTGAACTGATTTTCCAGCTTAAGATAATTTAGAAGACTTCAAGAAAGGTCTGTAACACATGAACAAAAGGGAGCACAGCCCAGCTCAGACAATGTCCAGGTAAACCAGCAGGAGGCTCTTAGCCATAGCACTGATCAGCAACCAAGACAACCCCATCCTGCCTCAACAGGCTGGTATCATAGCAGGTCAGCTGTAAGGTCTACTGTCCCAGAGGAAAAGGAAAATTGGCAGCCCTGGAACCTCATAAGAATAGGAGCATCTAGACTAGGCTACCCCAGCACAGTGGGCAAGCAACAAACACCTGAGGCCTCAACATGGAATGCCAATGATCAGGCCTCTACCCTGTAGCACAAGAAGCTTGGAACAGTGCCTCCTGTGCCCAAGGACAGAGCTCATTTTTTTCTAAATGAGCAAAACCAGAAACAAAATAGAGGCATGACCATAAAAAGCTACTATGGCAACAGAGAAGATCAAAACAGAAATTCAGAAAAGGAGAACAACGTCAAAAGGCCAGCATGTAAAGCCTCAAAGGTGAAAATAAATTGGTCTCAAACCCAAAAAGTCCCCTTGGAAGAACTCTAAAAAGATCTTAAAAATAAATTAAGAGAGGTAGAAGAAAAATTGGGGAAAGAAATGAAGTTATATAATAGACAGTTAACAGCTTGGAAAAGAAAGGACCAACACTGACTGAAGAAAATAACTATTTTAAAAGAATAATTGACCAAATGGAAAAGAAAATACAAAAGCTAACTAAAAAAGATAATTCCTTAAAAGTTAGAATTGAGCAAGTAGAAGCTAATGAATCTATGAGACATCAAGAATCAGTCAAAGAAAATCAAAAGAATTTTTAAAAAGAACAAAATGTAAAACAATTCATTGGGAAAAAAAAAAAGCAACTGACCTGAAAAATAGGTCTAGGAGAGATAATTTAAGAATTATGGTACCAATTAATGAACCAATGAAGAATCTGATCTGTATTTTTTATATAATTAAATGAGCATGTTTGAACAAGTAAGTTTTAACATGGATAAAGTTGAAATGAAACCATTCTTTTTAGTGTTTAAAAATAGACAATGTGTTCTTACATCTGTGTACTATAAATTATTAATCTGCACCTTCTTCTATATTAAGTATAAGGCAGGTCCATGTTGCCACAACAGTATTTGGCATACCTGCTACATAATTAAAGTCAAATTGAAACGCTACAATAGTCTCTTCATGTATATTTATAATATTCCTTGGAAATGTGTATGTAATTTATGTAATGTTTTGAATAAATAAATCAAATTCTCATTGTTGCAAAAGAAAAAAAAATATTGTACTACCCAAAAGTCATGATGAGAGAGAGAAAGAGAGAGAGAGAGAGGGAGAGAGAGAGAGAGAAAGAGAAAGAGAGAAAGAGAGAGAGAGAGAGGGAAAGAAAGAGAGAGAAAGAGAGAGAGAGCGCTAAAAGCATCTTTCAAGAAAGTATCAAAGAAAACTGCCCTGATATCCTAGAACCGGAGGGTAAAATAGTCACTAAAAAACCCACCAATCATTTCCTGAAAGAGACTTCAACATGAAAACTTCAAGGAATATTGTAGCTGAACTCTAGAATTGTCACTTCAAGGACAACACACTGCAAACACCCAGAAAGAAACAATTCAAATATCAAGGAGTAACATTTAGGATTACACAGGATGTAGCTGATTCTAGAATAAATGATCAGCGGTTTGAAATATGATATTCTGAAGACAATAGAGCTTGGATTAAAAACAAGAATCAATTACCTGGCAAAAATGAGCATAATCTTTCAGGTCAAATGATGGATATTTGATGAAATTGAGGATTTTCAAACTTTCTGGGTATTTACAGTGTGTTTGCTTGTGATACAAAATGCTGTGTACATTCACAGAAAAAAAAAGCCTGAATGTAGATCAAAGCACACTATTTTCACTTTTTTTGTCATTTCTTTGTGTTTGTTTTATTTTTTTTGTGGTTTTTCTCTTTCATTCTGATTCTTCTTTCACAGCATAACTAATATGGAAGTATTTTTCACATATATGTACATGTATGGCCTATATCATATTGTTGTTGTCTTGGGGAGGGAGGAAGAAGGGGAGGGAGGGATGGAAATTTGGAAGTTAAAATCTTACAAAAATGAATATTGAATACTATCTTTAATTGGAAAAATACTATTAATAAACGAAAAAAAATGAGCAAGCAGAGATATAGATGATCTAAGGAGCATACACAAGGTATGAGTGAGAGTGGGGGATTTTGATATGTGTTTCTAATTCCAAATCTAGTACTCTGTCCCCTATACTCTCAATTCTAATTCTAGTATTCTTTCTACAATACCACTCATTATAGCATCTACAACAAATGCTTTTTAAAAATTTGTTTAAAAAAATCAAAAAGCAAATAAAAAAGCTTATCAGTTGATTCCACATATTCTGACTTTAATATCTTTTTGAGATGTGAAAAAGGCCCATATTTTGGCACTGAAAATCTAGCTCTCACACACCACAAATGGGCTTCAGCATAGAAAATTATGCTTCTGGTGAAATCCTTGGGAGTTGACCCAAGAAAGAGCAAAAAGGTATTATATTATCATTAGATCTCCCTATGGTCTAGACACAAACAAACGAACAAATAATGGAGCATGAGTAATGGTATTCCTTTAAAACTTACATGCCCTCTTTCTTTAAATGTTGTATTTTTAGATACATAATTCACCATTTTCCAAACATCTAGATATTTGGACTTAATATATGCAAACAAGTTCCTGGTTTCTAAAACAAAACAGGGAAACATCCATTTAAAAATATATTTGACAAGTCAAGATTATTGGGAAGAAAACTCCTCTTTCTAGTTTTCAGAATTGTCTGTAACATGTGTTTAATTACCCCTCTCCATAAATAAGGAGGGTTTTGTTTAACCACATTTACAGTACATGCTTACTTCCAAATTATACGTTTAATCATGGAAGCGATAAGGCAAAGCAAATGTCATGGTTTCTTATCCAGAACCAGTGGAGGAGGGGGAGGAAGCATAAGTGCATGTTAGTTATTTTTTCCCCCAAAGTCATCTCAGCATTTGATCTGCTTAGTCATCAGCCACATGCTTAGTTCCCTTAATTATTTTTTTTTCCTACCAATAAATGAATAGTTTTTTGGTGCTCCCCTCCCCCCCATATCCACTCCTTATCTAGTGAAGGGAAATTGCAAAGTCACAAAGCCTATATTTGGTTTGCCTAGATTGTTTTAAAGGTATAGTATTGCTGCATGACTCATTTCCATTACAGAAATAGAATAAGCTATGGGGATGAAGTAAAAAATACAAGGATGAGAAATTGATGAAAAATCAAAAGAAGCCCAGGATAGTAGAAACAGTTTAGGATTAAAATGCAGAAGATCAGAACTCATGTCCTGGTTCTTCTGCTTATTAGCTGTGTGATCTAAGAAAAGCCACTTAAACCTCTCTGTCTTCATTTCTTCAAATGAAAAATAAGGATTTTTAATAAATGGCACTATCTGGTATGCTCTTTGGGGCAGAGCAGGTTTTTCTTCACTGGAGATCTTGAAGTAACTTTTGCATGACTACTTATGGGTATGATGTAAAAGAGTCTTGTATTTGTACCAGTCCATTCCAATTCCAAAATATATCAAAATTGGAAATGAAAAACAACGTATTTTTTTATTCTTTATGGGAATTCTGAAACTATAGGATTTCTCAAAGTTTTAAATTGCTTAAAAATCAAACACCTTAGTCTTTCCTTGAAGGCTTCCTGTCTTGAAAATCTTTCCTTGAAGTTTCTCTGTCTTGGACTTTGATGCCAATTAATCTTTTATTTATTTTTTTTAATTTTCTAGGGAACCGGGGAATCTGGACTAATACACAATCTGCTTTATACTTGTTGAAATGAGCCTACATTCTCTGTGTTTGTGTACTATAACCTTCCCAACTAATATCAATATTAAAAATCTCTGATAAATTCACAATATGTGATTTTAAAGTAGAAACTACAAAAAAAAATGTTCCCTGCATCTTGAGGCATTAGAACATTCACTTTAATCTTGATGCAGATTATAAAAATGGAATGTTGTTTGTACTATCTTAAAAGCATGCGGCATCTCTTAGCTGATAAGCTGAGCTGAGCACTCCTTGAGAAAACTGATTTTTTTCCTTCTGATTTTCCTTAGATATTGATCATTCCTTGTATTTGCAGAGTATTTACAAAATATCTTCCCATGTCTTATCTCATTGCACCCTCAAAGTAAATTTGTCAGCTAGGCAGAAGTTATATTATTAGCTTATTTTTTTTTAGAGATGGGATATTTTATAATAAATCTTGAGATTTCAGAGATAATTTAGTCAAAAACCTTCATTTTATACATAAGGAAACTGAGGTACATGAAGTTTAAGTGACTTATCCAAGGTAAAGACAAAACACCTAGTATAAAGTCATGTAATAATTAATTGCTAAACAAGGGCTAGAATCAAGATCTCCTCAATCTTAGCTAGTGATATAAAATCAATCTCTTGTGTGTGCGTTGTTGTTGTTGTTATCTTTTTTTGGAGGGAAGAAGGTAGAGCAATTGGAATTAAGTGACTTGCCCAAGGTAACACAATTAATAAATGTTAAGTTTCTGAGACTGGATTTGAACTCAGGTCTTCTTGACTCCAGGGTGGGTGCTGCACCAGCTAGCTGCCCTTAAAATCAATGTCATTATTATTAATTCCAATATTTTTTTTTCTTTTTTAATCCATGTAGTATCTTTGCTTTTTCATGAATTTCACTTTTTAAATATAAATTCATGAATCATCCATTTAAATTCTCTTCAAGGTTCATCCGTATATGTGTTTTATTTTTCTATATCAATTTCAATACCCACATGTATAGCAATATTTAAGGAAGGAACTCCTATATAGAAAGGACTATCGAACCCCACCAAATACCAACCCAACTTCTAGTTTAGCTAAAGGATCAAGAAATCCTGAGAGATGAGAGGCATCTTGTACTAGAAGAGTCAAACCAATATCACTCCCTGGAGCATCATCTCTCCTCAGACCCCAGAAGAGTCAACCTAGGACCCTGAACCCAAAGTTCTTGGGAATAGCACTGCAGTTCAGAACATCAGTCCTGCTTTAAGTCTAGCACCTGTAATTATCATCTGAGGATGCAAATCCTGTATAGAAGGGGCCAGGCGAGCCATTCCCGCTAGTTTCTGGCTGATTGCCATATATGGGGCAGAAAAACCAAGCTATCAGAAGTAGCAAATTAAAACGAAGGAGAGATAGGTGGCAGCATGTGTCAAGCAAATCTAAAAAACCCTACCCTCTCAATCATCACCTTGTCTCAACTCTCACTGGAAAAATCACAGTCCTTGAGCCCAAGAGCCATAATAATAATAATTAACAACAAGAACAACATCAACAATATGTCTCATACTACCAGTCCAAACTTTGGGGAGCACCCAACCTAATGGAGAAGTATATGTGGGAAATGAAGAGATTGGTGCTCTGGGAGTTTTCTTAATATGGAGAGTTTTTTTGAGAGTTTTTCAGAGTAGCAAATGGTACTAAGAACTCTCATAACATGTGAGTACCAACACTGTTGTAAGGGGGATAAATTTCCTGATGATAAGATTCCTGAGGTATGAAAGTGGTGAAGTTTAGACCAGGGAAGTACAAATTTGAAAATGTAATGATAGGCACTTATTAAATGTGTAACAGATAAAATTAACTCCTATTTCCCCACTGACATACATTATTAACAACAACAACAACAACAACAAAAAAGATTATACCTTCTGGGCATAATCAGATAATTATCTGTACAAGGAATCAATTTCATTTGAAATCATAGTGTCATTGATCTAGAGTTGAAAGGGATCTTAGAGACCACCCAGAGCAATCACTTCATTGTATCATAAGAGGAACTTTGGTCCAGGGTATTAACTGACTTACTCAAGATTACACCAGTAGTAAATGGAAGCAGGGAAAGAATGGAAATTGATTCTAGGGGAGAGAATCTCATTTTATATTTTTCTATGTAAAATCTTTTACATATTTTCATACTATTTTATAACTATTTTGGTTCAAGATATCCGTCTGAGATATCTATGTTTCCAAGATCAAAATGAATCACATTTTAAAGATAATAAATATTTAAAATTGCTTACCATGGTATCCAAATGATGTTAAGAGAAAATGAGTACTGTCCACAGTATACTGAATGCATTTGTCCCCTGTAATTAATTTATAGGACCTACGGCCAAGGGTCTCAAAGAATAAGTAAGTGTGAACGAGCTCTTTGCAAAATTAGAGGTAAAACCTTCAGTGATAGGATAATAGATGAAAGTAAGTACTGGAATATTAGAATATAAGTAGAAGAAATTATGCTAAAAAGGGGAAAAAAGATATATTTGCCATTGGTGTGTTTCCATTATGAAAGCCTATGGAAATATAAAATAAAGATTCTCTATTTTTACACACTAAATGATTAATTTTCCATAACAATTTCAGAATTCCAAGGGACCTCAGTGGCCCTCTAGTCTAATTCCTACCTAAACAAATAACACCTTTCTAACATATCTAGCAAATGGTTATGTAGCCTTATTTAAAAAAAAACAAACAAACACTACAATGATGACAAATACCCATCCTTGAGATTATGTCCCACTCCACTTTGAGGTATCTCCAATTGTACATTAAGTCTCAATCTGAATCTTTCTACCTTCTTCAAAATGTTCCTTATTCTATTTTTTTGGTTACTTTTTAAAATATTCTCTGTAGTTTCTCTCCCACTTATTCCATATCAAAATATTATCTTCTTCAAATGCCAAATTTGACGTCTACAGGGACTGTATTTTATTCAACGTTGACCCTCCCTCAATTCTATCCCCAATTGCCTCAAGTATTTTGTTGACGTTTTTTCAGTCACTTCTGACTCTTTGCAACCCCCATATAACAGGCATTAAATTAGTATTTGTTAGAATGAATGCATGACAATTGAGTTTGACATTCTCATCTAATATAAGGAGCCAATGTTCACTTATCAGACCTCTCACATTGATTGCTTCTTGTCCTGAGAAGGGTGTATTCTGGGAATTTAAATATCTAACAAGCTCTGGGAGGAACATGTGATCCTCTTATAAACACTAGGGATTCCAAGGCATTTAAAAATATATATTAGAGAAATAGAAACAAAAAAAAATTGTACCTGACAACATAGAAAAGCCAGTCTCTCTTCCAATAAAATTTTATTCTATTGATTCTATAAATTACCTGTTACTTGCAGTACTGCCTGAGTATGAACTCACTAAAGGTTGGAGTTCATGTTTCACCTAGGTCCTTTTCCTAATTTCTGGTCCAGTTAGATACTGTGGGTCCTTTTTTATTGCTGTCACATGATGTGTCTGGAGCATAAAAGGTACATAATCAATATTAATTAACTCATTGACTGACTCAATCCCTCTTGCCTCTTGGTATGCTCATCTCTCCTTCACTATTCCTTTCCCTTTAGTTCAATTCCACAGATGATTCTAATAATCTCTTTTCCTGAGATTAAGCCTAAAGTAGCTGACTCCTGAAGTGATGATGGTGAAGGACAACCAACACTTTGCTAATTCTTGAGGGAATAAAATGTCTTTTTTTTATATTTAAGATATTGCTGTTTTACAAGGCAATTCCAGAATGCCACTATTCAGGTGTTGGGACTGTGCTACTTCTCTTTGGTTTCTGTTACTTTGGGTCACCTCTCCTTCCTCTTCCAGACTGTAAAACGTTAGATTCATTTTTTCACTGTCTTCAAACATAGGATTTGGGATTCCATGAGTCCCCCTCACTCTGTTTTCATGTCTTTCCATGTTCAGTTCTCCTCTAGGGTTACTTAAATGAGTTATGTATATTTGCCCAGGCTGCTCCTCAAAGATCTCTAGTAAGAGATGGAGAAGGAATGGAAGTTCTACCCAGAGTAACCACCTGAGAAACAGATTAGAGGGATCTTTTTTGTTAGAAATTCACAAATAAATGCATAAATAACATCTAAATCTAAGGGTTCCTATCCCAAATGCAGAGCTAATTTCTTAAGTTTTCATCACGATGATAGGAAGGAGAATTTAATACATTTTTTTTTAATTAGGACTCTAGAAATTGTCCATGTATCTACCTGAGAACAAAAGACCCTTAAGTAAATCTAAACTGAGTTGGAGCATTGCTGATACCACAGCAAGCCAGTTGATCTGTACTTTGCAATATAGGGACTTCCTCATTGGTCTTTTCATTCATTTATTTATTTATTTATTCTGCATTTGAAATATTGTTCTCATGGATAGACAGATCAAAAGAAGAGGGAGTAAGACC
Source organism: Pseudochirops cupreus (assembly GCA_028627135.1). Lineage (NCBI taxonomy): Eukaryota > Metazoa > Chordata > Mammalia > Diprotodontia > Pseudocheiridae > Pseudochirops > Pseudochirops cupreus. The sequence continues at coordinate 25,875,798 of CM053583.1, read as the reverse complement.
ATTCTGCGCAAATTATACTTTTTTCTGTTTTTGGTTTAAAGTTGCATGATGTATTAAACAAAAAACAACAACAAAAAAAGCTTGGAGACATTCCAAAGGGACAAACTGAGAAAGATTTGGGGTCATCTGCAGTCAGTATAAGCCACTTACAACACTTCCCCAGGCTTCTCGTTTCCTTTTTACTTTGAATAGGAGAAAATTGTTTATTAAAAAAAAGCAATAACAAAGAAAATGAGGACTGGGGCTTAGTAGACAGTAGAGGAAGGCAAAGATGGCATAAGAAACTTCTTTTCCATAGGAACCTTTGATATTATTATTCTTCATATCCTCATCTCTGCCTTTCACTTACAAGCAACTTTCCACTGCTAGGGTCCAATTCCTTACACTAAAAGTAATATTCATCCTGCCCTACCTTGTAAGAAAGTTTACCGAAAAGAAGAGTGAATGTCAATTGAGTTTCCTAGGTAAAATATATGTTTTATAGGGATTCTAAAATGTATGGAATATGTCACCAAAAACCTGGAAGAAGAAACTGAAGAACTAATGAAATGTATCCTGGGCTTATGAAGGATGATGATGTTACCTTTTCCTTCTGCTCAGGATCATGCAGGACCCACCAAATTTAAGAGAATTTGCATTTTTGAAAGGTTTAAGAATAAACAGAAATAAGTTGTTTATATTCTTACATATGTGTTCCCCTACACACACACACACACACACACACACACACACACACACACACACATAAACACACACATACTCTACAGAGGGCTAAAAGGGCATTATTTTTCCCCCAGTTGTAAAATAGTCATGGCCTTTTAAAATGGAGAGAGTTGTAAACATCATTGAAAAGCTTTTGTTTACATAGTAAGATGTAGTGTAAAGAAGACTGGATTTAGTATCAATCTTGATTTCAATCTAAAAACTATTCATTAAATATATACTATGAACAAAGCAATCATTTTGTAGTGAATAATACATTGCATCTGCTGGCCTTCCTGGTCTCTGTCCACAGAAGATATCCCATCTCAGAATAAGTTCATCATCACCTTCCTGCTAACTCAAGCCTTGATTGACAACAACTCCCTCCACTTCTTCTCCCCTCTCATGGAAAGACTGGAGGGTAGACCTCCTCCTATTGCCTTCCTTTATAGATTTTGATAGCTCTCCTTTTCATCTGCTGCCCCGCCTGGTATCAACTCCACAAGATACCCTTATACCTAGTACCCATTGATTTCCTCCACCTCCCACTGCTTTCCTGCCTTTTTAGTGTGTTGTCCCCCTCTTCAGACTATAAGGTCCTTGAGGACAAGGACTATGCTTTTCTTTTTGTGTTCTCAGCTCTTAGCACAATGTCTGATACATGACAGGTGATCAAAATATTTACTGAATTGAATTTAGATTCAAGAAGACCTAATTGCAAGTTTTACCTCTGGCATATGGTGCCTGTGTAACCCTGAAACAGTCATTTAAATTCTGAATATCCCAAGTGAATCACTAAGACTATATGTTGCACAGACAATATAGACTTAGATTGGTTGATTGAATTTCCTTGCCAGGAGTTCTCCATGCTAATGAATTCCCAGATCTAGTCTTAATGAAGTCACATGTCAGGTATAAGGAATTGAAATATGAAAATTAAAAACTGTGTCCTCAAGAACCTTACATTTCTTGCGTAGACTATGGGAGGAAGGGAATACAAACTATACAGGATGAAAATACAAAAATATCAAAGCATCATACAAAGTAGAGGTATACATACAAAGTAGAGCATGGAATAATGTATTAATTGATCTCAAAGCCAGGAAACTCTTTTTTAAAGTCCCATTTCTGACACCAACTAGTCAGGTATGCCTGGACAAGTTACTTAAGACATCAGTGGGACAGATAATTTTAATTGTTTTCGGAGAAGGTGCCAACCTACACTTGTCGAGGGAGTCAACTAATCTGGGATTTTTCTGTATTTTAAAAGCCCCAAGTGCATTCTCTGTCTGTAACCTATGCAAGTGATTTTTGGAGGGTAGAGGGAGATCAGGAAAGTCATGGTATAGTAGATGACAATTGAGCTGAGCCTTACAATGAGCTAGAGATCCCATGAGGCAAGACTGAGGAAATAGGGCATTCTAAGCATGGGAAATGACTCATGCAAAGGTATGGGGACAGGAAGTAAAATATCATGCACAGACAAGTGTGAATCCTAACTCAGCAACTTCTCACTTGTATGATCTTGATTCATCTTTCCCTTCTTTTGAACTCAGTTTCCTATTGTACAAAATGAGGGGCTTGACCTAGCTAGATCATTACAAAGGTACCATTTACCACTAAATCTTCTTAATCTATGTATAATGTAGTAAATGACCAAAGTCTCTGCTTTCTTTTTCACTACAGTTACATTTCACATTCATCATAATCAAGGATGATACTAAGACATAACTCAGATTTTGCCCCCAGTAATTAAATCTACATGTACAAAACTGAATAAATGTATTATTTTAGCAGGACAAAAAAGAATGAAGAGAGTCAAAACTCATGCTGAAGACAGTAGTTTGATGTTCTAGATGGTTATTGGAATAATGTACTGTGAGCTGTTTTCTACATTCCTCTCCTTCTCTATCCCACAAATAAGCTGCCCATCTGCCATCTGTCTTCTTCCGAGGGTTTCCCCTTCCTTATGTCTTTACTGCATAGAACAGCATCTCTCCTGCCCTCCTGCTACAAAGGATGAACCATTTACTCAGAGAGGACATAGAATGGCACCCATGCTATCATCCCTTTCACAAGCTATGTAGGAGGAAGCCTGGCCTAGGCTTGGGTACAAGACACAGGACCCTGAAAGCAGAGCACTAAACCATACCCACAAAGTCCCTTTCAACTATGAGCTTCTAACCACTATATACTGACTACTTCTCTATTATAGTTGCATTAATTTGTTTTAATTATTTATCAAATTATTTTCATATCATCGTTACTGGTAGACCTAATGCCAGCACACTTTTAGTTCAGATTTAGTGTAGGGACAAAATGAGGTAATCATAGTAAAAAAAAAAAAAAAAAAAAGGAGGTTTATTTAAAACTAACATAGCAAGAATTCACAACACGAATACATTGGCGCGTAGCATAGATAATACATATCTCCCCCATCACCACCACCCTCATCTCTGTAGGGAAATATATCCTGTTCAATATGGCAGGGTGTAGGGAATCATGTGGTCTCTAAATGTCCACCATTTTGGAAAGGCATTCTATCTACCTTCAGTTTTAAAGCCTAGGGTTGAATACCACAAGGTGAACAGGAAGGCACATAATGCAGCCTGAGGCCACATTGCTAGGTAGATATTAATATCATTCTCATTTTCCAGATGAGATATTTAGGGATGAGAGAGATAAACAACTTTCCCACAATCACATCATAGAATTCAATCATTTCATTTAATTAATGAACATACTGAAGAAAGAAAACTGAAATGACTTGTCCTGATTCACACAGGTTGAAAGTAAATGACTTGAGATTTGAAGTCGAAATCTTTCTAACTCTAAATCCAGTGTTCTAGCCACAAACCCATGCTCACCTTTCAGATACACCAAGGCATCAAAGAATTCCTCTCTCAGCTTTAGTTTTCTGAAGTCAACTAAGTACAATGATAGTTCAGGCAGAACTAGATGATTCCTAAGTTTCTTTCTAGTTCTAAGTCTGTGATCCTATTAATAGTAGAGGCTTAGAACCCTTTGTTCCCCAGGATGGACAGGATTAAGGTATTCCCAAGAAAGTTTCTTCAAGAGTGAAGCAGAATGGGGGCTATGAAATAGAAAGGCAGAACATTCAATGTCACTCTAGGACACAAGTAATTAAAATGTAACCTAAAATCGAGCTAGCAGTAGTTAATTAACCAAAATAAAATTAGGCAAAGATTTAATTTTAAGTGAAACATAAGACCTTGCACATAGTTAGCATTCAATAAGAATTGGCAGGATTTAATTATATTAAATTTAAAGGCTAAAGAACTTTCAAACAGAGGATAAACAATATAATGTGGTATTAAATATATTTTTTTAAATCCATGCAAGAAGCCTCCACTACGGGCAGAATACTGCACTAGGTATGGAGGGAGGCACAATGTTTAGGAAAATTATGGACGCTTTATTCAGGAAGTTTCTAATAAAATGGGGGTAAAGACAGTAACACATACCTCTAATGCACAGTATTTCATATTAAATATGTTAAAGAGTCATGACACAAGTGCTATAAGAAGTCTGCAGGGAAAAAAATATTTTCATTTGAAGGGCATATGTCAGAGGAATGAAGGGAGGTATAAGAAAACTTCCTGAAGGAGCTAACAGTGGAACTTGAGAAATATTTAGTCCCATATTAGATGTTTCCTTCACATCCCAACTCTCTTTTAGAAGACATTGAATATGGAATCTGAAGACTGGGATTTGAATTTTCCTTCCATAACTTTTACTGAATAACCATGGGTAAGTCATAACCTCTCTGAACATCAGTTACCTCATTTGGGAAATGAGGAGACTAGTCTAGACAAACCTCAAAAATTTCTTGCAAGTCAAAGATACTTCTTTATACTCTCTTATATTGCTTCATTTCCTGGGATAAAAAAAATACATCAGCATATCAAGGTGTTTGTAATTGTATTAATGTAGAAACTTCACAATGTCAGATCACATATACTATATTCACCAAGTTTCCTGGGAATTGGAGAGGTGAAGGAACTTGCCAAGTGTCATACAACTGGCTAATAACTAATCGACATGGGACTTCAACCCAGGCTTTTCAGCAATCTAGCTACCAATCCATATTGCTGTTTGAAAAATATTGCTGATGCTTCTCTTTGTGGATTAAGAGAATACAAGCAAAGCAGATCTCAGAGAAATAAGCAGGATTGGAAAACCCCAGCAAAACTCTATAGGCCAAAACAATTTCATCTTGATTAGGATGAATTTCTTAAATTTCACATTCTATATCAACTGAACTATAATAAAGTTCCATTATTTCTTTGACTCAGTCCTCTACATTTATTATGTGTTTATCCTTTCATTGTAAATATAATTTAAATGTTTTTATTTTTCATCAAAGACCTCCCCTGCTCCTTCAGTCCAGTCACGAAAAGTACTTGCATTAGGTTAGGTTGTGTTCAAATATGTGATTTTCTCAGAGTAGGTAACTGCTCATAAAGAAACTCGAATGATTAAAAACTCATAGTTTATCTATAATTTAGACTGTAGAATCAAAAAGTAAACAAGTATTTTTTATGGGTTTTCTATATGTGAGAGTCTCCAATAAGTACTGGGGATATAAGGAAAGCAAAAATAGTTCTTTCCCTTACGAAACTGGAATTTTTATGCATTGTGTGATTAAGTGGCTTGTCCAGGATAATATATCTAACATATTTCTTAAAAGAAACTTGAACCCATGTTCCTGACACCAAAAATGGTCCCCACTAGCTTTGACAGTGACCTGCCGAATTTGTCACAATGGAAAGGGAACCATCCACTACTCTGGATATGAATAACTCTGGAACCTATTTAATGTTTGTGTGTATATGTGTATTGTTTCTAGTGTATTTTTGTGTAGCTATAAAGCATCTTCTGATATGTGTTCATGAAAAAGGAGGAATTTATTTTTTTTAAGAATTTTCTTTGTATGAAAATTGAATGTGGTTTGGTTGGCAGCTCTTCAAGGAGTGGTAGGACAGTATGCTAAATAAGTTCTTTTGAAAAGCTAAATGATACTTGAAATGTGTCCAAGAAGTTATTTCCAAAGACCTGTGGATTTGTAAAAAGTGTTTTCAGTGAAAAGTGTTTCTAACTGTATCATAAAGAAAATGCTAGCATTCAACCTTGAATAAAGTTCTAGATAACATAATTTAATCATTGCAGTAAATTTTTGTTGCTATACTTGCATGGTATTCCATCTCTCCCTTACTCTCAAATGTCCATCAATTGCTCATCCTTTCACTTTAAGTGATGGAAGATACAAATTCCTTCAATAGTTGATAAAGGACAAAGGTGAAAGGAGAAAAGGAAAAAAAGTAAAAGAGGAAGACAGAGAGTGATGGAAGAGGAAGGGATAGAGAGACAAAGTAAGGAGGAAGGATGGTAGAAGGAAGGAAGGAAGGAAGGAAGGAAGGAAGGAAGGAAGGAAGGAAGGAAGAAAAGGAGAGCAAAACATCATTACTTATGGAGGAAACTATTTTGTGAAAAAGGGAGAAATTTAGGTTTGACAAATATTCAAGTCATCTCTGGTTCATCACCCTTCACAGACGCAGGACTGAAAAAGCAGGAAATGTCATATGGTAGAAAGAATGACAGATTCAGAATCAGTGAACTTGTGTTCAAATAGTGACTCAGTCATTTACTCCTGATGATTAGCATAGGAGCAGCTAAATAAATGCTTCTTGAGTGGACTGAGTTATGAAAAGCACAGATATGGGGGGTGGAACCACCATGGCTGAGTAAAAGCAGGAACTTCCTTGAGCTCCCACTCTAATCTCCTTCAATACATGCAAAATATGACTCTAAACAAATTTTAGAGTTACAGCACCCACAAAGTGACAAAGACAAACAAATCTCCTACTGAAGGCAGCCTGTCAGGCCAACAAGAAGGGTCTTGCACTGGGCTGGAAGCAATCATGGTCCTGCCCATGCCAGCCCAGATCAGTGGCACAGGGCTGGCTAGAGCAGACTTAAGGAGAGTGAATCACTGGTAGTTTTGGCTCTTTCCAGACTTCTCAACCCATAAACACCAAAGAGAAAGTAAAAGGTCAGTGGGGAATAGCTGCTGCTGCTTTCAGATCCAGGCCTAAAGATGGTAAGGGGACAAAGTGACTGATAAGAGAGCATTTGCAGGAATTTCTCTCCTGGCACTGAGGCAGGATTTTCTTGCTTTCCCCTGCTTGGATCTGGGTCGCAGTCTTTGGTGGTGGTCCTGGAGTGCTGATGTGGCAGAGCATGTTGAAGTTGTGGAGAGAATGTCCTGCTAACAGCTCTGAGGCAGGTGCCTTTAAAACCCTGACAAAAACTGCAAAAAACCCCAGAAATCTGGGACATAGCACTCTCCATTCTGGAAGCAGAGTTCTACCTTGGCAAAAATCTCAAAAGCCAAGTAATTAGCTGGCAAGATGAGCAAACAGAGGAACCACAATAAGACTATAGAATCCTTTTTGGGGGACAAAGGGATAAAAACATAGAACCAGAAGAAGACAACAAATTCAAAACACCTGCATCAAAAAACCACAAAGAAAAATATGAAATGGGCACAGGTCATGGAGGAGCTCAAGAAGGATTTTGAAAATTAAGTAAGATAAGTGGAGGGAAAATTGGGAAGAGAAATGAGAATGATGCAAGAAAATCATGAAAAGTGAGTCAACAGCCTAGCCTGACTGAAGAAAATAACCCCTTAAAAACAGACAAATTCAAATGGCAAAAGAGGACCAAAAAGCCAGTAGGAGAAGAATTTCTTAAAAATAAAAAAATAAAAAAATAATCAAATGGAAAAGGAATTTCAAAAACTCACTGAAGAGAATAATTCCTTCAAAATTAGATTGGAGCAAATGGAAACTAATGACTTTATGAGAAATCAAGATACTATAAAACAGATCCAAACAAATAAAAAAAACAATAGATGGCAATGCAAAGTATCTCACTGGAAAAACCACTGACCTGGAAATTGATCCAGGAGAGATAATTTAAGAATTATTAAACTACCAGAAAGCCATGATAAAAAAAGAGCCTAGAAATCATCCTTCACAACATTATCAAGCAAAATTGCCCTGATATTATAGAACCAGGGGGAAAAAATAGAAATTGAAAGAATTCACCTATTGCCCCTTGAAAAAGATGCCAAAAAGAAAACTCCTAGGAATATTATAGCCAAATTACAGAGATGTCAGGTCAAGAAGAACATATTACAAGCAGTCAGGAAGAAACAACTTGAGTCTTGTGGAAACACAATCAGGATAACACAGGATCTAGCAGTTTCTACACTAAGGGACTGGAAGGCTTGGAATACGATAGTCTGGAGGTCAGAGAAGCTAGGATGAAAACCAAGAATCACCTACCCAGAAAAACATAGTATAATACTTTAGCAGAAAAAATGGATATTCAATGAAATAGAGGACTTGAAAGCATTCTTGATAAAAAGACCAAAGCTGAAAAGAAAATTTGACTTTCAAGTACAAGAAGCAAGAGAAGAAAGAGAAGGTAAACAGGAAAGAGAAATCATAAGGAATTTATTAAAGATTAACTATTTACATTCTCACATGGAAAAATGATAATTGTATCTCATGAGACTTTTCTCAATATGAGGATAGTTGAAGGGAATGTGTGTATGTGTGTGTGTATATATGTGTGTGTGTATGTGTAAGTATACATGTATGTATACATAAATATATAGGTATGTATAGGAGGGTGTGTGTATGTACAGAGATAGAGATATACACATATGCATGTGCGTATTCATGTACATATAAACAGAGAGCACAGGATGAGTTGAATATAAAGGGACGATATCTAATATATATATTAGGGATGATATCATTTCTATATATCTGTATATCTATATAACAAGATAGATATATGGATATAGATATAGATATGTA
>CM053583.1:25835097-25866686 GCA_028627135.1 Pseudochirops cupreus | reverse complement strand
ACCTATCTATCATCTGTCTATCTATCTATCTGCTTTGGAATCTATCAATCTATCTATCTATCCTCTATTTATCTATCTATCAGCTTTTGAATCTATCAGTCTATCTATCTATCTGCTTTTGAATCTATCTATAGAAAATATGTGTATTTATTTGTGAATGTGTATGAATATGCATATAAAGATACATATACACACATACACATATGCATTGTAGGATATATATGTATTTGTGTATTTATGTATATGTGCATATATGTATATGTATGTGTATGTGTATACATACACAGAATTGATAGACAGAAATAGCCAGGTATATATCAAGTTGATTGGAGGCAAACAATACAATCCTTGGCACAGACACTCTGGGAGGCTACTCTTAAGTCTAGAATCCACTCACTCCCCACCTCTACTCTTAAAATCCATAACCCCTTTAGAAAATTGACTCAAGTGCCAGCTCCTATAAAAGAGGATGTTTCCTTATACCTTTAGTTGTTTGAAAACATTCCCTTTCCATTTGCTAAGTATAGTTATTGCATGTACCTATTCATGCATATGTATTACCCCAGCATTTGTAAGCTCCTTGAGAGCAGGAATTATTTCTTTTTTTATCTTGTATAATGAATATTTATTGAGAAAAAGACTGACTTAGTGTTGTCCAGGACATTTAATCAGGTAATCAAAAAGAAGGAAATTTTATGGAAGGATATTAATAATATCAAAGTAAGATCTTTTTAAGGTTTTATTTATTACTCAAGATGAAGAAAAGGCCTCTCCTTGGATATTGAATGAATTTACTAGAGACTGAAGGGTGGAGGGTTTGTGTAATTTTTCTAATGACTGTACTTAGTGATTAATGATATTTAGTAATTGTGAATCTAGATTAGTGACTAAATTAATGGTTGTCCCATGAGTGGAAGATTGATTATTGTATTGTGAATATTGTACTGTACCTTGATTTGTTGTGAATATTTGCCTTGATTTGTAACGGAATAATCAGAGTGTTCGCTACACTGTTTAATCCAAACCTTAAAAGCAATTCACAGTAGCATTCTTTTGGGAATCTGCTTGTGCATGGTGTAAGAAATAAAACAAGTATTTCTCTAATATAGCAGAACAAAAAAGATGATTTTACCTGAAACTGCAAATCCATTATGTATAACTTATTAATCCTTTCAAATATATAATAAAATTATTGTGCACATTTTTTTTCCTGTTTCCCCTTCACCCTAGAAATGGCTACCATTACACAAAAATATGAGCATGTGTGTGTGTGTGTATATATATATACATATATATATACACATATACATATATATGTACATATATAGACACATATACATATACATATATGTATATATGTGTGTGTGTGTGTGTATGTAAAATCATTCTATGTGTAATTCTTTTTTTCAGTTCTTTCTCTGGATGCAAGTAGCATCTTCCTTCTTAGGTCTTTTGTAGTTAACTTGAATATTTATAATGCTCAAAAGGACTGAGTCACTCAAAGTTGTTCTTAAAACAATATTGCTGAAAACTATCTTTTTTTGCAAATGTCATGATGATACTTTGAAAATCCCAAAGACAACTAAAAATTCAGTCGAAACAATTAATAATTTTAGCAAAATAGCAGTATATAAAGGAATTCCACAGAAAGCATCAGTATTCCTGTATATCATGAATAATATCCTGGAAATAGAGATAGTAAAGAGATACTCCATTTAAAGTAAGTCCGGACCAGCGGTTCTCAACCTATGGGTTATGTTCAATTTGTAGCAATGAAAATACATCCTGCATATCAGATATTTACATTACAATTCATAACAGTAGCAAAATTGCAGTTATGAAGTAGCAACAAAAATAATTTTATGGTTGGGGGTCACCACAACACGAGGAAGTGCATTAAAGGGTCACGGCATTAGGAAGGTTGAGAACCACTTGTCCAGACAAATATAAAATAGCTTGGAGTATACCTGCCAAAACAAATCCAGAAAGTATATAAACAAAATTAAATATATATACATATATTTGTATTAATATATTATATATATAAATATATATGAATAAATATATATATATATATGAAATCAGTGTTAAATTATTGGAGATATATTAATTGTTCATGGGTAGACAGGGCCAATATAATAAAAATGACAATTTTACCTAAAACCAGATCTGAAAGGAGAAATTTTCTCTTGTAGTTGATGAGCACAGGAGGTCTCAGCTTTGAAGTAGAACACCCAAATAAAACATTCAATTGTTTTATGAATAAACTTTAATAAATACGTACTATGACTTAATTCTGTCTGATCTCTTTCACTCAATTTTCACATTTCCTTTTGTCTACATTGAAATCATCAAGCATCAGTGTATGTGTTGATTTGATTTGAGGGTCTAATGAAAACATTTATAAAATTTCTCTGTCACTTCACTCTCAGCAACTGATATTGGTACATGGTATTAATATTTTCATGGTGATCTTTTTTGCTCATGTTTATGATTAGTACTATAACACACAAGGACCAAATGTCTCATAAAATAATATGTTTTGTTGCTTTGTGGAATACAATTGAAAAAAGAAAAAAAACAACTCAGGCAACTGCTTTTTCTGCCTCTCCAAAAAAGCACCTGTGAACCATCTTTAGCTTTAGTTGTAACTGCTGTCTTCTAGATTCTTTTTACATTAAGCTCCATAAGGTGGGACCTCATGAGATGAGAGTCAAAGAAGATTGTCTGGCCTGTACAGATTGCAAGAACTCCTAGATCAATGGTCTTTTTGAAAATATTTTGCCCCAGGTCCTATAGTAAGTACTGGAGATGCAGAGAAAAATAAATGACTACCTGCCCTCAAGGAACTTACATTTTAATGAGGGAGACAATATGTATATAAATAGTTATAGAGGCATATAGAATAGATAGAAGATATCTTTAGAGAGGACAATATCACCTATTGAGGGTATGGGGAATGACTATGTGTACAAGAGAACATTTAGGCTGAGTATTTTTGTGGTGAGTAAAATTGCTAGAAAAGACAGTGTTCTTCAGGGCAAGAAATCATTTTAATAACAGCAACATGTAAACTGTTTGTAAAATGGGTAAAATGTAAAATGCATGCTGGCACCTCAGTAGAAGCCAGGGACCTGAACATAATCAGTTTATTGGTTAGGGTAGAAATAACTAAGAAATTAAATCTGTAGTCTCTCTGCTCCCTCTCCCTCCACCTTTTCCTCTGTGTTCTCTCTCTCTCTCTCTCTCTCTCTCTCTCTCTCTCTCTCTCTCTCTCTCTCTCTCTCTCTCCCTCTCCCTCTCCCTCTCCTCATCCCCAGTATTTTTACCTTAAACTACGTGTTTCCCTTTTGACAATCTTGATTGGCAGGTGAGTGGTCTCACAACCCCCCTGACAATTGAAGAATGTTAATTGCTTGTTGGGCTTCTACTGGCCTTAGTATTTTGAGTTAGAGAATAGCATGACTCCAGTCAGGATTTCCCCCATTTAACCTTCCCTTTGAAGAGAAAGGTACATATAGCTTGGAAGAGAAGAAAGGACAGTCAGTTGAGTAGTATGTCCCCTGGGGAGAGCCTAGTTCAAGCTGGTTTGCTGTTTACAGAGTAAAACAGAAATGGGGATCCCACTTTTCTTAAACTTTTGTTTATTTTTAGTTTACATCATTCATTTCCATGAGATTTTGAGTTTCAAATTTTCTCCCCATCTTTCCCCTACCCAACACCCCAAAACAGCAATCTCAGTGAATACCCCCTCCCCCAATCTGCTCTCTCGTATATCTTCATATCCTACCCCATCACCCCTCTGACTTTCCAATTGGGCAAGATGGATCTCCCTATACCAGTGCCTGTATATCTTATTTCCCAGTTCCATGTAAATAATAATAAAAATAATATACATTTTTTAAACATTTGATTTTGAAGCTTTAAATTCTAGATTCTTTCCTTTCCTCCCTCGTCACCCACCCCACTGGAAAGAAAAGCAATTTATACAGGCCATATATGTGTGGTTATGTAAAACATCTCCACATTGGACATATTGTGAAAGACTGACTATATTTCCCTTCCCTCCTATCCTACCCCTACTAGTTCTATTCTCTACTTTGTCCCTGTCCCCTTACAAAAGTGTGTGCTTCTAACAACTCTCCCCCCCAACCTGCTCTCCCCTCCATCATCTCCCCTCTCATCCCCTTCCCCCCTACTCTCCTGTAGGCAAGATACATAAATTAGAGCAGTGGTTCTCAACCTTCCTAATGCTGTGACCCTTCAATACAGTTCCTCATATTGTGGTGACCCCCAACCATAAAATTATTTTTGTTGCTACTTCATAACTATAATTTTGCTACTGTTATGAATCTATCTGATATGTAGGACATATTTTCATTATTACAAATTGAACATAACCCCCAGGTTGAGAACCACTGATTTAGAGTGTATGTCATTCCCTCCCTAAGCCAAATTTAATGAGAATAAGGTTGACCCTTTCCCTTTTGCCTTCCTGTTCTTCCCCTCCATTGTAGCAGTTATCCCTTGCATCTTCTATATGAGAAAATTAACCCCATTCTGTCTCTCCCTGTCTCCTCTCATTCTATTCCTCTCCCACCTCACAGTTTCACCTTTTAAGTATCATCCCTTCCTATTCAATTGATTTTATGCCCTCTGTCTATGTATAACTGTACACATATATACACACACTCACATATGTATTCATATGCATATATATACCCTCCTGTGTAGACATATGTGTATGTATACATACATATATATATATACATATACATATATATGTGTGTGTGTGTGTGTATATATATATATATGGACACATTTATATTACCTTCAACTATCCTCATACTGAGAAAAGTATTGGTCGATCCCACTTTCAACTGGTTACCAAGCAGATGCCCCAGGGACTAGGAGTGATAACATTTTTCAGATTCATAGTTCAGACTGGGAGAGGTCTCCTTTTGAGTTACATTAAGGGAGGTAAGTTTGACAAGATGTGGGAAAAGATGGATTACAGAGTAATATTAATTATCATAGAACAAAGGATAATATGCATGTTCCTCAGAGCTGAAGGAAGTATGCATGGAGAAAAGATAATATAGAGATGAAAGTATAGCAACATGTAGGAGAAAAAGCAAGTAGATGTAGACAATTGGACCAAAAAATGAGTGAAAAGGACTCATCTGTAAGACTACTTGAAAGATAGGAGCTCAGTTGGGCAAGGATATGATTTAGCCTTCTAGCTTTCCTATTAAAACCTGGTTCATGGGCATGACTCTCTATAAGCACTAAGTACCTAATGCCTCACCTTCTGGTGAGGCCCTTTGTGGCTGACAATTTTATTTTGTGGCTGACAATTTTTTTTTCTTCACTGCAATATGCAGGTTGCATTGTTCTTTACAAAAGTTATTCAATTCAAAAGGCATTTGGTAAATTGGACTAAATAATTTCACTGGATCCTTATGACAACCCCATGATATTGAGTATACAAGTATCATAGATGGTGGAGTGAATAGAGAGGAAAGCTATGAAGTCTTAATTCCAAATCCTGCCTCATATTTACCAACTATATGACCCTGGACAAGTCTTTTTGCCTGTTTCTCCATCTGCGAAACAGAGATAATAATAGTTACTTTATGGGGTTGCTATGAGCATAACATGAGATAAGCTACTCAAAATTTTTCATAAATCTCAAAATGTGCTCTAAATGCTTTTTTAGTTTTTTTTCTTATTTTCTTATTTTATCCTTATTTCTATTTTACAGGTTCGTAATTATATTTTATGGTTTGCAATGAATTTTAAATGCATTCACTAATTTGAGCTTTAAACAAGCTTATCTGGATAGATGCTGTCAGTGTTGCTATTCCCAATTTGCAGACAAGAAAACTAAGACACAGGTCTTAAATGACTAATCTAGGGTAATTCAGCCAGTAAGTATCACAGCTAGTATTTAAGCTCACTGTCTCTCAGACCCCTTTCTACTCTTTCATGCTGCCTATCAAAACACCTCACTCCTGGCCACACTTTCATTCATGGAGTATAAATCATTACAACATAATTATAAGCTGTTATCATTATCAAATTGCTTGAGATAATTAATGAAAATGATTATGCTAATCCTGCTTCCTATTTTCTAAGACTTTATAGAAGAATAAATAAAATAAAGATCGCAGGCATCTCATTTCCTAAAATGATTTCACAAATATAATTTCTTTCTATGAAGATTCAGATTAGATCAGAGGTTCATCCCACCAGTCCCCTGGGTAATTTGATTGTAGAACGATATTTTTAAAATGTAAAGAGATAAAAAAAGATTTGTGTTATTAAAATATGGTGGAAAAGCAAACATTATGATGCATATAAGTCTTGTAACCTTCCAAAGAAACACAATTTTACATCTCATCTGCCCAGCAGTTCTATTGCATAAAGTATAAGCAAAACATCTTATAATAAGACTAATAGCATTCATAAAGCACTTTAAGATTTTCAAAGTTCCTTACATGTCTTTCCTTGTATGATGCTCACGCCTCTGTGAGGGAAGTACTATTACCACCCCAATTTTAAAGATCAGGAAACTCAGGCTGAGACTGGTTGCTTGTTCAGATTTCCATAGCTGGTGTACTATGTGAAGCAGGATTTGCATTCAGGATTTCCTAAATCCAAGAGGAACACTCTATGCACTGCACCACTTAGAAGCCATTGTGTGATAGAAAGAATGCTGATCTTGAAGTTAAGAAAGCTCTGGGTTTGAATCCCACCCCTAGTACGCACTGTCTGCATGATTCTTGCAAAGTTACTCAAGTTTTCATCTGTAAAATTTGGGAAATGATATTTATAGCAAATATTTCAAAAAGCTACGTGGCACAATAGATAGAATTGTGGTGCTGGGGTCAAGGAGACTCATCTTCCTGAGTTCAAATATGGCCACAGACACTAACTACCTGTGGGATACTGGGCAAGTCACTTAACCCTGTTTGCATCAATGTCTTCATCTGTAAAATGAGCTGGAGAAGAAAATGGCCAGCCTCAGACACTTGACACTTACTAGCCTTGTGACCTTGGGCAAGTCACTTAACCCCAGATGCCTTGCCTTTCCCCCTCCAAAAAGCAAAAAAAAGAAAAAGAAAAGCAATTGGCAAACCACTACAGTATCTTTGCCAAAAACAAAACAAAACAAAAAAACACTCCAAATGGAGTCAAGAACAGTCAGACACATTTGAAACAATTCGAACGACAAAAACAAATCTCAAGGTGTGCTTCAAGAATCAAATGAGATGTTGTAAACAAAGCCCTTTACACACTTGAAAGTGACATATAAATAAATGGCAGTTATTGTCCTTGCTCTTCTTTGGGTTTACAGCGCTTCAGGATGCAGAAGACAATTAAAGCTTAGAATGCTCCCCTGGGGAAGTGGCCCACCACGTGTCATCTCTCATAATAACGTATGAGATGGCTACAAAACCACAATGATGTTAGAAAGGTGTGGGGAGGTCGCGGGATGTAGTTGAAGAAGTCCTGGCTCTGGCGTTAGACATAGACTCCAATTCTACCTCCAATGTTTGCTGGGTCCTTGGGGAAGTCTCTTCACATCAGTAGGTTTCAGCATTCTCAGTTGTAGGATGAAGGGATTGGACTAGAGGTTTCTGACATCTCTCAAAACTTCAGACTTTTGTCAGAAAGGAAGAGAGCCAAGTAGAGTTCTATAATTCTTAACGTTGGTTTTTGTTTGTTTGTCGTCTTTATTTCCCCCAGTGCAAGGAGAGCTAAAGAGAAGGATTAGACTTATTCCATTACAGAGGTTGCCTGATTACCTCCATGTTTAAAATGCAGAATGAAATATTCCACTGTTATAGGCATACAAAGAACCAATTAGACTCTTCCTAGAGAAAGACTTAATTACAATGATCAATCCCTTTCCCAGATGGACTAATTCACTGATCTATAATACTTTGTTTTGTTTTGTTTTTTAAAAACTCTTAGACCTGGTCCTGTATTAAGATGAACCAAAACTAAGAGAACAGGTTAAGAAACCTTGCCCTTTCCTGGGAAGATATTTTGTGAGCTTAAGAAACTGTTTTAAAAATAACAAAATAAAGCTATGCCATCCTTTCTGATCTACATGCTCTCTCTATGGAATGGATTGTTCTTTAGAAATTATTTCATCTTTATCATCCAGCTACACAATGAGGGGGATGGAAGGAAGTTGCTTTTCCACTCAGAATCTTCCCTTAGAATCCAGGAATGGGTTGGGAGAAACGCTTGAGGGAAGTTTATTCTCTGCTGCTATCTTGCTTTAGAGCACCTGCTGACAATATGTCAGCATCTGTATGTCTCCCTACAGTAGCCCTGATCTCAGCTGCTTCCGTCAGAGTCCATATTGGGAGTTTTGTCGTGAATTCATTTTCTGGGACCTCCCCATCAAGATCGTGCAGCCTGAAAGTCCTGATCTCCAAAAGTTTACCATCCTGGCAATTTACTGCAGCTCATGCCATAAGGTTTCCAGTGCCTACAATATGTTAAACCTTCTGTTGATATCTCTGTATAATCAGCCATTTGTCTCTTTCATTCCGATAGAAGTTCAGTAATCCTGGCATTTTGCTTCCTGAAATTCTGCCATCAGAAATAATTTTGCACTTGCTTCTCAGCATTTTCCCCCCTCTTCTGCTGAACTCTGGGAAGTTTCCTTAGAAAAAAAATTCTGAAAGTCCTTTCAATAAAGCAGAACCCATGTTATATACAATGCAAATACATAGACATAGTGTGCATATATATGCATGTATGTAATATGTTTTATATAATATATATTTTATATAAGTATGTGTATTATTCCCCAGAACCTAAGGTGCTCTCAATTCTCTTTAGTTGTTAGCTACCTGAGGGTAATTATGAAGTAAGAATTTTTTTAAAAAATTAACAACAGCATCAAAGAGATATAGAGATAAAGGACTAGACCCGTGATTGCATTGGTATAGGGAAGTTACAGGTCAGAAAAGTCCCTCAAACAATGAAGGCTGACACCTTTTTTCATCCTTATGCTACAGACATAGAGAAGTAACTATAGTACTAAGAACTTAGGTGACTTCCTCAATGTGATAAAAGCAGCTTGAGTCAGAGGCGGGGTGGAACCCAGGTCTTGGCTTCCAAGCCAGCTCTTTGTGCCCTCTGTCACACTATCTGTTACAAAAACTTTATAGCACTATATGAATCAAAAATTATTTTAAAAATAATTGAAATATAGATGATTAAATATATGATTGTAATTGTATTCAAAGTGGAATAATAGTCATGATTCTTATCAATAACCACTTAGTACCTATGTCAACTTGTACATATCACTTAAATTCACTAATTTTCATTTTTCCTAACTATAAGAAGTTTAGATTAGATCATTTCAAATGTTTCCTTCCCAAAATATATACTATGACCACAACAATATCCACCACCACCATCATCACTATTATCATTAGCTTCACCAGCACTATCATCACCATCATCACTTCTGCCATCATTATCACCATCAACACTGTCACCATGACTACCGCCATCATTATCATCATAAGTAGCAGCATCTCTCTGTTATTAATGATATTTTTAAGGGACATCATCAAAACAGGTCACCATGCTCCAAAAAATAAATCAATAAAGTTTTGGGAGGAGCTCTTTATTCTACCTTCCAATAAGAGGAGCGTCATGGGTCACACAGTGTGCTTCTTGGTCTGATGTGATCTTACATTATGAATATATTCCTGGAGCATGATGAAGAATTCCAAATGAGTATAGCCAGTCAGGGCAGTGTGAGTATAGAGACAGAAACAAACAGACAGACAGAGACAGACAGAGAGAGACAGAGAGACAGAAATAGCAATAGACAAAGAGACAGAGAGGCAAATTCATGCATAGACAAAGAGTGATAAAGAGATAGATGGAGACAGAGAAAGAGACAGAGACAAAAACAGAGAGAAAGTGCTTTGAGAAGACAATATCTGAAATTCTGGTGATTATTTTCGATTTATTATATTTGGTATCTATATGGCAATGAAGAAGGTGTCTCTCCCCTCCTTTCTTTCAATTCTTTAATTTTGTTCATAATTCCTGCTTTAATTAGTAACTTAATCTTGGCTTACACTAGATAAATATAATCAGTCATAACATCTTTTGAGTTATGTGCTTTGTTATTTGTAAATATAGGGTTACAAAAAAAGGAAACAGATTAGTTTTGATATAAATGCGAAAATAACATCATCAAATCTGACTACTGAGTAGAAGGAAAAGAGAGAGACAAGAAAGAAAATAATGTAAATTTCTTAATTTTTTTATGCCTCATAAAGTAAGTAAAACTGGACCTGAGCCTTTTTTGCCTTTTACCTTGCTCTCTAGTTTGGAGGCTAGCCCAGCAGATTGTGCTAACTTCCCCACAGTTTCCCCTCTCCATCCATGTATGAGCAGAGATGCTTTCCCATAGTTGTGGACTCAGGGGCTGGGAATAGAGAGTAGGTCATGACCAGTAGGAGGGAAAAGGGGTGTCAAGACATCCTAGATCCAGGGGGAAATGCCCAAATTTTAAGTCTGGAGCAAAATAAGGGGCTGAGTAACCCTCCATTTCATTTTCACTTTGAACCAAACAGAATTCCAAACTCTCACTGAAGAAAAAGTTTACATATAAAAGTCTCTCTCCACTCCCAGAGAATAAAAGTCTTTGGGGACCATTATCTCATTGTATTTAGCTTTGTATCCCTCCTTTAAAGTTTTGTTGAAGGAATACATACTAAAAATGACTAATTGGCGACAGAGAAAAAATATTCCTTCACTTCTAAATTCCGTGTTGATGGTAGACAAAGTAACTTAACATTTTATGCCAATTAATCTTAATCTTCCAGGCATTCCCTTCCCTTCCCTTTCCTTCTCTTATTCTACCTGCACCGCCCCCCTAGGAACATTGTAAGTACAGTAAACATAGTTAACTCAGAAATTTTAGACAGGAAGACCTCAAAATTTCCTTAACTTTATAAAGTATTATTTTCAGATTGTCTAAAGGTATTGAAATTCTAAACTTCAATCAAAGAATAAAAGCAAAGAAGTCATTCCTTATTAAAGCTGAAATATCGTGATTAATTCATTGGTGGGAGTGGGGAGGAGGAAGGGAATGATGATGGTATTCTAGAAAAATAGACTACAACAGTTTCCTAATGTCATTTTCTTATTGTTGCAAATGTAATAATACATATCAATCTCTCCTCAATTGTGGACCATATATGTGATTCCCACCCCCCTCCTCATCCCATCTTTGTCTTTCAATAAGAGTATTTTCATATTTGTTTTTGTTCAGGAACCCTGGAAAAATCTCTAAACTTTTTGAGACTCATTTTAATCATCTTAGAAGTGGGACTGCTTGTCTCTACCTCCCTCAGAGGATGGTGTTATAAAGATCAAATGAAATATTATAAGTGGAACATGCTTTACAAGCTTTAGTGTAATAAAAATAGTGAATTTATATAGTGTATTATGATTCACAAAATACTTCATATCCTGTACATATACTATTTATTGTTCACAAAAACCCTGTGAAGTAGGTGCTATTATTATTCCCACTTTGCAGATGAAGACATAGAGGCCCAGAGAGGTTAAGTACTTGCCCAACATCATGCAACTCTGAGGTAGGATTCAAACTCAGGCCATACTGAATCTGAGCCTTACACTTTATCCGCAGTGACATCCAAATGACCATGAAAATATACATTGTGGGAGTCCATTGTCAATAGCCACAGGATAATAGAATATAAAGAGGTAAGAGCTTTTAATACTATCTCTCTCTTCTCTCACATTCTGAAGTGAAAGAAATTCAGATGCAGAGAATGGATGCACTTTAATCACATTTATTTCATGACATGATTGGAACTAGAAATCAGGTCCAATATTTCCTTTTTGGGTCGACTGCTAAGGAAAGACCCAAAGAATTCAGTTCTTCTGTGGATTTCCTTTTTGATATTGGGCAAGCTCTTTAACCTCTCTTAGTTGCAATTTTCTTATCTGTAAAATCAGAGGCTTGTGTTAAATGACCTCTCCATCTAATAGCCCATGTTTGTATTCGTATCATTGTCTATGTATCATGGCACTCAGTGGAATGGAAGAAAGGAAAGATGATTTCCTTTTTTTTCTTTTGTGTTCTTAACTTCGGAATGGTGGCTTGCATGTAACAGGTTGTTGGTAATTTCTTATCAAACTAACAAGAACAGAACTTAGTAATTGGTATAGCAAACAGTAAATTCTATCAAGAAGCCAGGAGACATAATGGAACAAGATATAATAAAATTACACATTTTAGCGAAAATTACTAGTGTTTTGTGAATAGAGTCTGAACATTATATACCAATGAGTTTGACTCATGGGAAAATCTTGGAAGAGATCATTAAAGAAGTTAGTGAACTTTACTTCAAAGGGCTAGCATGTCTTCATCAAGAATAGGACAAACCACCTTAAGCTTATTTCCTTTTATTGACAGGATTACTAAACTTGTAGGGGGATGCTGTCTATATGTACCCCCTCTCACTAGAGTTTAGCACATGCTTTAATAATGAATCTCATATATTTGTTGTTTAGTCATTTTTAAGTCATGTCCAACTTTTTGTGACCTCTTTTGGGGCTTTCTTGGCAAAGATGCTAGAGTGGTTTGCCATGTCCTTTTCCAGTTCATTTTCAGATGAGGAAACTGAGGCAAGCAGGGTTACGTGACTTGCCCAGGGTCATACAACTAAAAAGTGTTGGAAGCCAGATTTAAAATCAGGAAGGAGAGTTTTCTTGACTCTAGACCCAGCACTTTATCTACTGTGCTACCTAGAAGTTCATTCATTGGTAATGGATCTCATATGTAGAACCTCATGTAAATTCTTGTGCAATATAGATAGATAGAGAGAGACAGACAGAGACAGAGAGAGACAGAGAGACAGAGCAAGAGAGAGAGAGACAGAGAGAGACAGAGAGAGAAGAAAGACGATGGTGATAGTATAAATAGTTGGGTTTGGAACTGGTTGCATTGCTGGCCTCAGTGTCATTACTAATAACTTGATATCTAGTTAACAGTATGTCTCCAGTGGAATATTTCGGGGATCTCCCCTTGACACCGACTTTAACATTTTTTAATGAACAACTTGGTAATACCATAGATTCATGCTTATCAAATTTGCAAATTATTCAAAGCTAGGAGGGATATCAAATGCAGCAGGTGACAGAGTCAGGAGCCGATCAGATCTGGACAAAATCTTGACAGGTCTGAAAAAAAAAAAACAAAAACAAAATTCCACGTCCAGGACAGATGAGGTAACATTAACGAGAAGTTTGTATGACAAAGATCTTAGGGTTTTACTTAATAGCAGGTTTAATATGAGACAGAAGCATGAGGTATCAGCCAAAAAATCTGATGAAATCTTGGGTTGAATTGAGCGGTATAGCTACAAGCAATAATACCTAGTATTCATATGATACAATAAAGCTTGCATGCACTTTATGAATTTCATCTCATTTGATTCTCTGGAAGACAGGTGGTCTTATTAATCCCATTTCCCAGATGGGAAAACTGAGGATAAGAGAGGTAAAATGACTAGCTGAGAGTCACACATCTAGTAATGGTACTCTGAGGTAGAATTTGAAGACAGTTCTTCCTTACTCGAAGCTCAATACTCCATCCAGTAAAAATCCACGTAGAATAAAGCATGGATCCTTTTATTCTTCTGTGAGCTCAGATCAGGTATGGCATACAGCCCCAAGTGCTATGGTTTGGAGCACAGATAAGCTAGAAAGATTCTAGAAGAGAGAAGCAGGATGGTGAAGGTCCCTGAATCCATGCTATATGAAGAATAGCTGAAGGAATGGGAGAAGTTTGGCTTGAATAAAAAAGATGTAAGGTATATGTGATAATAGCTGTGAAGGGATGTTATGCCCATGAGTCATGCGAAAGGGTATCATATGGAAAAAGAGATTATTCCTGGGCCAGAGCAAAGAAGTAGTAACAATGATTAGAATTTCAAAAGTGTTAAATTTGACTTGATATCAGGAAAATAACAACATTACCAACTTCCTAACAACTAGAGATGCCCCAAAGTGTTAAGTGCTTTCTTGGAAAGTAGTAAATTCTTCCTGATGGGAAGTGTCATACACCCTTCAAGCCAAGGGTGTATGACACTTGCTCTGGGGTTTTTATACTGGGGATTCCTTTTAGATAGAGGTTAGACAAAGATGTCTGCTGAGTTCTCTTCTAATTCAGTTCTAGGATGCCATAATTCATATTTGTTTTATAATCTGAAGAGAAAATTAATGTCCAAATGTTTACATTGATAGACAAAAAGAATTCTCTAGGACTTGTCAACGGTGCATTGAATTAAAAAAAAAAAAAGAAACAAGGAATTTGGATAGGTTGTTATTTTTTTTAATAGGCAACCTAAGAGCCAAGTCAAAATCTGGGGCAAATGGACATTATGTAACTGTACTGGACACTCTAGGGAAGCCACATACTTTGGGTCTTAGTCTTCTACAAGCTAAAAAGGAGGTAAATGACAATAACCATTCTAGAGTATGATGTAAGACCATTCTACTGAATTCTTATATATCTGAATTAATTTAATGGGAAACATAAAACTTGACCAATTAGTGTTCTTCCTGAATTATTATTACTATTTAAAATGGCCTCTATGAAAACAGAAGTTGACTTTCTTAATTAAATACTGTTTTTAAATGTTCTTTTCTGATCATAAAAGCTACAGCATTTCCAATGATTTTTAAGTGAATATAAATTTTAGCTTACTTAAATGCTCTGACTCAGGATGTCTGGAAAATAAATCCCCTATATGTTTGTTTAGGATGGCTTTATCCTCCCCTCCCCAAGTGGATTATTATAAATTGAGCTCAGCAGAAAGCTGGATTAGTGAAACTCAAGTGGGTATATTTTGTTATCACCCGGCAGCTTTTTCAATCACTCCAGCAGTACAATTTTCAATTAGTGGCTGCAGGGAAAAAGTAGATTTTCATTTTTGCTGAAAAGAGAGGAAACAATGGGGCCAAGTAAAATGTGGTAGCTGGTGGCTCTACATGCCACATAGCCACTGGAATATTTTAATAAAATTAAGGCAATGGAAGACATTGCTTATGTGTCCAGAAGTCAGTCTGATTCCACTTCCTGGTTTCTTACTCATTCCTCTACCCTCTGCAATCTGGTTTCTAATCCCATGATGCAACTACATCTATCCTCTCTGAAGCTACCAATGATCTCTTATTTGCCAAATCTCATGTTCTTTCTCAGTTCTCATACTTGACCTCTTTGTTACATTTGACAGTGTTGACACATCACTGGTCCTAGGTACTTTCTCTCTCTCTCTGTCTGTCTGTCTGTCTCTCTCTCTCTCTTTCTCTCTCTCTCTGTCTCTGTCTCTCTCTGCTTTTTGGAGGCTGGGAAGGAAGGGCAGTTGGGGTTAAGTGACTTGCCCAAGCTACACAGGCTAGTAAGTGTTAAGTGTCTGAGGCCGGATTTGAACTCAGTTCCTCCTGACTCCAGGGCCGGTGCTGTATTCACTGTGCCACCTATTCACCCCTAGATACTTTCTTTTAATTAGATTTTCATGGCACTGCTCTCTGTTTCCTCTTGTTTCACCTTCTACCCATGGAATTACAATTTCTTACATGCCTTTGTTGGGTCATCATCCATAACTCTACTTCTAACTATGTGGATCCCACAAGGCTTAGTAGTAGGCCATCTTTTGTTCTCCTTCTCTTAGTGATCACATCAAAAGCGATGGGTTTAATTATCTCTGTGCAGATGAATCACAAATCTGTAGATTCAGTCCTAGTTGCCTCCCCAAACTCCAAGTTCATATCATGAACTACCTATTAGATATTAAAAACTTAAGTGATCCCAGAAACGTCTCAAAGTCAGCATGCCAAATTTAGAACTCAATGTGTTTCCCCCATAAATAATACTCTTCCAAAATTGTATTTCTTTGTTGATATCACTATCCTTGTAGGTTCACAAGTACATAACAACATTATCCTTGACTCCTCTAACTTATTCCCCTCCATATCTAGAATTGTTGTTGACTCATTTCAATCATTTCTGAACCATCATGACCCCATTTTAGGGTTTTCTTGGCAAGGATACTGGAGAGGTTTGCTACTTTCTTCCCTAGCTTATTTTATTATGAGAAACTGAGACAACCAGGCTTACGTGACTTGACCAAAATCACAGAGGTAGTCATTGTCTGAGGTCAGATTTGAACTCAAGAAGATGAGTCTTCCTGATTCTAAACCCAGTCTTTTATCTATTACACCACCTAATGGCGAAACCTCATCATTTCTACTTACATTACTTCTCTAATATCTGAAGTCTTTACTGGCACAATCACTGATTTGTTTCAGACTTTTATCATCTGTTGCCTAGACTATTTCATTAGGCTCCAAGTTGTTGTCCTTGATTCAAATCTATTCTCATTCTAATCCATCTAACCCATCCACAATTTCAACAAATTTGTTTTCCTGATTTGAATATATGTCCATGCCACTCTCCTACACAATAAACTGCAGTGGAGTTCTCTTACCATTGGGATAAGACAAACAATCTTTTGCTTAGCTTTTAGAGTCCTTTACTACTTGACACCAACCTATCTTTACAATGCCCTCTTTGCTACTTGACACACATTGTAAGAGAGCCAAAATGATCATTTCTGTGTCTAGCATACACAGTTCTCTTCTCCTTGCCATTGTACTGACAATCTCTGATTACTAGAATGCACTCCCTCCTCCCCTATGTCTCATCAAATCCTTCTCTTTCTTCAAGATGGAGCTTACACACACAACCATCTGTAGTAAGTCTTTTCTGATCTCCCCAACTATTGATGCTCACTTCTTCTGAGTAGATTGGATTTAACTCTCTTATATTAATTTATATTCTTTTTATAGGCAGTGTTCTCTTTTTACGTGTTCTATAAATATGTCTACATGTATTCATCATCTCTTCAGTGACAATTTAAGAGTTTTAAAGGTAAGGATTCTTCAGACATTATCCAGAGCCTCACTTGATAAAGTAGGGACTAAATAAATACTGATTGAGTGAATATATATCAATTTAATAATTCATATACACAAAAAGTGATAAATACATCTTTGGAAAATTCATTTTCACTAGGACATTTAGGTAAACAGTGATAGAAGAGATCTTAGAGGCCATTCAGTACAGATTTTAGTTCCTCATTTTTAGTTCCTCCTTTTAGAAATGAGGAACCTGAGTCTCATGGAGGTTAAATAATTTGTCCAAGATTACACAGATAGAAACAATCAGAAGCAGAATTTGAAGTCAGATCTTCCAACCCTAGCGCAGATGTTCTTCAGTACTAATTGGCACAAAAACTAGCTGAGAGAGTAATTTAAATGGACAAGATGTTGGACACAGAATTGAAGAGGCAGAAAAGAGTAGGCTTTTTAAAATTGATCCCATTGTCCTATTTGGTATAAAAGGAAACAACAACAATGATATAAACACAGGTGACATTTCAATGATGAGAAATCATTGTGAAATTTTGAGGAAAGATAGAATAGCCAAAGGAACAAAGTTATGGGTGACCCAGAATGGAATGGAGAGATAGATGCTCACTGAATATAGACTATAGTGTGTTTCCAATGAAGACTTACATACAATAAATGTCATAAAGGATCTCATGAAGGAAATATATGATAAAATAAGGATATGTTAGCTATTTAGCAAAAATGTGGGCAGACAAGAATTATGTTCTTTTCTGATAGAATATTTGCATTTATGAAATCACAGGTCCTCTCTATTAGCCATCAAGGTAATGAAGTTTAATTCTGTCACATACTTTCTACACAAGTATTATGCTAAAGAAGTTATTAAGTTCTCTTAAAAATAGCTTAAATGAAAGCAGCAGAAGCCAAGAAACAGTGAAGGGGGCTGAAGGATAAGAGAGTGATTAGGAATCATCGCTCATAAATTCTACAAAGCAACATGTCTATCACCTATTCCTAGATGACAGATTTCACATGCTGATATTGGCATCAGAAGGCTCTAAAAACACAACTTCCACAGTAAAGCGATTTCCAAAATGGAGAAACATATAAAATGGATTGATCTCCCATAGAAATAAAGACATTCTTCTCATTCAGGAGAGGAACTCAGCTCTGTACATAGAGGGCAAGGGAAAAGAAACTTCTGCCCCTTGAGAGTCAAATCTGCCAGTCTGGGGAAAACTGGCACATTTATGTGCCCAGAACAACAGCGTCTGCTTCAGTTGAATAGTTATTTTAATGAATAATCACATGAGTATTCAAAATATTGCCAAAAAGGTCACATAGCAACTATTGCAAGTGAAAGGAAAATGATGTCTACTTCCCACTTCATACAGACAAAGACAAATAGCTGCAGAAGCAGCAGTGATGAAGGAACATGACAAGAAGTGTGACCTATTTGGCTTCCCTTGTTGGTACTATATGAACGAAGTGTCAGAGAATTTCTACTCTTCATAATGCCTGGAGAACCAAGGTAAAACTAACACTTCCATAGATTAAAACTACACTTTGGAAAGTAAAGTCACATTGGAATTCTGCCTTGTCTGAGAAAACAGTCCTGGGGCAGAGGAGCTCATAGACTATAATACAGAGATAGGAATGAACTCTGGATTTATAGTCAGAGGTCCATTTCAGCACTTTTTCAGTCATGTCTGACTCTTCATGACCCCCTTTTGGTTTTCTTGGCAGCAATACTGGAGTGGTTTACCATTTCCTTCTCCAGCTCACTTTATAGAAGAGGAACTGAGGCAAACATGGTTAAAAAAAAAAAAAACTTGCCTGGGTCACATAGCTAGTAAATTTCTTAGACCAGATTTCAGCTAAGGAATATGAGTCTTCCTAACTCCAGGCCAGGCATTCTAACTATTGCACCACCTAGCTGCCCCCTTAAAATTGGAGGATTTGCTTTCAAAGGCCACATCAGCAATCTGTGTGATGTTGTAAATGTTGTCTAACCTTTTTGAGTCTCGATTTCATTATCATAGTTTCATTATGTTTGCAAGTTTTGAATACCTTTTCTACAAAAAAAAAAACTGTAAAAATTCTCATTTCTCTTTAAGAGGTAGAAATGTTCACATAGTTCATGTTGCCCTTGTCATCATATGAAGTACTTCTCCCTATGCAATCAGGGAAAGGTTGTATGCACATATGTGTGTGAACTTATCTGTGATCTAGGAGGATTTAGAGATAAACTATGGAGACAAAGAAGGTGATGAGAAACTTCATTCATTTTAGAACTTTCTTAAATGTTGTAAACTCTTACTGCTTATAAAGAAATAGTATTAAGATAATTTTATGACAACTAAGCCTGGAGAGAAACAACCAACAAGGAGGGCTGAGACCAACTGAAGATGCAGTTATCTTGTCATTTCTGGAGAGATGTTGAGAGAGAAAAGAAAGAAATTGAAGATTTCTCCTCATTTTAAAGAAAATAAAATCATTGTGTCCTTGCTCTTGCAAATAGACATTATTATAGTCAATAAACTAAATAGTGCGAGACTTCATTTTTAATACAGAAGAAAAGTCCTGCAGTTGCAATAAGATAATTGACCAAGAGGGTTTTCTCATAATTAAATATTATAAATAACCATTCCTCAGCTTTATTATTTATTTTATTGTTAATAAATTGTATGTTAAGTAATTTTATTTTTATTTTACCTTTAGAGACTAAGATATTTGATATATAGAGATATATCAGTGACTTCTACTTGGGGGAGTTCTCTCTCATTATTAGGAAAATTAATTTGATTAAAGGAACAAACTGAATTTAGATTAATAAATGAAATATATGTAGAAATTACATTGATTAATGAGAACGTATACCTCTTGATTTATCCTAGTACTCAAGATGATACGGCTAATTGTGGGAATTAGCCAAAGAACAGCCCAAGGAGTGACCTACATGTGACACTGGTGACCTCTGCAACCTTGTTACCCATACTGAGTCCTACTACTAACCTTGTCATATCTGCAAAATGAGGAAGTCAGACTAGGTGACCTCTAAATTCTCTTCAAGTTTTAAATCTCTGATACTATCATCCTGTAGTCTTCATATTGACCTAACAACATAGTGCAAACCATGCTGTCTAGTTGCAAATATTTGAACTTAAGAGTGATCCATAGACCCTGTGTCATGACTGCTGCGTTGTTATCTCTAGAGATAAGGTGGAAATAGATTTGACTGCTGACTAGAAGGCCAGAACTAAGTTCTGGATTAAGCAAAAGCTTGCGTTGATTGATTTTGACCTTCTATATGACTATGAGCTTGCTGGAAGAGAGGGAGTAGGGGGATGGAAAGCCCTGTTTGCTATGAGAAGATTTATAACCTAAGACCTCGAACAACATTATAAAACAAAAATAAAGTAGCCATTTAAAACTTTACATAAAAAAAATGTTAAAAATCTTTTGAATCTGGTAGATTCATCAATGATTCAGTGATACCCCAAATCTTGATTCAACCCACATGAAGAGAAAAACTTCCCTCAATAACTATATGCATCAATTTGGAATCAAAGAATGAGACAGATCTCAGTGTGTGTGGAAAGAACAAAGGACAAGGTGATAAAGTAGGCAGAAAACAGACAAACAACACAAAAAGACAAATCACCTGTATAGCTGAATGGGTGTTGTGTAGGAGGGAAGAGTATAAAAATGGAAGAAAGGGATCAGAATTATTGGAATAAATGAAAAATGCAAAGGAAAAATAAGCCTACCTTCTATTTGGGTAAAGGTTTCTCAAGAAAATGTCACAGCACTAGTGAATGGAAGGAAGTAAAATATAATAAGAATAGAGAGGTAGGAAGGGGTTAGCTTATGAAGAGCATTAAATGCCAAACAGATGCCTTTACATTTTATGCTTGAGGTAATAAGAAGTTATTGGAGATTATTGAGCTGAGGGTAACATGGTCAGACCTATACTTTAGAAAATTTTCGTTTCTAGCTGAATGGAGAATGGAAAAGAGTGTACAAAGACGAGTCAGGAAGACCAATTAAAAGTCTAAATACCTAATCCATGTGAGACCAATTAGAAGACTAATTACATCATCAACTTGAAAGATGATGACAGCCTGGGCTAGTGTAATGGCTATGTGAATGGAGAGAAAAGGCTACAAATGAGAGATGTCAAGATAAAAAATGGCAAGATCAGGGCAATAGATGGCATGTGTGGGGCAAAAGAGAATAAGAAGGTAAGGATGATACTGAGCTTTGGATTTTGGGAGACTGGGAAGATGGAGTGCCTTTGGTTTGGAGCCTGACATGCCTCTGGAACACTGGGACACACATGTATATATGTATAGATGTATGTATGTGTATATGTATGTATATATATACATGTATATGTGTGTGCACACATATATACATACTATATACACACATATATGTATCTAATTATTTATGTATATATTTTCTCCTCTCCATTAGAAAGTAAGTTCTTTGAGACCAGGGGCTGTTTTTACCTGCCTTTGTATCCTCATAACTTGTCAGAGATCCTGGCATAGAATAAGCACTTAATAAACACTTATAAAATGACTGATTGATTAATCAGTTGAATGAATAAATGGAGTCTTTGGGAAAGAAGAGAGAATTAAACTGCACATGCAAATATAGAAATTGTCTGCATAGAGATAATCAAACTGGAGGGAGACATAAAAGTGATCAGATATTTGGTAGGAGAGCCAGGAGAGAGCCTCAGACAAAGAGAACTTTTAGCTGGAACACCAACTTGATGATGGGAAGTAGTAATTAGTGTCCCAATTTTATTTAAGCAATTAATATCAATTCACTTTATTTTATTCACTTAATCAATTCACTTCATTTTTAAAAAGAAATATTTACTGATAGGATATTACAAGAAGAAAAGCAGAAACCATTCCCATAAACAGAAGCATACTCTCCCCTCTACAACCTTTGTTCCTGGGGATATGAGCTTTAAAATTCAGTCAGTTGCTATAATAAATATTTGCCCCACCAAGCTCACTTACCAAGGTAGAGTAGTTGATGGATGAAGTCACAACAGGAAACAGTTATGACTGATTTACTGCTCAGCTGTGTCCTTCTGGTCTGTCTTCTGGGTCCTGTTGGCACTTTCGCTGACCCTCTTTGGGATTTCCCAAAGGTGCCCTAATCTATTCCATCATTAGTACTTCATTTAAGAGTGGTAAAGAATAGAAAACAGAAATTAGAGTCACACTATCTATACACATAGTCACAAGTCAGCAGTTGCCATAGAGAATTAAAGGTTCAAGGCCTCTCTCTCCACCTGAAGGCTTCCAACATTCCCTACTGAAAAGCATTCAGGAAAATGAGAGACTAAATCATCTGGTTAGCGTTTTTATAAGCATTTTACAGCCATTCAATTAAAGACCTTGAGCTTTTAATTCCTTACCTCAACTGCCTACTTGTTGCCATGTGAATAGTGCAACTTTTCAGTTTCCGTTTTCTGTTCTCAAACACTCTGGTGGAATCTTGAAGACTGAATAATCCCTTCATAAATTTCTAAAATAAATTGCAGGTGATTAAATTTCTCTTTTATTGTTTATCCTCCATTATTATCCACTCCAACAACAACAACAACAAAAAACCTGCTTTGTCATGCTACCAAGTTAATGACAAATTATACTGGCCTTTGGAACTTAGACACACTGTCTGTCAATGGGGCCCCTATTAAAATCCTTTCCAGATTGGTATGATTGGCCAAAGCTAGGGTGTTATCAGAGTGGTCCTGGAGCTTCTACTCTGATAAAATGCTAGGAGTGAATGAGAGGAAAGGGGTACTGATTATTATGGTGCTTTTGTTCTATTCATAATGTAGATCTGCACAGCTCATAATTTAAAATAGAAAGGCTTTACTAAGATAGGTAAGCATGCCTTTTTGTGTTTTGTCCTAATCATCAACTGTTAACATTGGGAATTTACTTTTTTTTTTTTTACTACACTGGATAACAAGCACATAATTAATGCAAAAAAAAATTGATGCCATTAAAAAGTTGATGTTGAACTAGGAGACGAGTTAGAGACTAGGAGAATTTTACCTCTTACTGAATCTACCCACGAACTTTTGAGGATAGAGCTGATTGGCCTCTTATTAGAACAAGGCGAAGGATACAAACTGGCAGGTGATTGTAGAGGCCACTTACCTATGTATTTCACAATGCTAGAGGTGACCCAGGGCTCCCCCTCATGTTTTCTAGAATCCTGAGTGCTAAGCCAGGGCTAAAGTAATCTTGTTGGCAGCAAAGTATTTTGGGGCCCCATTTCCTTTGCTTAACATGTGTAATTATAAGAAAACAAATTACAGTAATAAAATGAGACAAGAGGAGCAGTTTTATATGGACAAAAGTGCACCTTAGTCATAAATGAGAGACTGTCACATAAGGAAAGGTGGAGAAGAGAATAGCTCTTTGCTGTCTTTATTGTTGTTTAAATAATTCATCAGCCTCTGAAAACTACTTATTGATTCCCAGCATGTGTAACACAAGAAAGGCACCGAAAGTTTCAACTCCTCTTTATCTCTCTCTCTCTCTCTCTCTCTCTCTCTCTCTCTCTCTCTCTCTCTCTGTTTTTGTCTCTCCTTTCTCTCTGTATCTCTGTATCTCTCTGTCTCTGTGTGTATCTCTGTCTCTGTCTCTCTGTGTCTCTGTTTGTCTGTCTGTCTCTCTCTCTCTTCTTCTCATTAACTCCAAATCATCGACAATTGTACATTCCCCAATACAAATGAAGTTTTTCTACTCTTCTAGATGTTTTGATTTGGCACAATGGATAGAACATTGAGCTTGAAGTCAAAACATCTAAGTTCAAATTGAACCTCAGAAACAAAATAGCTGTGTCACTGCACCCTGTTTGCCCCAGTTTCCTTATCTGTAAAATGAACTGGAGACATAAATGGCAAACCACTTCAGTATCTTTTGCCAACAACAACAAAAAAAAGCAAATAGGGTCCATAGGAGTGAATATGACTGAAACAATTGAACAGTGACAGCAAGGTGGTACAGTAGATAAAATCCCAGCCCTAGGACCTCAGTTCAAATCTGGTCTCAGACACTTACTAGCTGTGCAATGCTGGGCAAGGCACTTAACCTGGAAAAAGGGAAGGAAGGAAAGAATGGAAAGAAAGGGAGAAAGAGAGAAAGAAAGAAGGAAGGAAGGAAAGAAGGAGGGAAGACTGAATAAAAACAACAAATTTCTATCATATATTTCTTTCAAGGTGCTTAAGACCCTAAGATTAATCCTCATGATGCTCCTGGGGGATTTGGTAAATATCTATGAGTAATTAGCAAGATAGAGGTCTGAGCAGTAAAGTCAAGGAGACCTTGGCTCAAGTTCTGCCCTTGATGCTCACAATCAGTGTTACCATTAGGCATGTTATTTAACATAAGGGTGTTTGAAGCAACAATCAAGCAGTGAAGATAAATAAATTATTTGGAGTAAAAAGATTCCCTTTGCAGTTGAACGTGAGTTGACTTACTCATTGAAGAGTGTCCTTGACTGGGAGTCATTTTTGTTCATTTATATGACTGGTTGATTGTATAATAGGCTGTTTTGTTTTGTTTTGTTTTTTCTCATTTCACCATAACCTATAGCAGGAGTCTTCTTGACTTTTGTCTTGCAGCTGGACTTCAGTGACTAGAGGACAGAGTGAGGATGTTGACTTCGTGCAGTTCTCCCTCACTTAAATCCAATTCATGCATAAGACATCACTCTCATGCTGTCATTGGTTCTCTTTGAGAATAAAAAAAAAGGGGGATCTGAATGAGGTCTCCATACAGAGAAAAGGACTTCCAGAGCAAGTGATATGTGTTAAACCTTTGTTTAAACCATGTGTGCCTTACCATCATTATGATCTAGGTTTCAGCTTCCTGGTCCCATGCTGTGTGTATTTATGGGAATGAAGAAACTACATTTTAGGAGAATGTTTATATTATCTGTCTATACCATGTTACCTGAGTATAGGAGCTGTCTTCTACAGACTCAACATGCCAATTTGAACAGAAGGTAGGGAATGCTGCTATTTCTTTTCTCCTCCTGCTGATTTTTCTCTTCCTCCTCCTCCTTCTGTTTCTCTTCCTCCTCCTTCTCCTTCTCTTTCTCCTCTTCCTCTCCCTCTGTCATCTCCATTTTTGTCTTCTCCCTTCCTCCTCCTTCTCTTTCTTTTCCTTCTTCCCTCTTTAAATGTGGCCCTCACTCCTTACATATGGATGCTCTGTCTGTAAGAATATAATTGTGTTTATGTATATTTTGTAAGATATTTGGGCATTTGGGGGTCTAGATTTATTTATTTCAATTTTTAAAAGTTGGGACAATTTATTTTTTTTTGGCCTGTGCAGTTTTTATTTATGCATTCTTGAAATATAATTCTGAAGAAGGAAAAAAAAAACAGGCTTTAAAAAAGTCCATTGTGTTTCTAACGGAGCTCCTTGACAAGCCTTTAAACCCGAATCACTATGTCTGTCATTAAGTGGCCAACAATAGTCCCCCACTCAAATTTTCTTGCCTCACTGTTTAAGTTCTGCCTTAAAGCAAGTAAAAATAGCATTTTTTTCTGTTCTGGCCAGAAACTCTAAGACTCTCCCCTTCCCAGAATGATAGCGTTGTGATGGTCCATGAGACCTAGGAAAGACTTTAATTTAGTAATGTCAAGGCCTCTCATTGTATTCTAGGCCATGAGCAGTCATTTTGACTTTTTTTCTTGCCACTGGAATTCAATGCCTGGAAAAAAAAGAGTGAGGTGGCTGATGTACCCTAGTCCTGCCTCACAAATTCAATTCATGTGAAATCAAGACATCACCATCATGATGTCATTGGTCCTTTTTGAGAAACAAGGATGAATAAGGACAGCCTAAAGCAGGCATTTAGGTGACACTGTGGAAAGGGTGTTAGGCCTGGAGTCAGCAAATCCCATCTTCCTGAGTTCAAATATGACTTCTCACACTTAATAGATGTGTGACTCTAGGCAAGTCACTTAACTCTGTTTGCCTCAATTTCATCATCTATAACATGAGTTGGGGGAGGAAATGGCAAACCACTCCAGCATCTTTGCCAAGAAAACCCCAAACGAGGTTAGGAAAAGTTGTACATCATTACAAAAACAACTGGACAATAACTACCTCTAGTGGCAAAATTTTGTGAAAAAGTTTAGCCCCATTGTCCTTTCTCTCTTTGCCGCTTTTCTCCCTATAGAATTGTGATAATCATCATGTTACAGTTTAACGATCACTGACTCTGGAGTCAGAGGCCCTGGATTCAAAGACACTGGATACTTATGTTCTCTGTGAGCTTGGGCAAATTCACTGAATCTGCCTCATTTTCCTTATCTTTCAAATGATGTTTAACAAGATGTATCTAGGAATATTGAAAAGTGTGATGAACCCTAAAGTTATTTCTTTGTGGATCTTAGGCTACTAAAATTCAGGTTTCTTTCCATCTATTTTAGGCCTCTTTTTCCCATATCAAAATGCCTCATATAATAAATAAATCAAAGACAAGACAACAAAAGCAAGTGAGTAAGAGAGCTCTCACAAGGGAGCATAACAGAGGCATATAGAAAATAAAAGGTAAATTTAGGAGTCTTTTCTCTGGACCTTCACTCATTACACCAAAGAATATAATTCAGGCATATGAAAATTGATGCAACATAACTTAGTAGACAGAGGTCTGGGCAATGAAGCCAGGAAGACTTTGGCTCAAGTCCTGTCCTTGATACTTACTGCCTATACCATTAAACAAGTTATTTAACATTAAAAAAATTTTCAAGCAACTCCCTAAGACTCATTCTAGTCACAGACATTTTGGATATCTGATTTAGTAAAAGGAATTTTCAAATTGGTAATTGTTCTTGATGATAAAATCACATATTCATGCATTTAAATAAATTAAGGAAATACCTGGAAATTACAGATGGCTAGGAGGCTAGAGAATTATATGATAGACAATTAGAAATTAAAGGAGATTCTACGATGAGTCAAAGGTGTCCAACACTATAAACGTCCAAGGGCAGGTGCTGATTTGTGAATTTATAGAAGCAAATTTGAGCCAATTCTTATTCTCCCAATGCCCTTCATTTGGGTTAGGGTAGGGAAGGGATGAGGTGGGAAAAAAGTAGAGAAAAAAAATGCTAAGACCTCACCTGAAAAAAACAAGTGAAAAATATCCATTTTTATTGCATCAGCAACTCAAAAAATGGGGTTTGGAGTTTCACATAACTGATAAAAATTCTTATATAAAAATGAGAAGAAAAATGATGATGAATTTCAGCCCAATGGGTTTGTGAAGGATATAAGTGCCTGCAAATAACAGTTATCAAAAATGCCTCCTTAGCTGCTGGAAAGAATGATGGCACAACACTATAATTGGCATAATCAATTTTTATTAAACATCAAGGCAATGACAAGTAAGTCCCTGATGTCAGTTGCAAATTTGAGGAGTCAGATACAAGCAAAAATGATGTATTTTATCTTGGTCTTAATTTCTTCTCTGTGATATTCGTTAAAAATTAGTGTGTTTTTTTTTTTATTCACGAAGCTTCCAAAATATAAAATGCATAGACAGGTTTACTTATTTAACCACTGTATTCTTTTATGCTAATTCATTTTCACAAACCTAACATCTTCCCTAGATTTCAATTGTACATTTATTAAAATATGTGCTGATTTTTCCAACTCTTTTGGAAAAAGAAGAAAAAATCAAAGATAGAAGGGACCTTTGAAGACATCTAGAACAATACCCTAACCTTAAAGATCAGGGAGCTGACACTCAGGGAGTCAAAATGATTCGTTTATTCAAGATCACAGTGGAGAAAAATTGCAGAGTTGAGATTTGAACCTAAGGCCTCTGACTCCAAGGTCAGGGAACTTTCTAATACATCACATCAGATGGAATTTGCCAAGAAATTAGTCAAATGGATTTTCAAATGCCTAATTTACTTAAAGCACATAATGTAACTGTGGGGACTTTCAAAATTAATTGTTACAGTCACATACAACAGATTTACCATAAGTTCTTCTTTCTATTATAATACTTATTCATTCTTTCTTTTTTAATTTTTAAACTGAATCTATCTGTCAATAAAAACAGAGTAACATTTAAAATGATTGCATAGAACATTGTCATTCTTTAATTTTACTTTCTCTTGAAAAATGTGCATGTTAACATTAAAAAGAAGTGAAATTGCCTTATTTCCTTGTGAAGTTAAAAATTATGTATTTTAAATTTAATAGCATATATCAACATTACTTACTAAAGCTCCTCAATAATTTACATAAAATGAATTTTCAATGCATAAAATACCATATGTTTTCAGTCTTTCCTTCTAAGCACACATGTGAATGTGTGGTGGACCATTGTCCTTTGCTGTTATACCAGTATGTATATAAATATTTTGTTTTCTCTCCCTTTGTTTCTCTTTTTAGAAGGATTTTGAAATAGTCTTTCCAAATTTATTTAGAGTCTTCATCTTTCTTCATGTTTGTTGATATTGCATTACATCCCATTACATTATCTATTGTATTCCATTATATTAAAAGGCCACAATTTGCTTAAATATTTATTTTCTGAGGTCAGGGTAGGGTACAGCATTGTTCTGCAAATGAAGAGCTAGTATTAATGTTGTCTGGTCTTACAGACTTAGAGGAATTGTCAGTTGTCTGTGTACAGTCAGACTGTCAACTTATAAGAGATAAAATAAAAAATTATATTACATAACAAGAAAGAATAATAATAAAAATATTACATAAAATTATTTTTAAGCCTGGATTATTGAAACTAGTCTTTCAATTAAAATAGAAATAATAATAGTAAGGAAATGGACAAAAGAAATGACATTGGCACTGATTATAATAATTTTATCCAGAAATTAAAACAATGAAAATCAGTTCTACAATAAGATTCAAAGAGCTCTCCCAGCACCTTAGTAAACAATTATTTGGCTAGCTCACCATCAGGGGGATGTGACTGCCAAAGGCAATAATACTGTGTTAAAATATATAAACACATTTGTAAAAGCTTATGGAGAACAGTGACAGACAATTATGAACAAGATAATTTCATAAAACAGAAGCAGTAGAGGGTAAAACCAACTTAAGGAAAACTTGGCAAGTTATTCAACCAAAAGCAAAGTGATCAAGGCTGAAAACAGAAAGTAGTACAAAAGGAAAAATAAAGAAAGAAAATAATAATATTCACAATCAACTGTGTGTGTATGCGTGTATGTTTCCCCCTTGTTATTGGAACCTCTCTATTGATATTCAAACATCACAGTACTTGGCATATTACAAACAAGATAAAAACCTCTCTAAAAAGAAGA
The DNA here is from genome assembly GCA_028627135.1 of Pseudochirops cupreus. Lineage (NCBI taxonomy): Eukaryota > Metazoa > Chordata > Mammalia > Diprotodontia > Pseudocheiridae > Pseudochirops > Pseudochirops cupreus. The sequence goes on along the minus strand of CM053583.1, from coordinate 25,837,330 downwards.
AAGATAGCAAAAGCAGTTAGACTGAATCAGATATGTAGACTAGAAATCTGTACTTGATCATAATACAGTTGTGAGGACATCGAGGGAACAATTTTCAAGATATTGAAAGGAGGGTAAGATACTAAAATTAGAGGCATCGCCATACCTTATTGATTCCTCACTTCTAATACACTCACCAAAAAAAGTGACTAAGAAAACATCAGTAATCAATGACCTATATGCCCATCTCAGATATACAGAATCTTTATGAGTGGCATCCTTGACAAGAGAATCGGTAGAGAAAAATCAGACATTAGGAAACAAAATTCAATAATGGACAACATCTATACCATCCCACAGTTACTTGATAGATGTGAAGATTACAAGGTCCTATTGTGTTTATTGCTTGTTACAAAAAATAACAATAATAATAAGTAAAACTTTGGGGTGGCTAGGTGGCACAGTGAATAGAGCATAGGCCTTGGAGTCAAGAGCACCTGAGTTCAAATCTGACCTGAGACACTTAACACAAAAAAACTAGCCATGTGACCCTGGGCAAGTCACTTAACCCCAATTGCCCTCCAAAAAGCAAAAAAATAAATAAATAAGTAAAACTCCAAAGGAAAGAAGGGAAACACTTTAAAGGCTATTTTGCCATAATCCCACCTCTATCCATTTCTATATGGAGATCATTCAAGATCTCTTGGAAGCTATAACAGAAATAATCCTGTTCAATGACCTCTAATAGTAAATATCAGGTGAAACCACTATCAAGGAGATCCTGGTCCAATAGAGTTTGATTCTTCATGGATGGCAAGATCTTTCAGATGCCCCTCATTTTGGATGATATTGTGTTGATAACATTAAGTCCCAAGACATTTGATGGATTTCCTGAATGTGACCTATAATTACTCAAAGAAGTTTGACTTATACTTCCATACAGAGAGTCCAAATTGGTGAAGAATCTGTTTGCCAGATTTCAACAAGCAGCACATAAATAGATATCCCTTAGAACTTATGTATGTCTACAGCATGAAACATAGATGAATAGTGAACTGGATCAAAATTTAGAAGAGGAGGTTAACAGTTGATATTTTGCCTTTGAGAAATTACAAAGCCTTTTTTCCTTGACACTAAATATTGTCTCTGTATAAACATTTCACTGGCATCCATAATCGTATGGCAGTAAGTCATGAAAAACACTCCCTCCTAAAAAATAAAGTAACAAAGGCAACAGAAAAAACCCAGGGTGGGTAGAAAAAACAAGAATATAAAACCGATGAGGAAAGTCAAAAGAAGTGGAGTGAAGGAAGTAATCAAAGAATTTTATGATAGGAAAAGAAGACAAATTGGTCAAACAGCAAAAGTGAGGGATAATGGTGAACAACTACACTATTTTATTTTTTTAGGTGGGGGGAAACCCCAGTAAGTCTTTTAGAGAACTTTTGGTTGGACATGGAAGGTGCACAGAATATCCAGCATTAACAGGTTGTAATTGAGATCCTTAGAGTGAACTACCAAGTAGAAAAGATTACAAATTTATTGAGAATTAGAATAGTTTATCTCTTAACAGATATTGAATAGTGTTCTTCCTCTACATTCATGAATAATCTGCAATATAATGATTAAATAACACTGAACTGTGGGAGAATTACCTCATGATTCTATTTTTTTTCTTGTTAGTTGATTTTGTCTTTGTTGGATAACTTTTTGATGATTATTATGATAAATATATTTTATATTAGTCTATTTCAATGACTAAATGAGTTCCTTCTTCATAAAGTAGTTAATTAATAGTCTGTTTAATTTAATCTTCTGAGTTTTATTTTATCTGTTATTTTTATATGACATTTGATATCTTTAATATTGCATATTTTTGGAGATAGTCTCTAAATTGCTTACTATTCTCTACTTCTTTGTCGTATATGTAATAGTTACTGATAATTTTCCTTATTTCATTGCTATTCATTGTTCTGTCCCCATATTTCTGACAAGTTATTTCATTTTTTTCTGAGCTGATTTTTTATTAAATATATAAATTATTGAATGGATGTATTGAAGTTCAATTAAGTGTTCTTAGTTATCAAGTATTTTTTTTAATTTTATGGATTTTACCTTTTCTCTTAATTATTTCTCCTTTATATTCTTTGAATATATTAATTTATCATTTTCTAATTTGTTGAAGTGAAAGCTGGATCAGTTATTTTTTATCATTTGCTCTTTATTAATATGTGTTCAAGCATAATTTTTTTTT
>CM053583.1:25819398-25834597 GCA_028627135.1 Pseudochirops cupreus | reverse complement strand
TCTACTTTTGTTCCAATCACTTATGCTCATATATAAATAAAATTTAGTTTATTACTTTGTATATATTTTGGAAATAGGCAATCTACAAATCAGAACTTGATTTATTGTCTGGTTGATTATCTAGACTTAAGAAAATAATTGGGAAAATGTTAATAATGTAGGTTAAAGTTAAAAGTATGTTGCATAGCTTTTTGTTTTGTTTGTCTTTTTCTAAGAGTTAGGTAATTAAATAACTCTTACGTATCCCTATATTGCTGAATAAACATTGCTTGAGCTTAAAAAGAGTGCAGCAGAAAGCATAGAAAGTGAAGTCATCACTGGACTAAAGACCATGTGACTAGGGGCTAATAATGATAATGAAATTAACAAAAATGATGATTATGATGATGATGATGACGATAACTGGCATATACGCATACGTACATACACACATACACATATGCACAGTAAAACTTTAGTTTGCAAAGTACTTTATGTTAATGATCTCAACTGAACCTCACAACACTCCTGGGAGGAAGTTAAGGTCTAATATGCCCTTCCCACCTCCAAGCAATTCCTTCTTAGAGATTTGGCTAGAATTATTTCCATCACTAACCTATTGAATGTTCAAATCTCTCAGTTCCAACAATTTAATATTTTATAGACAAGCCACAGGGTGCAATCCACTTACTCAACTGACAGAAGTCCTGTTATACCTTTAATCTAATCCATTTGATGACTTTCAAAGACTATTTACTGACTTAATCCAACATCTTTAATTGATTCATTAAGGTGTGTTTTCACATGGTTAAGATGTTTATCTTATTACATACTTTAAGTAGAATGGGATAACTGATTGGTAGACTCATCTACCGCCACCCTTAAATTAATGGCCAGGCTTTTTTTTTTCCTTGTATGCAAAGTAATTAAAAATAATTTCTATCTGCTGGAGAAATGAAATCTAAGATCTGGTTCTAACTGTGGAAAAAAATAGAAGTCAATGGTAAATGAGTTGGGTTATTGGCTTCATGTCTACATAGAAAAAATGAAAAGAAAGTTTTATGTGCACTTTTTGCTTATTTATGAGGATATCAAGTATTTCTGTAAAACATTCAATCAAATTAAATGCATTTTAAATTAAACATAATTTTAGAACAAGGGAACAATGAACTTGGTTGCCACCCATTCATTCATATTTGCCTAATAAATTTAATGATAATCCTGTTAATTTAGACATGAAGAAACACTGGAGACCAACTTATCCAAATTCCTTTTATAAATGAAAAAGTTGAGTGAGATAGTGTGTCAGTTTAACGTATTGCAAAGACCAGTAGATCTGTAGTAAAAGGACCTAAGGTCTAATTATGTTTCTCCTATTTTCCATTTGTGTTACTTCGTGCAACTTATGTAACCATTCTTCACTGCATTTTTCTCCTTCATAAAGAGGCTATACTAGGTGATACTGAAAATTCTTTTTTTTTTTTTGTCTTTTGGGAGGGGATAGCAGGGCAATTGGGGTTAAATGACTTGCCCAAGGTCACATAGCCAGTAGTAAATGTTTAAGTGTCTGAGGCTACATTTGAACTCAGGTCTTCCTGACTCCAGGGCAGGGCTCTATTCTCTGTGCCACCTACTTGCCCCATGGAAATTATTTCTTTTTTGAAAACCAATGATTTACTAAAAGTAATACAACAAATGAATAACAGAGTCAGGAATTAAAATCAAGGTTCTGAATAAATACCTTAACTCCTTTTGTGTAGATTAACAAAGAAAATAAAATTTTTAAAAATGATATTTAGATTTTAAAGCAATTGGCTCACATTCACAAAGCTCATCAATATTAGAGCCAAGATTTAAATATGATTTCTGGAAGTTACAGAGAGGGAAATTTTGGTTCAATTTATGAAAGGGGGAGGTAGGGGAATAGAATTCTCCTAGCACCTAATGCTCTCTGAACCATGCTGAAGTGGAAAGAACACTCAATCAATCAACTTATCTTTAGTGCCTACTACATACTTAGTACCATGCTAAGCACTGGACTGGATATTGAATTACATGATTTTGAATTGACTTCTACTTACCACTTTGGGGAGCTTTAACATATCATTGAATTCTCCATGACTCAGTTTTCTTATATGCAAAATAAGGAAGTTGGACTAAATTACCTTTAAGATCCATTCCTTCTCCTGATCTACATCATTCAATGACCCAGCTTGGGAGAAGATGAGATCCATTCACTAGAGGTTCTTCAAGCAGAGCCTGGATTCCAACTTGTTGCTTAGTTTGAAAAGAAGACTCCTATTTTGTTTGGAGGTCAGAGTCTGAAATTACTACCATTTCTATGAGCTTTGTGATTCTGGTTTTATGCCCAAAATTCTTTCCATCACTTTAAGACCACAGTTAATTTTTCCCTTGCGTGTTTGTTTTATTCCTTGAATAATATTCACCATGGAAGATCAAGTGTAAAAATATATGCATATGTGTATATGTATATACATATGTGTGCATGTATGTGCACATATATAGATACAAATATACATGTATTCTATGTACATGTGTATATCATATTACCGTATGTACATATATTGTACACACATGTGTATATTCTACGTATATGTGTACATGTGTATACGTGTTCTGTCCATGTGTATATATATATTCTATGTATATGTGTGTATATATATTCTAACCAATATATATTCTCAATTATACAAAGAATGATTTTGAATAAAATGCAATCAAAAACAGTGTCACCATTCAAGAGTTTAAATTAAAGCAAAATTGAATTAAAGCTTAAAGAGCTGTCTGAATGTCAGTATTAATGCAAGTAGTGCTTGCGATGAATACATTCACATGGAATTTTCTCATCCAAGCATCTATATGCTATTGAAGTAAGCAGTAATGTTCCTTTCTTCCTTCCCCCTCGCCCATTTTTAAAAGAATGAAAATCTCTTTCATAGAAGATACACGAATAGTATTTTTTGAGTTAAAATGCAGTATAACAGAAGGGTCATCCGTAGGCTTTTTTACATTTTGATTTAAAAGTTAAAACAGATCTATCCATCTAAATAGGAATAACGAATATATGGAGATATCAGAGAGGGTACATGGAAAAGGCTCTGTTCTAATCGAACAGCTCTCATTAATAGCCAAAGGGATGCCAAGAAATTGGTAGTATTTGACCCCAAATTCAGGGGATAAAAGGAAGAAAAAAAAGACATCTATTGCTATTCATATAATTCTATGTCATTCTTATCTGAGAGTCAAGAATTCTCTTCTACTATCTTTAAATGGCAATGTGCAGTCCCTTAAATATGATCCCGCTGGTCACTGTTAAGAAGAAGGCATTTTCCTTCTCTTTTGTTAAATGTCAAATCTGGGTATATATATTTTTACAAAGTGACAAATCTCCTTCCTGACAGCCATGTAGAATAATAAATGGCATGCTCAGGTGTTCATGTGGCAGTTGAAGCTTCCTCACTTGCTTACAATGGGAGTGATTTACAGAAGAATGGTTATCTAGAGACCATATATTGCAAAGGATGGACTTTGGCTGTTATGTCTGGGGCAATCTGCCCTCCACACATATTTATTTCTGGCTAGAGTGGGAATTACCTTCTTGTGGGGTAGATCTATTCTTTCTTTATATCCATCAGAGCCTTGTGTATGTGTGTATATCTGTGTGTATGTGTGACAGAATAGTATAGAGCAGAGAATAACAGAGAGATAGATAAGCTAATTTCACCTTTCTTTAAATTCAGAGAAGTATTTTTATTCACATTCTGGAAATTTATTAAATACCACCATCGATGCCATCATCACAAACGGATGATGCAGAAAAGCATTCAAGCCAATGTCCAGTGGGTTGATCTTACATGAATACTTCTAGGATCTGAGATTTTGCCACTAGGTAAATGTTAAAGAAAACTGACATTATTTTACACTGAAAGTCCTTTTATATTTCATATCCTGACTACATTGACATGCATAGTACATATTCTCCATCCTCCTTTATTCCACTAAGTTCCCCTTTCTGAACAAACATGTAATTGCACTTTTGCACATATGACATTACAAACTCCACTGTGCCTTTCTGTGAGTTCTCTCATATGGATGGGATTTCTTCTTTTTCATCTTCTACCTCTTTAAACACTACATCCCTGGTCACCTCAACACCACCTCTGATAAAAGGCTTTTCCTGATTCTCTCATCACTATGTTTTTCATATATATTCTGTCCATTGAAAACCTTTTAAGAATGGGGTCCAGAGGTTCCAAAAGGGTCTATGAAGGGGCAGATGGGCCCAGAGTCAGGAAGACTCTTGTTTGTGAGTTTAAATCTGACCTTGAATATACCTGTTGTGTGGCCTTGGGCAATTTACTTAACCGTTTGCCTCAGTTTCCTCATCTGTAAAATGAGCTGGAGGAGGAAAAGCAAACCACTCCAGTATCTCTACCAAGAAAACCCCAAAACAGGGCCATGGAGAGTTGGACATGACTGAAAAATTACAGAACAGCATTGTACAACAATGGTTAAACCCCAACTTCCATAGTAAAACTTAACCTTCTTGAGACCATGAATGTTCTCCCTTCTGCATTCATATTTCCAACAACTAGTCACCTTCCAGGCATACAATACAGTGGGTGCTTAGAAAATTCTTTTTTATCAATTGCATTGCAATGAATTGTAAGGATTCCTTAGTTTTCTGAATTTTCATGTGTCATCTGACTCTAAGTGTGAAAAAAAAATATCCCACAACCTAATCTACATGTTGTTCTTGGTGTTTTAATGCATAATGAATGCTATATGACAGCCCAAGCTTGGAAGGAAGTGGAGATAAGGAACCTTAGATTCTCATATCTGTCTCCACTGTTACTTTGCCTTTCTAAGCCCAAGTTTCTTTATCTGAGGATGTGGGACTAGGTTGGTTCTAAGGACATTCCTTGTGGAATATGGCATGTATTTGAAGGTGTCTTATCTTCCTTTTTATGGAACCAAGGTTTTATGTCTATAGCTGACCTTCGTGCCATTACAGGTCACAGTCCTTCCATGTTTTCTGATCCTACAAAAAAATTTGACCCATTTTATGGGATCATAGAATGGCAGCTTTAGGGCTAGAATGGAATGTAGAATTCATCAAATTCAGCTCCTTCCTTTTACATAGGGAGGCTAAGGCACAAAGAGATTAATTATCTCGCTTATGATCCCACAGTTCACCTTTGTCTGAGGGAGGATGTGAGCCCAGGTTTTTCTGACTCCATGTTCACAGTCTATACTGTCATTCCATGGAAGCATGCCTCTGTTCTGTTATCAAGGAATGAAAAAAAGGAAGATCAGTGACAAAATCAGCATAGTAAGAGACAAGATCAGAAAAATGTTGAGTGAAAAAAATGAAAAAAAAAATAGAAAACATGTATTAACCAATTACTTTTAGCTAGGTACTTTTCATAAGTACTAGAGATACAAATATTTTTAAAGATAAAGACCTTGCCACTTTTATCTTAAGAGGGAAAGATAAAACATTTAAGGGAGTGGTAGTCAATCAATTAGGTTTTTATTGGTTTGGGGCCATTCAGAGGATTGGACCTTGATAGGAGGACTACAGGGCTAGTCAATGGTGCTATATGAGATTGCTGAAGTGGATGGGATGGGAAGTAAAACAGAAATATCTGTTCTCACATGTCAGTCAGAAGATACCATGGGCTAAGGGGGTTTGCTTTTATGTACCCAGTCATCACTCAGTTTAAAGAGTTACTAAGGCTGGAACTCTCAATGTGAGTAGATTAATGTCTTCAGTGACTGAAGCAGAAATTCAGAAAGATCAAGGTATAGAGCACTAGGTCTCATGACCAATGTGGAAGATGCTGCTCCAGGTGGAGAAGAAAAGGTCATAGGAATAGATGGTGAGGACTGGGGAGATACCTACATGAGGTATGTTGTTTTTACTCCTTACTCTTTGAGAGAAGTTACCTTTCCCTTCAAAAACAAAATGGAACAAGTATAAAAAAGAAAGAACCCCCCTCACCTTTATTTCAATTTTTAGCAGTGGAATTTCATCAAATATGTCTCTAGAATATACAAATAGGAAACTGAAACAGATGCTTGTTGATCTACTAAGGTAAAATATAAGAACCTACAAGAAATAATATAATAATTTCCATCTTAATATGCTTTGTGGTGGCAAAGTACTTTCACATATATGTCCTTATTTGACATTCACAACAGCCCTTTGAGGTAAATGAGACAAGAATTATTATCATTATAGATAAAACAACTGAGTCTTGGAGAAAGGAAATTATTTGCTCAGGATCATACAGTTAATAACCAGAAGGATGGGGAATTGAAACCAGGATTTCTGACTCCAAATTCAAGGTCTGTGAAGCTTGATCACTTATTTCTCAGTTTGCTAAATATCAACTAAAGGCAACAAATTGCAGGTACACACACACCTACCTACATGCATATACATATACATACACACATGTACACACATAGACATGCATACATGCATACATACATACATAGACTGATTGTCATCTTGTATATGTGTGTGTACAAATATCTGTGTGTAGACATGCATATATACATATACACATAATACACATGTGCATGTATTATATCTATCTCTATCTGTGTGTGTTTCTGTGTGTGTGCATATGTGTGTATGTATTCCTGGGAATTGTCTGCAGCATTTCACAGTTCAAAGAGCTGGGCCACTTTGAATAGATTGAGTGTTTTCCTACTGGACATCAAACAACTGAATCTTTTAATACCTAGTTAATAAGTTGTGTCTTTTTAAGTCATTAAAATTCTACCAATCCTTTGATTGATCAATATATACAGTTAAATGGAAACATTATTTTAAAAAAATATGGGACACATGGAATTCTTTCTGTTCTCATTGTAATTCTAAAACATCTAGCCTCCTTCAAAGCAGAACTAAAGTGGCCCTTCTTACCAGTGTCCTTTGATCCTCTCCAGTTACTAGTAAGCCCAGGTGGCCTCCAAAGTCTAAACTGCTATATTGAGGTGAGGGGATAGTGTTACTGAATCTAGGATTTCATCAACTAGAAATTCTCAATGAAGAAGCTCCCTCTACCAATAGTGATAAATATCTGATCTGAATCTTGTCTTATAGTAGATAAGAGTATTGCAATCTCATACCTTCTCATGTTCTACTGTAACAATTAAACAGGTTCAAGACACATAGTTTCTGGGTATTTTAATAATTTTATTAATAAGACCAGCATGTTTTTAATAAAAGAAAGGTCATTTGACTGTCTCTTAGAACAAAGATCCTTTCATGGAGGTGGACTCACAGTTTATATGCCCTTTGCAGAGTTAAGTATTCCTGAGGAGAAACAATTGACTCTGACTAGTTAACATAATGGGAAGTTGGCTATATAAAAATGAGAGTCTTAGGGTATGTGACTTAAGTCCCCCAAATCTTAGTCAAAAAGACATCAATTTCCATATCATCTGTCTGACAAAAGGGATGGTACACATTTTCCTGGACCTATCTGAGCAAACATAATGAGCAGGAATATAACCATTAACCTAAACTTAGGGTTTCTTTTACCGTCTGATTAGATCTTGGCATGGATAAATCTTTAAGAGTGATATCCCACACTGGTTGATTTCTGGATAAAGGAGAAAAGCAGAAAAACCTTGGTACTTATACAATAATTATTTATTAGAAACAAGAGAGAAACATTCATTTCTCACACTATAAAGCATTGTCCTATCTATCATTTCCAATCTTTTTCTAATTTTCAATTTCACTCTATTATCTCAACCCTGAAACCCTCAATTGATCATCTTATTATCCTACATTTCCCCTCATCTTGGCTAAACTCCTTGAGCAAGTGATTTACAGTAGGTGCTTCCTCTTGTTGCCTTCTCACTTGCTTCTAAACCAGCAGTTCTCAACCTGTAGGTTCCGACCCCTTTGGGGGTCAGATAAGGTCGCCTAAGATCATCGGAAAATACATATTTCCAATGGTCTTAGGAACCAAGACACTGCTCCTCTAATCATCTCCAGGCAGGTCTGCCCACATACAGATAAGACCATATACGAGTGTTAAAGGGTCATGGCATTAGGAAGGTTGAGAACCACTGTTCTAAATCCTCAGCAATCTGGTTTCTGACATCATCATTTCCAAACTTTCCAACAGTTTTTTAATTGCCAGATCTAATGAACTTATTTCCAAACACCATTCTTCCCCAATTATCTTTATCCTTTTACACCATAAATTGTCGTGTTCTCAAAGATACTCTCTCCTCTCTAGGTTTTTATGACACTCTCTCCTAGTTTTGTTCACTTGTGTCTGCCTGCTCCTTCTGAGCCTCTTTTCCTGGATCTTCTGCCTCACTAACCATGACATTCCCCAAACCCCTGTCCTAGGTCCTGTTCTCTTCTCCTTCTATACTATATTATTTGGTAAACTCACCAGCTTCCATAGTTAAAATTATTATATCTGTGCAGATATTTCCCAGCTCTACATATTCAATCTTACTATCATACCAGAACTCTTTATTTATGCATCAGTTGCTTTTCGTTTCTCTCAAAGCAGATATCCTATAGAGATATTAAACTCCATCCCCTCACTCAACATAGAATTCCTTTTTTTCCCTCCTAACTACCCCCTCTTTCCATCTTTTCTACTACTGTATAGTGCACCCCCAACCTACTATTATCCAAGCTAATAATCTTGATCTCAGCCTTGACTCATCATTCACATTCACATGCAGGCAAACTTTTTTCTTCTTTTTTTTAAAATTCATTTAATTTTTAGTTTTCAACATTCATTTCCACAAGGTTTTGAGTTACAATTTTTTCTCTCCCCATCTTTTCCCTACACCCCACCCCAAAATAGTGCTCTCTCTTGTATCCTCCCCCTTAACCTCTCTAACTTTCCAGTAGGGCAAGATGGGTTTCTATACCCCTGTACCTTTATATCTTATTTCCCAGTTGCATGTAAAAAAAACATTTTTAAACATTTGTTTTTTAAACTTTGAGTTCCAGATTTTTTCCCCCTTCTTCCCTCCTCACCCACCCCCAACTGGGAAGATAAGCAATTCAATATAGATTGTACATGTGTAGCTCCCCAAATCATTTCCATAGTAGTTATATTAGGGCCCCTTTTTGAACAAAGTTCCACACTGACCTCTTACTTTGTCTTTGGCATTTGTGAATTGAGAAGTTTGGAAACCCCTACACCTGCTGGTGATTTACTCTTGTGAAGTGGGCTCCAGCCTCAGCTGGTTGGGGCTGCCCTGGGGCTAAAACCACTCAGTGATCAGTTGGGACTGCCCTCAGCTACCAGGGCACTGCAATGGACCCTTCCTGCCAGGCTTCTGGGCTTTATGTAGGAGATTTGTTTTCCTCTGTCACTTTGTGGGTTCTGTAGCTCTAAAGTTTGTTTAGGGTCATTTTTTACATGTATTGGAGGAGGTGAAAGCTGGAGCCAAGAGGAAGTCCTCTTTCTACTCCTCCATCTTGGCTCTGCCCTGCAGCCAAACTTTTGCCAAACTGTCATTTCTTCCTTCACAACCTCTCTTTTATACATTTCTTTCTTCTTACTCACCATCACCAGCCTAGTACAAGCTATCACCATCTCTTACCTTAACTATTATAAAAGCATTCAAGTCTCCTTGCCTCAGTTCTCTCTCAGTTCCAATCCACCTTCCATTCCTCTGTTCAACTGGTTTTCCTAAATCACAGATCTAACCATGTTTCCCCCCCTCTCAGTAAACACTTCCACAATTGGGAGTTTACCACCTTTCTAATTGTGTAATTTATTCCTTTCCATATGCTCTCTGACCCTGTTACACTGAGTTCATTTTGGGCCTTTTACACTACATTTCCTAATTCCCTTTGCTGTTTGACTGACATTCCCCTCATCCAGGACTTATCTTCTTCATCACATCTGCCTCCTGGTTTCCCTGGCTTCCTTTAAAATGCAGATTAAATCCCCCCTTTTACATGATGGCTCTCTACACCTACCCCTTTCATTTATATATTTTATACATCTTATATGTATCTAGTTATGTGAATATTGACTCTTCTCATTATCAAATGAGGTCATTGAGGGCAGGAATCCTGTATTTCATTTTCTTTGTATGCAAAAGATTACTAGAGTACCAACATCATAATAAAGGATTAATAAATGTTTGTTGACCAACTCACCAAAAATTTGAGATGCTTATGATAAACCAGATGTAGATATCTTGTCAACAGAATGAATGTGAGAAAGAAAAAAATACAGTTTTATCTAAAGAAAAAAAAGTTACTGAAGAACCTAGGGTAACACAGCCAATGAGTATAAGAGGAAAGACTTGAACTCAGGTTTTAACTTTTAGGTTTAATATTTAAACTTTTAAGCGAGCTCTTTCTCCATTATATCACATCAACTCTCTAATTTCTTTGTATATAGTCTGTGTTTGCTTATTTCTTTAAACGTTGATTTTTCCCAATAGAAAGTAAGCTCCTTAAGGTTAAAGACTGTTTCATTTTCATCTTTGTATATGTCCAAGATGTGAAACACTGCCTAGCATACAAGAGGAATTTTATAAAGATTTGTAGCAAAAAGAGAACAAAGGAAGGAAGGAATAAAAGAAGGAAGAAATCAAGGGATAAAAAGGAAGGGAAAGAGGGAGCAAAGCAGAAAGGAAGGAAGGAAAGAAGGAAGAAAGGAAGAAAGGAAGAAAAGAAAAAGGGGAAGAAGGATGGAAGGAAGGGGAAAAGGGGGAAGGAAAGAGGCAGGGAGAAGGAATAGAGGGAGGAAGGGAAAAAGTTAGAATGGGATAAAAAAGAAGAGAAGGAGGAAAAGAAGGAAGGAAAGGATAGAGGGATAAAAGAGAAAGGGAAGGAAGAAGGAGAGAGGCTTTTTTATTTTAATTTTCCAATTCTTACAACTATCTACTTTATTTTTACATTGCAAGATTAACTATTTTATCCTTATTTAAGCAACAACTAATGAGTTTTTCTCAACTTTCCCCAAATACAGTAAGCAATTCTGGTAAACTTCTATAGCTACTCTTCAGTTCAATGCTTCATGAAAAATCGTTAGTTACTTGTTACATAACATGAATATCGTTGAGTTTTATAGACCTCTATCACTCTACCTAAGATGGCAGAAAAATGACATCTCTGTGTTATTTATTTGGATGGGTTTGATTATAAATATGATACCTCTTAAAAAAAAATCCCTAAACACTATAAATGATAAAATGCCATGACTTCTGGGAGTAAAATTGTCTTGTCTTTATTTCTCTGCTTTACAGTCCTGAAGAGGGAGAGAAAGGCTTCAACATATTATAACACCTCCCTTCTCCCCCCTAGGCAAATTCTTTCTTACCCCATCTGCCAATCCAAATGTTAAATTGTAGAAAAAATCATAGAATGGCCCTCTTGTTAGCTAAACTACAGCAGCGGTTTTTCATGAAAACACAAACTATTACTACATAACAGAGTCGACATCTGGTATGCAGTCTGGGGGAAAAAACACACACACAACTTAAAAGGAAGGGATCAAGAGAAAAAAGAGGAGAAACCAAAGTCCCATAGCAAATATTGATTCTGAGACATGGTACATCAATGATATGCTAGCAAATAATAGTCAAGGTGAACCAGACTGTGTCGTAATGCAGGAGGGATTTTTGAAGACTTGAGACAAAGGATAAAATTGATGATCAGTTTCCCAGTCTTTGACTCTGGTCAAGCTGATTGTTGTGGTGGGAAGAGTTCAGACTTTGGGATAAGGGGAGATGTGGGTTCAAATTCTATCTAAGCTGCCAGGGACAAATCATTTACACTCTGTAAGTCTAAGTTTCTTTGTAAATAATATGGGAATAACAATGCCCACTGTCCCTTTCACAATATGTTGTATATTTTGAAAACGTTTAAATACACTGCAAATATCAGTCATTATCATTTATGGTTCTCTTTCCCACACAGGGCTGTATAGGGAGGGTGGAGGCTACCTATAGTCACTGGGTAGACAAAAGATAAAATGAAACAAGCTCTGCTCTTGGGGGTTTTGCTTTTGTTGTGTATTTTGGTGTATTATTCAATAGTAAAGGAGAGAGGCTCTCTTTCCTGCCCATGTAAGTTTATATCTATTACTTTCAAGAGACAATGACTGTTATTTGGCAAGGGCAAGATGACCTGAAAAGATCACATGTCCTCAAACTATGCTATGATAATTCAGATAATAGCAAAGATACATTAAACATCTGCCATGATGAAGACCCTGTGAGCCTGGTGATGTTGGAAGGCACTAGATGTTTATTGGAAAATATGTCATTTTAATAAAATATAACATTTTGGAGATAGAAAGACAGTGCAGTGTAGTAGGACTGCAGATCACAGAATCACGTGTTTGAGACTCCAATCCCCAAAACACAACTTACAAGTTAGGTATTTATGGTGGTAGCCAGGGCAAGAAGTGGTCTTAAGGACACAAAACTTGAACAAGTACCTGGTGATTTAAGGGAAGCTAGAAAGATTGTTCTGCCATTCATTCAATTAACTTTGTTTGGTAGGGACTGTGGTTGCATTTTAAGTATTGATGACTGTTTATGATGGTTTACCTAGAGAAGAGAGAAGGCAAAATAGGAGTAAGGAAGAGTTATGACCACTGGAGAAGATATTAAGTTGTAGCACATAAACATGAACTTGGCTAAGTAGTTTAGGATTGTTGTCTCATTTGATCCCTGCTGAAACCTTGTGACATAGGTGCTATTAGTACCTTCATTTTATATTTGAAAAACTTTAGTAGACAGAGCTTAAGTGAATTCCCTAGTGTCTGAGGCTGGATTTGAACTCAAGTCTTAGTGATTCCAGACCTTGTGCTGTATATCCTGAGCCACCTCTAGAGGGATATAGTTTTACTTAAATGTTCATTTGCTTACAATTACAGGCAAGAAATATGTTAATGCATGCCAATTATTGAATAAACAGGGAAGTTAGGGTGGCACAATGAATAGCAGGCTTAAAGTCAGGAAGACTCATCTTCCTATGTTCAAATGCAGACTCAGACACTTAGATGACCTTGAGAAAGTCATTTAACCCTGTTTGCCTCAGTTTCCCCATCTGTAAAATCAGCTGGAGGAGGAAACAGCAAATCACTCCAGCATCTTTGTCAAGAAAACCCCAAATGGGATCATGGAAAGTCAGAAAGGACTAAAAATGACTGAATAATAAAACAACAATTAAAGACAGACATCCAGGAGGTTTATATGAGTGGTATTATGGGGAAAAGAGCAACGTGGGGAAAAAAAAACCTAGAGAAATGTGAGAAGAAAGTAGTGAAGTTTAAGAAATATAATGTACTATGTTGGGATGTTAGAAGGGAGTTCAGCTATGAATGTACTATAAAATTCTGCTCCTTAGCTTTCAGCTAGAGCTACATAAACACAATGCAATATAGAGATGAATCTTTTGGAAGTTATTCCATGACTAATGTGGAAAACAAAAGAGGGAATTTAGTTTCACAGGATTAAAACTTCTCTGAGCCTAGAGTGATAATGGAAAGTAAGTGAGAAGTGACTAGTTCTCACCAGAGCTGTGACCTAACAGAACTTGGCTTCTGATCCGGTAAAAGGTAAGAAGTTAGTACTCATGCTTAACAAGCTGTTGGAGGGGAAATCTATCAGGGAGGAGTACAGGAAGTGGGAGGTTCAGGAGATTGCATCTAGCCAACACAGAGGAAGGGGAGAAATTTGAATCTGGATGGTTATAAAAGAATCTATAGTTGTTTTGAGCATGTGCTTGTGCCTACTAAGTGACCTTTTTTTTAACAAAAGGTTAGAGGTCTAGTCCTGTTAGATAATGACGTTAAATAAAAATCTTTTTTTAAATTTATTTTCAGTTTTCAACATTCGTTACCACAAGATTTTGAGTTACAAATTTTGTCCCCATCTTTCTTCTACCCCCCACCCCAAGATGGCAAGCCTACTGAATACCCTTTTCCCCAATCTGCTCCCTGTTATATCCTTCCCCTTCACCCCCTAACTTTCTAGTAGGGTGAGAGGGGTTTCTGTAGCCCCATGCCCTTATATCTTATTTCTCAGTTGCATGTAAAAAAACATGTTTTTCGGATAGCGCTTCCCGTGGAGGGGCCGCTGTCTCTTCATTGGCGCCATGCCCGCCCTCAGACCCCTCGTGAAGCCTAAGATAGTCAAGAAGAGGACCAAGAAGTTCATCCGGCACCAGTCTGACAGATACGTCAAGATCAACAGAAACTGGAGTAAACCAAGAGGCATTGACATCAGGGTGCGAAGGCGATTCAAGGGCCAGATCTTGATGCCCAATATTGGTTATGGAAGCAATAAGAAGACAAAACATATGCTGCCAAATGGATTCAGGAAGTTTTTGGTGAACAATGTCAAAGAGCTAGAAGTGCTCCTGATGTGCAACAAATCGTACTGTGCTGAGATTGCTCACAATGTTTCCTCTAAGAATCAGAAAATTATTGTTGAGAGAGCAGCTCAGCTAGCCATCAAGATCACCAATCCAAATGCTAGACTGAGGAGTAAAGAAAATGAATTAAAAGCTTTGCACATTTTTATTTGTGTTAAATAAACCCTCAAACTACAAAAAAAAAACCAACATTTTTTCTTTAACATTTGTTTTTAAAACTTTGATTTACAGATCCTTTCCCTTCTTACCTCCTAACCCACCCCCACTGGAAAAATAAGGAATTCAATATAGGTCTATACATGTGTAGTTATGCAAAATGTTTCCATAATAGTTAGTAGTTATATTCCCTCCATCCTATTAAACCCCCCACTTATTCTATTTTCTACTTTGACCCTGTCCTTTTTCAAAAGTGTTTGCTTCTAACTACTCTCTCCCCCAATCTCCCCTCCCTTCTATCAACCCCCTTCTTATCCCTTTCCGCCCTACTTTCCTGTAGGGTAAAATACCCAAATAAGTGGTTATGTTAAGCCAAATTCAATGATAGTAAGGCTGACCCATTCACTTTCACTTTCCTGTTCTTCACTTCCATTGTAACAGATTGTATCAGCAATGCAGTATTTACAATGCCTACAGTAACTATAAATATGCTGATATAGTTATTAACCACAAAATGGAACAGGCTCTCTACATAAGAAATATAGATAGTGCATTCATTTAAATACCAGAAAACTGAGTCCCAAAACCAGAAAGTCAAAGCCAACCCAGTAGTGATGAAGTTAGCACATGTGGTCAAAG
>CM053583.1:25797909-25818898 GCA_028627135.1 Pseudochirops cupreus | reverse complement strand
TCACAGGTATAAGGAGAATCTACTAAATGAGGGAATTTGGAAAATTTGTTAAAGGGGAGAGAATGGAGGGGAAGGAGAGAGGAAGGAAGCAAAATGATGTCCATTTTGACTCTAAATTGTTCCTATAATCTTATTCAATTCAACAGGCCTTTATTAACTCTGATTACCTCAAATATATAAACAACTTCCCCTCAAATTATACCCACCAATCAACATTTACTAAACACTTATCACATACCAAGCACTATGATACCGAGGCTATAAAGATACACACACACACACACACACACACACACACACACACACACACACACACACACACTCTATATTGCCAAAAAGCTTACTATTTAATCAGATTGACTGGTTTCCCTGTTTTATTCTCCTTTTCCATCTTCACTATGATGTTTAGGAAATATCAAATCAATTCCAGGAGAATGATGGCCCTTCCCTCCATGCAAAGTTGATAGACCATGAGTGTGAAGGGTTGCATGTACTGATAGACATGGTAGATGGCTGCTTTATCTGCTTAACAAATCTCTCTATTACTAGAGATACTTAAGTGAGGATAGGAAAATGATGAAACTACACCCACAAAATGTAAAGTTTAAAACAAAAAACAAAGTACTCCAGTTGCTTTGTCTGAGGCAAGCCTCATAAAAAAAAAAAACCTAATTTTCCAGTGATTCTAATAGCAGAATTTCCCCTAAAAAACACCTATCCATAATAATACTGGTAGTCCCAGTTTTCTTGATTTAGGGTGAGCCCTACAGTAGGTCCTCAATGTCCAAGAAAGAAACACATACTAACCATGTCTTTAGCCAGTGATTGAAGCTTTTTTTTCTTGGTAGAATACATCAAGCTCACATGAATGGGGAATGGATTGCTTCCACCATTGCTTCAATAAAAGAACCTGTCCTCTTTCACTGAATTCAACAAGAATTTATTAAAGGAGGATAATTTTAAAATACCTAGGAGCACATTTGATTTTATGCATAAGTCAAAGAAAATAAAAAAAAAGTAGCATGATAATTTTTTTCAAAGTAAAATTATATGGTTTGCTTGTAATTACTTGTATTTGAAGTACATTTGTACAAATAGAGAAAATTATAATAAATTTTAAAAACACTGACAATTTCAGCCATGATCCCCTAAGCAATCTCTATGTTCTAGGAACAGTTCTAGGTGTTCAAGAGATTACATTCTACTAGGCAGAAGAACAATATGCAATAAATAAATAAATGAAAGGTCTCCTTTGCACCTGCAATTCTACTGGATAACTTCTGGGAGTTCAGGTGATTTAGTGTGCAGATATGTTAACCAGCACTAGATGAAAACAACCAGCTGGTTATTACTGGATAGGCGAATAGACCTTCATTACCCTATGAGGGCAGTTAGAGGGTGAAGTGAATAGAGTGATGGGTCTGGAGTCAGGAAGACTCATCTCCCTGCATTCAAGTCTGCTCTCAGACACTTACTGACTATGTGACTCTGGGCATTGCTTAACCCTATTTGCCTCTGTTTCCTCATCTGTAATATGAGCTGGAGAAGGAAATGACAAACCACCTAGTATCTTTGCCAAGAAAGCCTCAAATGAGGTCATCAAGAGCTGGACACAACTGAAAAATGACCGAGCAACAACTCTGAACTCAATGAGAAGTGCAATCCTTTGGATAGCAGCTGCACTTACTTAGTGCCTGCCTATTTAGCACTAAAAGATGGGATGTCAGAGGTGATCTGCTCTTCCCACAGTAGCCAGATGATCAAGGATAGAGGCTTTAGTAAAAGACTCAAAGTGACTGATCTAATCCCACAGATAGCAACAGTGCTATTTCTGTGGCATCAGTATCCATGATGGTAACATGAACAACTACAGTGTCCAGTTGGATATCATTGAACTTATACAAAAGATTTGCTCATCAAGAGGTTGTTGTTTGTCCTTTGTTCTCAAACAAGACCAATGACATCACAGGAGGAAGTCCTGATTCATTTGTGAATTGAATTTAAATCAGGCAAAGTTGTACAAAATAGGCAGCTTCACTCTCTCTTCCAGAGTCATCAAAAATGAATGGTGACGCCCACAATGCAGTGGATAACCCCAGCATCCTTGATGTTTAATCATACTCTTAGTGCTTGACAGTTGATGGATATTGTAAAAAATTGTTCTCATCTTCTCCTTCCTCCAGGTGAAAGTCTTCATATACTTGAAGGAAATTCTCCCTAACTCAGTGACAGTTTTGAGATGTCCTCTGTTACCTTTAGCCTTGCTTAGCTCAACTGCTAAGATAGTTTACTACGGTATGGCTGCTGCACATGCTACAATTTCTTGGAGCTACAGGTGAGAGTTGAGTACCAGGTATACCCCAAAGGTTTATGAGCAGTCCTAAAAAAGGGTTCAGTAAGCTCCCACACCAGAGGTGCTAGTCCTCCTTGAATACCCCATACACCCTTCACCTGTAATGTGATGTTCTACTAATAAAAAATCAAACAAATAAACAAAAATGCGAGGCAACTATTGTACCATGTGTAAGGCACTTGGTTAGGTATAGGTATAATAATGATTTAAAAAATGACTGACTGTCAATGATTTTAAATTCTACTAAGGTGCATCATTAGGAGGATTAGTAAATGTTCCACTGAGGAAATGCCATCTGAACTGAACTTTGAATGTAAGAAAAGATTCTGTAGTAAAGCAGATTTGTAGGCAGAGACAAGAAGGAAATTCAGTATATGAATAAGATACCTTATTTGAATGCAAGAAGACTAATGGAATTTCAGGGCCAGGGAAGAGCTAAGAATATAATAGTTTGCCTAGAAGGTAGAGTGCACAAAGACAAACATGAGAAGTAGGAGGCGGGAGAAGGCGGGAGGGTTTGAAGGATAAGCAAAGATGGAGTCAGATTGTGGAAAGCTTAAATAAAAGGCTAAAGAGTTTCTACTTTTTCACAGAGGCAACAGTAGTGAGCCACGGAAGATTGTTGAGCAGGGCAAAGGCATAATTAGAACATAATCTTGGAATGAATATTTTGATAGCTGTATGGATGGAAAGAGATAGGTAGGGGTAGTGGTAGTGAGTTAAGGAAGAGTTTGAGAGGATAACAAAATCAAAGTACTTTTTGTTGTTGTTTTTCAAATTATAGAAGTACTTGAGCTTGTTGTAAGCAGAGGGTAAAGAACCAGCCAAGAAACAGAGTGTGAGGATATAAAGAGGATAATTATTAGGTAAAAAATCCAGAAGCTCAAGGAGGGGATGACATCCAAAGAATAAATGGAGAGCTATTCTTTGGCTTGAATGGAAAATTTCCCCTTAAAGACAGAAGTAAAAGAAGGGGACAGTAGAGATACAGAAAGATTTTGATATGCTAATAAAACATGAGGGAGATTACTAAAGATGGTCTCAAACTTCTCAGCAAGGTAGAAAACAATAACACTTACCAAGATTAAATGGGAAAGAGGAAGCTTTATATATTATCTGTAGACTAGGATAGAAATGGAATTGCCTCAATGAGGAAAGTGATACAAATGTAGAACCCATCTTCCTCTGCAACCCCTCCCCATTTGCATAGAGATATTGAGCCTTGGCCACCTGCTGGGAAGTTAGAAAGTAATTACACAAATGGAAGTGATTTTAAAAAAAAAGGAGGCCAAAGAGGAAGTTGATGTAATTAGGATCTTTGGAATGAGAAGAACCTTTCAGGCGATATAAACTTGAGTTGAAGGACTCAAGGTCAGTAACTAATGGAGTATGGAGGAGATAAATCAGTGAGTACTCTTCAGTGACTGGAAAACAGTAGGGGCTTAATTAATGTTGGCTGCATTCAATTGAATCAGCTATGTGAACTCATTTTTTTTTTTGGATTTGAACAATGATATCATTAACATAAGTGAT
The DNA here is from genome assembly GCA_028627135.1 of Pseudochirops cupreus. Taxonomy (NCBI): domain Eukaryota; kingdom Metazoa; phylum Chordata; class Mammalia; order Diprotodontia; family Pseudocheiridae; genus Pseudochirops; species Pseudochirops cupreus. Next base: position 25,815,012 of record CM053583.1, on the reverse strand, counting down.
TCCTGATCAAGAAACTCTCTCAATTATTTATAGCCCTTTGGGCATAGTTCCAGATTGTTCTCCAGAATGGCTTAATCAGTTCACAACCCCCCCCTTTGGCCCAGTAATGCCACTTCTAGGGTTGTATCCCAAAGAGATCATAGAAGTGGGAAGAAGACCCATATGTAGAAAAATCTTTTTTGCAGCTCTCTTTGCAGCTCTCTCTGAAAATTAAGGGGATGTCCATCAATTGGGGAATGGCTAAACAAGTTGTGGTATATGAATGTAATGGAATACTATTGTGCAATAAGAAATGAAGAGCAAATGGACTTCATATTTACCTGGAGAGGCTTATACAAACTGATACTAAGTGAGAAGATAACAACCAGGAGAAATTTGTACACAATGAGAGACACAATGTATATATCATGACCAACCTTGATAAACTGGACTCTTCTCAGCATTGTAAGATAACTCTAAAAGTCTCAGGATGGAAGGAGATGTCTACATTCAGAGAAAGATCTAGAAAGAACAGAGTTTAAATGGATACTGAAGCAAACTACATGCTCTTGTTCTTTTCCATGTTTGGTTTTGTTTCCTCTTTCCCACTGTTTATTCCATCGATTACAACCCTTCTATACAACCAGACTAATGTCCAATGTGAAAGTATTTGCAGATCCTATACTTGATTGCATGCTGCCATGGGGACTGGGGGGAGGGAGGGGAGAAAAACTGAAACTCAAGGGATTCTGGAACCGAATTTTGTAAACTAATAGTAAATAAACTTTGCCGTCTTGTAAAAAAAAAAAAGAAAGAAAGAAAAGAAACTCTCTCTACAAGTTGAAGTCAACTCAAACTCTACAAATTAGAATTGTATAGAATTTCATGTGGACACTGAGGGGTTAAGTTTTTTGCCTAGGACAATGCCACCATTATGTGTCAGAAGTGGGATAGGTACACAGGTCTTCTCAGCCCTAACTCTGTACCCACTATGGTACAATGCATCTATGACAGCTACACTATCCAAAAATGTGTAATAAACCAGGATCTAGAATATCTGCTTGTTTGCATATTTCATGTTATTAAGAAAGGAGTTACCTCCAAAACCAATGTGGACATTAAGCTGATAATGGTAATGAGAAACAGTAAATTGTACCTTGATGGTTTCCTGTCCATTTAGGAAAAGAAACAAGAGATAAGGGAACCAAGCAATGACAGGGGTCAAAATGCACAGGGAGTAAAGTTTGTGTCTACAACAGGAGTGAGGAACCTGTGGTCTTGAAGTCACATGTGGTCCTCTCGGTCCTCAAGGGCAGCCCTTGATAAAATCCAAACTTCAGAGAACAAGTTCATTGGATTCAATCAAAGGCCACCATTGAGAACCTATAGGGCTAGATGTGGCCTGGAAGCCACAGGTTCCCCACCCCTGGTCTATAATATGTACATTGCACATTGTGGTATACATTGTATATTATGGTATGCATGCATATGTATACTTAGAAAACTGGTAATGGCAAGGTGTGGTTTGTTGAATATAATTATTTGCCTCAACTTACTTTGAAGTCATAAAACGTGTTCTGGCAATATATCTCCAATGCTTCACACATAGTAAGCATTTAGAATGGATTTTTAAAATTCATTCTTTCATTCATACATTCTACCTACTTTCTGACCTCAAAGATTTATTGCTCATCCTTTCCTTTGGATATCTCAAAAGCCTAGGGGTATGTCACAACATTAGCAATTTGGCAGGATACAAGAAGAGGCAGAAACCTTCATTGAGCCTCCAAGAATGGACACATCTATGTGAGAACCTGTGAGATGACAGGTGACTGACCAATAGGATATTCTTTTCCAGCTCTGAGTGAGGCATGGAAAAAATGAATTTTCTAACAGCAGGTATGCTATCTTCTACCACTCTCTTATCTAACACCAAATCTGTGGGATTAGGCCATGCATCTGAAAGGATGAAAGGAAATATTGGATGATAATTTTAAGTGCCTTTGAAAAATATAGAGAAATCTATTCATCAAAACATAATTGTTCTTTAAAACATACCTCTCCAAAATAAATAAATAAATAAATAAAAGGAAAAAGAAAAGGAAAGAAAAGCAAAGGAAAAAAAGAGAAAGTGAGAGGGGGAATGGAAGGGAAGGAAAGGGAAGGTAAAGGAAGGGAAGGGAAGGGAAGGATGGAAAGAAAAAGAGAAATACCAAAACCTGTTTCTTCCATCTCCCTTACTCTTCTTTGTTCTTTTGCTCGACTCTTTGTTGATCTTTCCATCTATTTCGCCTTTCATCTGTGTTCCTTTCACTTGCCATTTTTTTCCTTCCTCCTTCCCAGAAGCAATACTCTCTCTTCTAAAAAAGAAAAAAAAACCTAGCCTTGGGCTGTTTGCTTTCTGTTCTCTGACATTCCTGTGTAATTTTTAGTCTTTCTACAACTAAGGCAGAAGGAAAAAAATACATACATACATACATATATGTATGTGTATATGTATATGTATATATATGTATGTATGTATGTATATATGTATGTGTAAAGGCCAGAGAATTCATCACATTCCACTAAAGAGAAATTTATCTGAATAGATACATTTCTCTTTAGTGGAATGTGATGAATTCGCCTGAAAAAAAGGCATTCAATGGCTTGCCCCTAATCATTTACAAGCAAAACATTTCCAATTGGCCAAGCAGTGGTACAAACATGTTCCAAATGGGCTCACACAAAAGGATTTCCTACAGCAGTAACCACAATGGTGCATTTATATTGATGACACTCAGGGGCAAGTTACTGGATTTTTCAGAAAGGCTGCTTGAAGTGCCTGGCAGGGAAAGCTCTATTATTTAGGTCTGCACACACGCACATGCTACTGATTAACAGTCGAGGAAGGTCAGCTTCATGTTTTTGTTTTTTTATTTTGTAAAGAAGCAAGGCATATATATGATGTCCTGTTTTGTTTTGCCTTATTTTTTTCCCCCAATAATCAAGCAATCAGCAAACTTTTATTTAACTGCTATCATGTGCTGGCATAATTCTGGTGCTGGGAATCAAAAGACATGCTTCTTACACTGCCTAACCTCAAGAAACTTACATTTTTTTTTTCTCTATAAGTTAATCAGTATATACGAAACCCAAACAAAGTCGTTTTTTGGTAGGGAAGCTAGATCTTGTTGGGTTCAGGAAAAACTCTGTAAATAATGTGGTGCTTCAGCAAAGTTCTGAAGGAAACTAAATGCCCTTGGTAAAGATGTTAGGTTATCAAAGTTTTATGGTCTTTCCAGAAAGACTGACTATAGAGTGATGCAAGGGAGAAAAAAAAAAGAAAGAAAGAAAGAAAGAACTAGTCATGCATTATAGGCAGCCTGGTCTCTAGATTGGTCTCCCTAACTTCCATCTCTCTGCTTTTCAGTTCATCTTCCACATTGGCAGCTGTCACATAGCTATACTTACATCACACATCTAGCCACGTCAGTCCCATATCCAAGAACTTCAAAGTGAACTACGTCTGTATACCAAAGAGATCATTAAAAAGGGAAAAGGACACACATGTACAACGATATTTATAGCAGCTCTTCTTGTGGTGGAAAAAACAAACAGAAATTGAAGGGATGCCCATCAGTTGGGGAATGCCTGGAAAAGTTGTGGTATATGAATACTATTGTGCAATAAGAAATGATGAGCAGGTGGATTTCAGGAAAACCTGGAAAGACTTACATGAACTGATGCAGAGAGAAGTGAGTAGAACCAGGAGAACATTGAATACAGTAACAGCAACATTGTGTAATGACCACCTTTGACAGAGCTAGCTCTTCTCAACAATGCAATGTTCTAATATAGTTCCAAAAATTTCATGATGGTAATATCGATCTCCAGAGAAAGAACTGTGGGGTCTCAATGCAAATTGAAGCGTACTATTTTCTGCTTGTTTGTTGTTGTCTTCTTTCTTGTGTTTTTCCCCTTTGTTCTGATTCTTCTTTCACAACATGACTAATGTGGAAATATATATATATATATATATTTTTTTTTTAAAGAGCTTCTAGTGGCTATGCATCTCTTCGAGAATAAAATACAAATACTTCATTTAGCCTGTTTAATGTTTGCAAAACATGACACATATCTTACCTTATTTGATACAGGCAACAATTCTATAAAATAGATATTATTATTCCCATTTGACAGATGAGGGAACTGAGACTGAGTGATGGTGAATTACCTGGAGCATACACCTGGTAAGTAACTGAGGCAGGATTCAACTTCAGGTGTCTCCTGACTATAAGTCCTACATCCACTATGAATCAACTGGTGCCATAGTGGACTGAGCACTAGACCTGGAGTCAAGAAAACCTGAGTTCAAATCTATCCTCAGATACTTAATAGCTGTATTACCCTGAGAAAGTCACTAACTCCTGTTCACCTCAGTTTTCTCAATTTCCAAATGGGGATAATAATATCATTTATCTTCCATGTTTGTTGTGAGAATCAAATGAGGTATTTGTTAAAAATAAATAAATAAATGAATAAACACTCAGCTCAGTACTTAGAATATAGAAGGCACTACATAAATGTGCATTTCCTTTTCTCCCATCTACTACATCACCTAACTGCCTCACATACAAGTAGCATTGGTATCTCTTCACAATCTGGCAATCAGACACATTCAGCATTCCCCTCAAACACTCTATATTCCTGCACAATGGTCAAATGGTCCTCTTTGTGTCTTTGCAGTTCTCCCTGCATAATATTTCATCATTAGTGCTTAGGCATTTACATAGACTGTACCATGTTTCTGGGACAAACTTCTCACCACCTTTCCAATCCTAAAATTCTTAGTTTCCTTCAATACTGAGTTCAAGTACTGCCTTCCCTGATGCCCCAAGGAGTTATAGCCCTTTCTCTCTGCCCTCAGATTAAGTCATCTTTGTACATATTTTGTAGGTACCTTTTTGTGTAGTTATTATCCTGTTTCCCCAGTGCCTAGCACCGCACCCCTCATTTGGTAGGACTTTAATGCACATTTGCTTAATCTTGTTAAAACTATTTGATCACAGGGCTGTAGTTTCGCAGTCTTATAGAACCAGATTAAAGTAGCACAACTTCATTGTTTTGTCTTGTTTTCTCTAATATGAACTTGCAGAATTAAGGACAAAACTCCAGTAACATATAAGAAACAAATGGCATTCCAAAAGTCATGGCAATCATTTTTTGGATTCACATTAGATACTCTGGTCATCTTTATCTGTAGCATTTAACCATGTGATTAGGCTGGTAATAGGATGTTAGCAAATATCCCAGGTTCCAAATAGGATGACAAGCTACAAGAAAAGAAAAAAGTGAATAATTTAATAAACGTTCATTGAATTCTCAGTAATTGAAGTGATACTCAGTGGGCCAAGAACCAGCTTTGGACCAAGGAAACCTGGCTTCAGATTTAGCCTCTGATATATAATGGCCAAGGAAGACTGAATAAGTCCCTTCGCCCATCATTTCCTTTGGCATCTGTAAGGTTCTCAGTTTTGGAGAATATGGAGCCCCGGATTGGTAGACAGTGTTCTCTCTTCCTAGAACTCCTTGTAGCAATGAATTAACAAGTCAGTCAGTCATTATTGTATGGAGCTGTAGTCCCTGACTCTTTTTCTACTCTGTACAAAGCACTGTGGTAGCCACTAAAGATGTAGAAACAAAAGGATAATTGGTGAGGCAAGAGCACATCAAATATATAAACAATAAAGTTTCGTGAAAACAATTTCAAGTCAGGATTTCTGAATACAGAAATCAATTTCAGCCTATTGAATATAACGACTATACTATGTCAGACCCTGGGGTGAAATGGCTCCAATTGACCCAAAATATATTTTTCTTTGGGGTATGGGACAGGAGATGGGGATGGTATTGATTTGTAAGGAATATATCTGTGCTAGGAATAGGACAACAAAGAAGAAAAAAAGTAAAACAGGTTCTGCCCTTGAGGGTCAAGTTTTTTAGCCATTGCAAAATGGTTGGTTGGTTCTTGTCCTTCATTCTCAAAGAGGACCAAAAATGATACTATTATGTTTATGTCAATTTACAATGTGTCTGACTGTGCCTGATCAGACCAATACAAGCTTGAAATATTCAACCACAGGTTAGGTACAAAGAGTCCATGTGAACATTTAGGGTAGATTCTCTAAATTTGATCATCTTGAGTTTCTTTTGAGCTAATTCAATTCTGCTTTGCTCATACAGCAAAGCACCTTCTGTGATGAAGGCATGCCATGCTCAAAGGTTCTGTGGCAGTAGCTCCCATGTCACATAAGAAATTCCAAAGTTAAGAGAGACCTTGAGAATGTCCTTATATCACTTCTCTGACCACCATGTGAACACTTGCCCCATGTGAGTTCTCCATAAAACAGTCTTTTTGGTAAGCATACATTTTGCACTTGAACAACACGGCCAACTCATCAGAGTTGAGCTCTCTGAAGAAAAGTTTGAATGCTTGGCAATTTGTTAGGGAAAGGACGTCAGTGTCTGGTACCTTGTTCTGCCAGGTGATCTTCAGAATCTTCTTAAGACAATTCAAATGGAAGCATTTCAGTTTCCTGGCATGGCACTGGTAGACTGTCTAGATTTCACAGGCATACAACAATGAGGTCAGCACAACAGCTCTGTAGATTTTCAGTTTGGTAGTCAGTCTAATACCTTTTATCTCCTACACTTTCCTTTGGAGTCTCCCAAACACTGAGCTAGCTCTAGCAATGCATGCATCAACCTCTCTATCAACCTGTACATCCCTACAAAGTACCCTGCCAAGGTAAGTGAACTTATTCACAGCATTCAAAACTTTATTTGCCAGAGTCTTCCTTAATGGGCTGATCCTTCACCTGCAAGATGGTCATGTACCTGAGAGCCAGTGTGGCTTCCGAAAGGGCAGAGGAATAGTCAATAGAGCATTTGCTGCCTGATGAGTCCAGGAGAAATGCCAAGAGCAGAACAAAGATCTATACACAACTATTTATAAATCTGTACAAGACCTTTGAAACTGTCAGTCATGAGGGCTTATGGAAAATTATGTTGAAATGTGGTTGCTGGAGAAGTTCATCAGTATTGTATGTCAATTTCATGATAGCATGCCTGCCCAGGTTCTGGAAATGGGACAATGCTCTTGTGCTTCCCCAGTCATCAATGGAGTGAAACAAGGCTGTATACTTGCTCTCATGCTTTTAGCATGACGTTTTCAGTCAATGCAAAATATATACAAATTGTAAGAGGGAGGAACTGCCTATTTAAGGAAGAGGGGCAAGGGGACAGGGGTGGGATTATACAGACAAGATCATCATTGTATAGGAGGTGGAAATTGAGTTGTGCTTTAAAGTAATCTTGCGATTTTACAAAGCTGAGGCTATAAAAAAGACTGTATATTATTCTAGCTGTGGAACAATTCTAGAATTGTGAAAGGCCATAGAGGTAGGACAGAAAATTCTGAGAACAAGAAAGAGTCAGAAGACAATTTTGACAGTAACAAAAAATTAAAAAAATAAAATAAAAATGGCAGTACTGGGTGTACTTGGGAAGCGCTATTCTCTTAGAATAATGCAAAGTTTGAAATAGCCATGATCTTTCCCTTTTAAAGAAATATTTCCTTTCTTCATTATTCCTCCTCCCATCTAGTGATTTTCTTTTAAAGACACAGGATCTAATTATCTAAGATATTATAAAAGCCATCCAAATTGAAACCTTGACCTTTATATTCTTGTGAGTTGAGATAGGTTTTTAGCATATTGCTAATGGTTCTAACAATCTCAGTATTATCTCAGTAGTGAATTAAGGGCCAAATTGGAAAAAAAAATCCACAAATGTACTATATTCCAGAGCTTAAACTTAGACTATATCTACTTTCCTTTTGAAATCATCTGCTTTTAAATCTTTAGCTTGGATACTAAGAGGACAAAGTCACCTTTGTATAAAGGAATGTTCTTGTTATTCTCACTTTAAAGATAAATAATGTGTATTTTAAAGCCATCTCCATATGTATGTGTGTGTGTATACACACATACATACATATATATATACATACATATATATACATACATATATATATATATATATATGTATATGTACAATTGTTGTTATGTTGCTTATATTGCTGGCCACAAACCTACCCACCAAAAAATAAAATCTCAATCAATCTACACAAACACACACTCTCTCTCTCTCTCTCTCTCTCTCTCTCTCTCTCTCTCTCTCTCTCTCTCTCTCTTCCCACTTAGGACTAGAAGATAGCTTGCCATTCCTTCATTGTTGCTCAAATGCTTCTCATTCTACTAATGATATTCATGTTAATGAAGGAAACACCTTTTTTCCTCTCTGCTCCTTCATAATCCCAAATACAATTTCTTTGCCAGGGCACACAAGCTTCAGAATTCATGTAGCCATTTTCAATTAGATGATTGTAAAGGACAACTTAAAATTCTCCAAGGATTAGGATGTCTTATTGGACTACTTAAGGTTTGCCCTTTAGACCCTAATTGAAATTAGGCTCTGGGAAAGAGAGAAAAAATGACTCATAGGAGTTAATCTAAAAGAGAAGATGTGGCATAGAGTTTTGTTTGGTTTCATTTGCTTCTGTTGGCTCTATTGGCAAATAGAAACTCAAACCATTGGTTTAATTGGTCTTGGAATAAACTCCTAAGAAAAGATTCATTACTCAAGTAAATTATATAGCCAGAATGCATGAGAAGTGAGTCACTTTTCAGTCAGGTATGTTATATTAATATAGTCCCTTCTCATTATTATCATATAAGTAGGATGATACCTTTCAGGTAAGTACAACCAGCTGCATGTATTGAAAACCCCTGATCTTCCCCTTCCACTTATATACGCATGTGCACACACACACACACACACACACACGCACACACACACACACACACACACACACACACACAATCTAAAGGTTGCTCATTGCCTTTCGGAAGGGGTATTTATTGGGTAAAGGAGGTAGGCAAAGCCCACAGAGGTTGAGGGACTTGCCTTTTAAGTGGTTGAGGCAGCTTTGAGACTTCACATCCAATATTCTCTGAACTACTTTATATTTTCCCTCTTCCATGTACTACATGCTAGACAAGTCTAGAAGGCTGATAAAATAATGAAAAGTTTTTGTCACTCATTTATTTTATAATTTCATCTTGATTTTTTAAAAATTTGGCATTTTAAATAATCCATCCTAAACATGTTATTCTAAATAATGATAATAAGGGTTAGCATTTATATAGTGCTTTAAGGTTTGCAAAGAACTTTAAAAATACTGCCCAGTTTGAGTCTCACAACAACATTAGGAGATATTATTATTATACCCATTGTATAGATGAGGACATGGAGACAAACATGTTACGTCACTTGTGCAGAGGTCACACTGCTCATAAGTAACTAAGTCATATTTGAACTGAGATCTCCTTGACTCCAGTCTCGGTGCTCTATCCACTGGACCATCCACTTGTCTTCATGCTATAGAGTTCTGTAGTGAATATGGACTACTGTCTTTATACCAGGAAGCAGATCTAGACATTTTAGAAATAATCATTCTTCTGTGTACAAAAATGAAACAAATTATTTCTAAAAATTTTAATTTTGTATAAGGAAAAAAATTATAGTGCAAGCAATATAGGACTTGGCATCTAAAGATTGGCATTCAAGACTTAACTTTGTGTCCATAACTAAGTCTCTTCCTTTCCTCTAAGCTACACGTCTTTGGCCACAAAATAAGAATTATAATGCCTGTTGTGTTTGAAGCTAAGCACGGATTTGGAGTTAGATGATCACAGATTTAGACATTAAAGGGTTGTCTGGGGTCATCTTCTCTGGATATTACCATTATGCCTCATCATGAAGTAAGCTCAGAAAAATGTCAGGAGACTGAAAGACTTGTCATGAACTCTACTGATGGGATTTAAAGTGGAGAGGACTCTTTAGGTTACCAATTCCTCCAGATTTGGATGTGTTTTTTTGTTGTTCATACATTTTTCAGTCAGATCTGAATCTCCATCACCCCATTTGGGGTTTTCCTGGAAAAGATACTGAAATGGTTTTTATTTCCTTGTTTACCACATTTTATAGATAAGGAGCTGAGACAAACAGGGTTAAGTAACTTGCCCATGGTCACCTAGCTAGTAAGTGTCTCAGACTAGATTAGAATTCAGGAAAGTGAGTCTCCTGGTTTCAGGCTTGGCATTTTATCCACTGTTCCACTTAAATATCAACAATAATTCCCACTAGTAGAGAATAAGTCTCTGGAAACCTGGGTAAGAGTCACAACCCAGAAAGAACTGAATAAAATCAATTCCACAAATTACAAAACATTATTATACTTCTCCATCTTTTCTTGGGTAGAAAAGAAAGAATGATTCTTCAAGTTCTAGAATTCTCAGAGTTCATATCAGTCTCCACAATCCCAAAACTGTGCATGTATTGGGGGGTGGGGGGGGAGTAGGAGAATTTGTGTATTTATCCTAATGTGTATTTATCCTCAAGAAGCTAGAGGAAACAGACCAAACTATTTGGAAAGAAAAATTGTCTATATTTCGCATTCAAATTATCCATTGCATATATTTAAATAATAATTATTTTAGTTATTTTTAATCAAAATGCCTATATAGCCTTCAAAATATAGGCTATGTTAAAGACTAGAATACTATCATAAATTTAGAGTGAGAAGTAACCTGAGAACTTATCTAGTTCAGTCTCCTTATAGATGTGGAAACTGAGGTCCAATGAGTTGAATAATTTGATCATCATCCAATACATCATAAGCAGAAGAAATAGGATTTGAATCTGTGTCTTCAGACTCCAAATTTAATGTTCTTTCCATTATAACACACTAGTGCTTTACTAACTGTGAAGCGCTACACAGAGCTATTATTACTCTAATTAGAGTAGTTAATTAAATGTTGAATTTTGACGCTGCATGTTTCAAGGAAGGCAAAAATAATAACATACAAACTCCCACTGTTAAAGATAATTAGGCACTAGAATGATTGAAGTCGCAAAGGAGAAGCAAGCAGAAAGCTCCTGAGAAGAAAAATGACACATTTGCTCTTTTATCCCCTTGTTTGCTGGTATTTTCCACTGTTTCCTGGAATATCTGAGTCAAAGATTTCACAGCAACCTGGGATATCTGAAATAGATGAATCCACCAGTTTCCTGAAATCAACATATCTCTCAATGGCAATATTCTTCATTCCAAAGGATGGAGGCCCTGGGAAAGGCAACATTCACGAACATTCAGTTTATCACAAACCCAAAACAGGGATAGCATTTTTCTAGAGTTATTTAAAGACATGTGAAAGTACATTTTTTTGGGGGGGTGGGGGAGGAATGAATATTGTGGAAAGAAATCTAAGGAAGAAAATGGATGATATTCTGACGGATACTCACTAGTAAGAGGCTGGTTGGCACAGTGGAAAATGTGGGCCACAGGCTACTATCTTGCCTCTGACATGTATGATGGTAGATTATTCTTTTGATTTCTCATGTGTCTCTAGGAAGCACTCAAAGTGAAAGATAAGTTCCTCAACAGAGAGAGTTCCTTAAAATGATGAAATCACAAGTCTAGACTAAAGAAGTGAATGGATGAATGAATTGATGGATGAGTGAATAAATAAATATATAAGTAAATTAATAGATAAATAAATGAACACATAAGTTCATAAATAGATACATTAAATCATTAATCCATGAAAATATCAAAGTCAATAAACACTGAGACCCCAATTAATGGAGTGAAGACTCACTATTTGATTTTAAAAAAAACTGCTGGGAAAACTAGATGAAAAAAACAATCAACAGTGAGGGACAGGGTAGTGTAGTGGACAGAGGGCTGGCCTTGGAGTCAATCAACAAGGACTTATTATGGATTTACCACATCATGTACTGTAGAATTAAAAAAAAAATCTGATTATGGTCCCTACCTTCAATGAGCTTAGTCCAATAGGGAAAACAACATTCCCAAATTCTTTATATGAGATATGTAGAGTATAAATGAAAGACAACCTCCAAAGGAAGACACTAGTCATTGAGGGGAGGCAAAGGAGAAAAAACAACAGGTTTCCTACTAAAGGTAGGATTTCAGATGAATCTTGAAGGAGACAAGGAAAGTCAAAAGGCAGGGAGGAAGAGGCAGAGAATTCCAGCCATGGGAGACAGTAAGAAGACCAGTGTCACTGTCATAGAGTATGTGAAGAGGGGCAAAATGTAAGAGATTGCAAAGTTAGGAAGGGCCATGTTTTTAAGGGCTTTGAAATCAAGCAGTCTTTTATCTTTGCTGCTAATGGTATTGAGGGGCCAATGAATTTTATTGAGTAGGGAGAATGATATGGTCAGATCTACACTTTAAAAAGATCATTCTATTGCTGAGTGAAGGGTAGAATAGAGTGAGCATAGAATTGAGACTAAGAAAAAGTTTGTTCAAATAGTCAAGGAGTAAGGTATCCCATGGAAACCAAGTTTGAGACACCCAAAAGACAATTATTGACATGAGATTTGATCAAAAAAAAGAAGTGTGTGTGTGTGTGTGTGTGTGTGTGTGTGTGTGTGTGTGTGTATGGGGATCATTTAAAGAGAGTTGATAATTGAAGGCATGGGAGATGATGACATTCCCAAACAAGAGAGTGTAGAGGGAGGGAAAAGAAAAAAAAATCAGAAAGACCTAGTTTAAAGTCCTGCTTCTGAGACATAGCAGCTGGGTGACTCACAGGTAAATCAATTAATGGCTTGGTGCCCCGGACATTTCTCTAAAAGGGGAAAACTGTGTAAGTTGCCATTAGGAATCTTTGAAAAGGAGTAGCCATAACTAGGATTTCTCTTTACCAAATGAAATCACAGGGTCAAATTTAAACAAATAAAAATAATATTTACTAGTCCATTCTTATTCAACATAGCAGGAGAAAAAAGGAAGGGTCCACAACTGTTGTTTTAAGTTTCTTGTAACTACATTTTGGGACGGATGAAGAGATTCTCCTTCTATGCCCAAATAATTTTGGGGTGGGAGAAGGGTCTGGTCTGAATATTGGCACTTGGAGTATCATTCTTTCTTTCCTAGCCTAAGAAAAGCTGAGAGGAATAGAAGAACAATGTGCGGTTTTAGGGAAGGATTTTGTGAGACTTTGGAACTCCAAGGAAACCTTAAATGAGAAAGTGCTGTTGAAGATTCAGTGACAGAGAGGGCTCTTTTTTCCCCTTCCCAAGTATCGAGGAGCTGCAATAGAGATGGTGATGAGAAGTCAGGCAGCTGGGGAAAAGGTTGTCTGATTAGTGGTATTAAAAGCACCAGGGTTGCCTTAGAAAAGACAGCTTTCACTGTAGTCAGATGGAATGACAGTAACCACCGTCAAGATAAGCCCAACTGGTGGCTAAAGAAAGGTCTTTTTATCTCCTCCTTTCAGTCCCCTTCGAGATAGATATTTTAACTCAAAAATTCCTTTTCTTCATTCAGATCTTGTTTTATAAGTTCCTATAGTGAACTAATCCATCACCAAGTGGCCAGACTGTTGGTGGTCAGTATTGAGCACTAAAAAATTTAATGAATAAACTGTGGAGTATAAAAATGTTCAAAACATGACTGACTTTGGAGAGAATAAGACACTATTTTTTTCACTATATTATCTCAATCAAAACTATAAATTTTATTCTCAGAACTACATAATACAGACTTTCTTTGTCTCTCCAAATGGTTGCTTTCTGTCATATTCAGCGATCTCTTGCTGTTTGTCCTTTGTTCTCAAAGAAGACCATAACATCAGGAAGGTGATGCCATACAAGTAAACTGGATTTAAGAAAGGGAGGGCTGTGCAAAGTCACCAGCTTTATTTTCTCCTCTGGAGTCATCTGAATCCAGTGTCCAGATATGGAATAGCACGACAAGACATGGTCCAGGATGCAGATAACAGCCTCTTGAAGGTATGTACCTGCGATTTTAGCTACTGGGGGAGATTAAGGTTAACAGATAACTTAAATTTAAGATGGCTAAATTATAGTAGGGTTAAGCTGATTGGATGTCAACCACAAACAAGCCCCTGACAGGGGACAGCCATCAGATTCCCTAACAAGGCCAAAGCAAGTTAACTCAGAAAAATGAAGCAGTTTAAAATCATCTGGGCTGATAAGTTCTAGGAATAGGCTTGTGAAAGGCTATTACACTTCCATCCTGGGAGAGCTTGAGAGACCTAGTCTAAAAAACAGAAATTAAAACCATAAAATATACCAGAAATCATCAAATTACTTGGTACTGGTTAAGAAATAAAGTTGTGGATATTAGGTTATTAGGATACCCATTATGATAATAGATTAGGTCCACAAGACAAAGTAGTCAATGACTATAGGAATCTACTGTTTGATAAATCCAAAGACCCCAGCTTCTGGGATAAGAACTCATTGTATGAAAAAAAAAATACTGGGAAAATTGGAAAATAGCATTACAGAAACTGGGCATGGGCCAATATCTTACTCCATATACCAAATTGAAGTCAAAATTGGTTCACAATTTAGATATCAAGGTTGATACTGTAAGGAAACTGGGAGAGTGAGAAATCATTTACCTGTCAGATTTATGGAGAACAGAAGAATTTATGACCAAACAGGTGATAGTGAACATTATGATATACAAAATGTTTAATTTTGATTATATTCCATTGAAAAAATATTGGTATATACATTCAGAGAAAGATCTAGAAAGAACAAAGTTTAAATGCAGACTGACGCCAACTACATGCTCTCTTTCTTTTCCATGTTTGATTTTGTTTCCTCTTTCCCATTATTCATTCCATCAGTTACAACCCTTCTAATGTCCAATGTGAAAGTATTTGCAGATCCTATACTTGATTGCATGCTCCATGGTGGGAAGAGGGAATGGAGGGGAGAAAATTAAAAACTCAAGGGATTGTAGGACTGAATCTTATAAACTAAAAGTAAACAAGTGAATCTATAAAAAAAAATTTTTTAAGAAAAATATTTGTACAAACAAAGTCAGTGCAACCAAGATTAGGAGCAAAGCAGAGAACTGGGAAAGAAGTTTTACAAAGTGTCTCTGATACAAAGCCTCATTTCTAAAAAATATTGATAATTCAGTCAAATTTATAAGGATACAAGTCATTCCCCAAAGGGTAAATAGTTAAAGTGTATGAACAGGCAGTTTTCAGAGGGAGAAGTTAAAGCTATCTATAGTCATATGAAAAAAAAATGCTCTAAATTACTATTGATGAGGGAAACTTAAATCAAAACAATTCTTAGGCACCACATCACACCTATCAGATTTTCTAACATGACAAAACAGGAAAATTATAAATGCTGGAGAAGATGTGGGAAAACTGGAACACAAATGCATTGTTGCTACAGTTGTGAACTGATTCAACCATTCTGGAGAGGAATTTGGAACTACGCCCAAAGGATAAAAACATACACATCCTTTAACCCAGCAATACTACTTCTAGGGCTGCATTCCAAAGGGATCATAAAAATGGGAAAAAGGACCCACACGTACAAAAATGTTTATAGCAGCTCTTTGAAAATTGAGGGGATGTCCATCAATTGGAGAATAGCTGAACAAGTTCTATTGTGCTGTTAGAAATGATGATCAGGCAGACTTCAGAAAAACCTGGAAAGACTTCTATGAACTAATACTGAGTGAGGTGAGCAAAACCAGGAGAACATTGCACAAAGTTACAGCCACATTGTGTGATAACTAACTTTGATAGACTTAGCTCTTCTCATCAGTGGAGTTCTAAGAGAACTCCAAAAGGCTCTCAGTGGAAAATGCTCTCCAAATCCAGAGAAAGAACTAGAGCCTGAATGCAGATTGAAGCACACTATTTGATCTCTCTCTGTTTTGTTTTTTTTTGTTTGTTTCCTTTCTTCTTTCTCATGGTTCATTCCATTGGTTATAATTCCTTTTAACATCATGACGAATGTGAAAATATGTTTAATATGAATGTCTGTGTACAGCCTATATCAGATTGTATGTTATCTTGGGGAGGGGAAAGGGGAATGAAGGGGAGAAAATTAAAAATTCAAAAGTTTGTGGACCTGAATGTTGAAAAGTAAAAATAAATAAATTCTTTTTTTGAAAAAAGATAAAATATAAAAATTTAGACCAGAAGAATTTCACAATAGCCACATAATCATTCCCTATCATTGCATTCAATTTTTAATTTTGAAATTAAAATGAAAAATGAAAAAAAAGCCTGGGGTAAGGTACATCTATAAGGATCTGATTCAAGAAGCACCCCTCCCCCCAATCCAGTGGTTGTCCCTTGTTTGGGTGAGGAGGTGGCAGGATTGAGGAATGATGATATAAGTGGATCTGACTGATCAAATTCAGGAATTAGGAGTTCAAAAATAAAAACACAGACTTTCTTAGAAAGCAGTCCTCTGATTTTGTTCCAGGGATGGATGGTAAACACCTGTTACAAGGTTCAAAGTATAGAAATGTGATAGAAGGTATGTTTCCTTATTTTGCATCTGAGCAAAAGAGAAAATGATGAATATTTCATATAAAAAGATGTTCTCGAGTATTTCATAACCCATTTTTGTCAATCCTAAGAGATTCAGATAAAGCCTGTAAAACCCTTTAACTACCTTCCCAAGCTTTTCCATCATTGCTCCTAATAACTATCCATTTACCAAAATGGACTAATCAGTATATCTTGTATATACATCATTCTTTCTTAAGCACTTTGACCCATGCACTCTAATATCACACATGAGTATGTTTACAAACATACTCAAACACAGAGTACTATGTTGGAATTAGATCTGCTTAACTCCACAAAGATTTCTAATTTGTTAGTGTGTATGCATTAATATAATAAAACTACCTTTAAAACTATCAAGAGGCAGCCAGCCACAATGAGGAGAGAAATGTAGCTCTTTAGTGAAAGTACTCAATGCAAATACTTTGGAAATTTACTATCTGAAATACTTTGATTAAATTATCTAATCCCTATGGCCCCCAGTTTCCTTCTGCCTTTGAAGACCAGCCTACATATAGTATCAGTCAATGTATGACAACTAATCTGTGTTTTGCATTTGATATATTTGTAAATCTAATAGTAAAATGATAAAGACAGACAGATAGATAGAAAGAGAAAGAGAATAGAA
>CM053583.1:25767053-25797409 GCA_028627135.1 Pseudochirops cupreus | reverse complement strand
ATGTCAATGATAAATATTTTGAATAGTATGGTGAAAAGGACAGATCCTGGAGACATTCTATTAGAGCAGCTGTTCTCAATCTGTGGGTCGCAATCCCTTTGGGGGTCAAACGACCCTTTCACAGGGGTCACACGGGTCACCTAAGACCATCAGAAAAGACATATTTCCAATGGTCTTAGGAACAGAGACACTGCTCCTCTATCTGTCTCCAGGTGGGTCTACCCACATGCAGATATGCCCACACATGAGCATTAAAGGGTCGTGGTATTAGGATGGTTGAGAACCAATATACTAGAGACCTTCCTTCAAATGAATGAAGAAGAATTATCCATTGAATTAAATTTCAGATGTAATGAATTAAATTTCAAGTAACTTGATTAACCAAATTTAAAATTAAATTAAATTTGAATGATGGAAGAGGTAAGATCAACATAGTATCTTAGCTAAAATTGTTTTAAAAATGAATATAATATTAATCCTTCCTGAAAATGAACACCTACATACATAGTACTTGTATAAACAAAGATAGACTCCAAAGTTTGCTCCAGAGAAGAAGTATGCATTTGGAACAGCACTTGAGATCCCAGCGGTGTCACATACATGAGATTCTATCAGGCATGTGGATTGTCATAGCAGATAGCAAGAAAATCCATTTTTAAAAATCTTATTACACTATGTAAATGTGATAGGTTCCTTTGATTATAGTTGTAATATTCCCTGTATTTCACCAATAGGGAACTTTGAGTGCAGTCTTCAGATAAGATGAACTTGAAGGTCAGTCATAAGATTAAGTAGCTGGACATTGTACATATGCTGAAGAACAACAGGGTTGAGTTCACACAAAAACCTCTAACAACTATAAGACAAATAACAAAAAGTGGACTTTAAAAGATTGGGTCTCATAAGATTATCTTTTTTTTCATTTTTTAAAATTTTTATTTTTTTTCTGCTAATTGAACAGCTATCTCTTTTCAGCAGAGAGGTGGGGGACAACAAAAGTAGAATGTAACATACCGTGTCATTGAATGACCATATTTTCCCTAGAAATATTATACTCAGTGTTGCTGGGTAGATGATTCTTGGTTTTAATCCTAGCTTCTTTGACTTCCAGAATATCTAATTTCAAGCCCTTTGATCCCTTAATGTAGAAGTTGGTAGATGTTGAGTTATCCTGATTGTGTTTTCACGATATTCAAATTTTTTCTTCTTGGCTGCTTGTAATATTTTCTCCTTGATCTGGGAACTCCAGAACCTGACTATAATATTCCTAGGAGTTTTCTTTTTGGGATCTTTTTCAAGAGGTGATCAGTGAATTCTTTCTACTTCTATTTTGCCCTTTGGCTCTAGAATATTGGGGCAATTTTCCTTGAGAATTTCTTGAAGGATGGTGTCTAGGCTCTCTTTATGATCATGGCTTTCAGATAGTCCAATAATTTTTAAATTATCTCTCCTGGATCTATTTTCCAGGTCAGTTGTTTTTCCAATGAGATATTTCACATTGCCTTCTATTTTTCCTTTTGTTTGGATCTGTTTAATTGTATCTTGATTTCTCACAAAGTTGTTTGCTTCCATTTGCCCCTATCTGATTCTGATGGAATTATTCTCTTCAGTGAGCTTTTGAAATTCTTTTTCCATCTGGCAAATTCACCTTTTTAAGACATTCTTCTCCTCATTGGCTTTTCAGGGCTCTTTTGCCATTTTAGTTAATCTATTTTTTGGGTGTTATTTTCTTCAGTCACATTGTTGACTCTCTTTTCATGATTTTCTTGCATCATTCTCATTTCTCTTCCCAATTTTTCCTCCACTTCTCTTACTTGATTTTCAAAATTCTTTTTGAGCCCCTCCATGGCCTGTGACCAGTTTATATTTTTCTTGGGAGCTTTTGATGCAAGAGTTCTGACTTTGTTGTCTCCCTCCTGTTCCATGGTTTGATTATTTCGGTCCGTGAAAATGGGAATCTATGGTAGGATTGTATTTCCTCTACTTTCTCATGTTGCCAGTTATTTTCTTGTCTTTTGAACTCTTTACCATGGCAGAACTCTGTTTTCACAATGTAGAGAGCTTTATTCTAAATCACTGAGGTTTTCTCACCTGCCAGAGCAATTAGTAGGGTGCCCTCTCTGCAGTCCCCACAAGCTCTGATACGCTGGCCACACACCCCAGGACCACCAGTGAAGACTGCAATCCAGATCCAAGAAGGTCACAGCAAGAGTGTTTACCCTCTGAATGGCCACTTGGTCCCCCTACAATCTGCAGGCCAGGAGCTCTGTAACTAGCCATGATTCAGCAGCTGCAATCACTGTTCTTCTGTCACTTCTTACCTCAGGGGCAGGGGCTGAACAGTGCTCTTCCATCTCCCTGTTTCTGACAGAGCTCCCTCCTGACCTTTTACTTTGTCTTTGGCATTTATGAGTTGAGAAGTCTAGAACCCACCACAGCTGCTGGTGATTCACTCTCCTCAAGTCTGCTCTGGTTGGTCTGAGCCACCCTGGGGCCTGAACCTCAGTTCACAGGGGACTGGGCTTGGCTCCCAGCATGCTGCTATATACCTTTCCTGTCAGCCTGTCAGGCTGCCTTGAGAAGATTTCTTTCTCTCTTTCTCTTTGTGTTTTCCATACCTTTAAATTTGTTTAGAGTCAATTTTTTTTACAGGTATTGGAAGTGGTTGGAGCCAGAGCCAACACCAAGTTTGTGATTTTACTCCATCATCTAAGCTCCATCCCCAATCTTTTCTTTCCCTTTTTGCACCATTAAAATGTTTAAAATTATATAGTCTTTACTTTGCATCTGCTTTGAATGCATCTTAAAATTTTAGCAATGTGGGCCATTCTTATTATTTTCTCTGATGATATTTTCTGGTGTTTCAATGATTTGTTCTTTGACACTCAGATTCTTTTGGATTAACTTATTTAGGCTGAAAAAATAATTATCCTTTCTTCAAAGATGTATTGTAAATCAATAAATAATATGTTTAATATTCCTATTTTTGTTTGTGAAATTTGGTAGGCTAATTTAAAATCATATTTTGAAAGGATGCCATGCACATCTGTGATGCCAATGCAATATGCACAGTGCCAATGGTGATGGTAAATATGCTGGCATAGTTCTCAATCACAAAATATAACAGATTCTCCATATAGAAGACAGAAGCAAAACCTTTATTCAGACACCAGAAAACCAAATCCCAACACCAGGAAACCAAATCCATCATAGCAACATAGAAGTTATTACACCACAGTGAAGCAGAGAGTCAAACCATTCTTTAGCCTTCAAACAAACCAATACTCACAAGCCTAACTGTTGTAGCAGGGGGAAAACACACACAAACCTAACTGTTGCCTTGGGTAAGTCCTTTCTCACCCACCATCTAGCTGCTCTAATTCCTAGCTTCCTGTGGGCTCGGCTCCTCCCTTCAGAAAACTTCTCCCACCACAGGTTCCATGTGATTATATTCAGTCTATTAGGGGGCAAGTAACATTTTCAAATCAGGGAATATCCTCAAATTCCCTTAGGCTCATTAATGGGCAAGGAAAATTTTCAAACGCTCAGTACCATTAAAACTGAATCCTTTTTATTTGTATTCAGTACTTTCCAAAAGTTTATTGTATATATATTTTTCTAAACATATTTTATAGTCTTCATTTTTCTTTTGTTTTTGTTTTGGATAAATTTCTCTATGTCTGGGAGGGGTAAGTTGAAATCAATAATTACGATAATTATTATGTCCATTTCTTTCTGCAAATTTATTGTTTTCTTTAAGTACTCAAAAGTTATGTCATTCAGAGCAGATATAACAATTATTGCTATAAAATAATTATCTATGTTGCCTTCAATTATATTGTCTCTATGTTTATCTCTCAATCATATCTCTTATTATTATTTTATTTGAGAAAAGTGACACCTAGGTGGCACATTGAATAAAGTGCTGGGCGTAGAGTCAGGAAAACTCCCATTCAGGAGTTTAAATCTGACCTCTGACACTTTCTAGTTGTGCGACCCTCAGGAAGTCATTTAACCTTATTTGTCTCAGTTTCCTCACCTATAAAATGAGCTGGAGAAAGGCAAGGACAAACCACTCCAGTATCTTTGTCAAGAACATGCCAAACATGGTCATAAAGAGTCAGAAATTACTGAAAAAGCTGAAGAACAAATATTAGATGATGGTTGCTAGTTCTATATTTTTTCAATATTCATTTGAAGCATAATAATTTTTGCTACAGCACTTTATTTTTACTCTGTGGATATTTCTGTTTCAAGAGTGCTTTTATTTAACAAAATTTTGTTGATTTCTCTGTTCTAATTCAGCCTGTTAACCTAACCATTTGATGGGTGAGGTCACCCCATTCACATTCACAGTTATCACTGATAATTATACATTTTCTTCTAACTCTTTAAAAAGAAAGATGTTTATACTTTCTCCCCCTTTTTTATATTTTTCTATTTTTTGCTCTCTGC
This sequence comes from Pseudochirops cupreus, assembly GCA_028627135.1. Lineage (NCBI taxonomy): Eukaryota > Metazoa > Chordata > Mammalia > Diprotodontia > Pseudocheiridae > Pseudochirops > Pseudochirops cupreus. The sequence goes on along the minus strand of CM053583.1, from coordinate 25,792,954 downwards.
CATGCTTTTCTTGAAAAAGGAAAAGAATGTTGAAAGAGGAGTATGTTCAACAACAGTGTCTATATTTGATTTAATTTTGCTTCCATTTCACTACTCCACTTAATTTCCCCTGTCCAAGGCCCTAAACACAGGTTCTTACCCTTTTTTTTTCCTTTTATTCTCCATAAGGCTAGCCTTAGAATATGGAAAATTTTATTTTATTTTATTTTTTATTATTTTTGCTTATAACTCATCCTTCTAGGAAACTATCTTCTCTCTTAATCCTACATTCCCCTCTTTCTGTCCTCATCTCATTCCTTTTTGAGTTTAATGTATTTTTACACCAAATCCTTTGCAGGTTTATGTTCAACATTCCTTTCTCCAGGTCAGAAGATAGGGTCTTGTGTGGCTGCCTCCACTCAGCATGTTTATATACTATTTTTTTCATATGTCTTGATTATGTGAAAGAGTAAATTGCACATCCTTTCTCCCTCCCTCTCTTGTCCTTAGTGTATTCCTTATCTTTCCTTTTATTTCTTCTTAAAATCATCAAATGTAACAAACCTGCTCCTGGTCACTGTGTCTTATATTCCTTCTTGAATCGTGAAGATAGTATGATTTTGATGGGATCCTTTTCTGTCACCATATCCATCTAAGAATACTTCATCTCATACTGTACCTTCTAATTTGTTCAATGGATTCTTTTTTTTTTTAATATTTGTCTTAACTCATACATATTCATTTCAAAGTATCTTTCTGTTCTTGTCATCTGGAGTTCTTAGAAGTTCTTTATTTTATTAAAAATTCATTTTTCCCCTTGTAAGGTTAGATTCAGCACTGTGGGGTAAGTTGTCCTTGGTTCTTTATCTCTTTCCTTCTGTAAAATAATTCTAAGCTCTCATCTCTTTTAATGTGTCAGTTGCCAGGTCTTATGTGATCCAGTCAGTGACTCTGTGTTACCTACAGTCTTTTTTTTTTTTCCTGGCTGCTTTCAAGATTTGTTTTTTTAAGTTGAGTAGGAAACTGAAGACTTTGGTTATGACATTTCTTGGAGCTTGTATCTTGAGGTTTCTTTCAGGAGTTGATCAGTAAAATGTTCCTATTTTCACTTATCCTCTGGTTGTAATAGGTTTAGAAAGATGCCATTCATAATCTCTTGAAATACAGTAATCACACTATTTAGAAGAAAGTTTTCAGATAGTCTGATGATTCTTAAATCTTGGTTTTATTTATTTATTTTTTCCAGATCAGTTCCTTTTGTTAGGAGATATCTTATATTTTTCTTCTTTTTTTCTTCTGTTTTTTCAGTTTTGTTCTAGCATTTCTTGTTGTATCAGGAGTTATTGTCCTCTTCTTGTCTAGTTTAATTTTCAGGGAGTCTGATACTAGGAGGTTTTTGAGCCACCTATACTAAGCTATTTAATATTCTTCCCATACTTTCCTCTACAGCTCTTATTTTCTTTTAAATAATTTTTTCCAGATCTCTAATTTCATTTATATTGTTCATTTAAAAAGAAATTTTAAAACTCTTGCTTCATTTTTATCAGGAGTTGAGTAGAACTTTCCAAAGATTGTTGTTTTCTTTGAGGTTTTGCTTGTAGATGATGTAGAACTGATATCATCTGAGTTTTTATCTTGAGTTGTCTTTATTTTTTATGTTTTCTCCTATTTTGTATCATCATCATTATTTTTATTATTATTTAGTCCTACTTCAGAAGAATGACAGGCCTTCCCTTCACACTGATCTTTATTATCTTGGTCCTGGGTGATATTTTTTTAAACCACCTCAGAAGCAGCTGATTAGCACACTGCCCTATGAAAATTTACATGGGGAGGTCTACATGGAAGTGGCCCATGGATGGAGGTGTGTGTAGTGGTGATCTTATCCATAACATAGTGTGATCATTGCCCCAATTGCCCATTCCCTCAAAGCTTCTGAGCTCTGAGTTGTAGTTAGAGCTGGAAGTACTGCTACCTGCCTTCCCCCAGATACCTCAGTCTGCAATCTTCATATTATCCTTGACTTTTCACTTTTCTTAATCCCAGCTAAACAATTACTTGCCAAATCTTGCCCTTTCTACATTTGCAACATGTTATATCTGTACCTTTATTTTTTTTTTTCTCACATTTACCATGCTGATTCAGGAAGTCAAAATTTCTTGTTTGGAACATCCCAATCCTTCTAGTATTTCCCTTGCCAATCCATTCTCTACACAGATGTCAAACTAAGTTTCCTAAAACACAATTATGGTCATATCACGGTTATGCATTTCATTCTAGGATCAACTATCACTCCATATTTACCTATCTTTTTAGTGAGTATTTTTCATTATTTTTACAGTAAACATAACTTTTATACCACAATGCATGTATATTCTTCTTTTGCTAAGTAAATCTCCACTGACCGTAGAGTGCTTTAAATTAAAATATTGAAGAAACCTTGATCTAATCTGGCTCATCTATTTTATATCTAAAGAAACTGATGCCTATTTCTAATATATAAAGAAATACAACTGATATTTATAAGATCTTTAAACTTTACAAAATGTTTACACATATTATATGAGTCTCCCAATTGAGATATCCACCAGTATTAATAGCCCCAACATATGGGAAGAAAACAGAAGCTTAGCAAAGTTAGGTAATTGGATCATAGTAGAAAAAATAATAAATGTGTATGGCAAAATTTGAATCCAAGTCTTTTGGACTCTATATCCATCTCTTTACACATTATACAAATTGTCTCAGCTCTATACATAGATAGGACCACATCTGGTAAAATATAACCTCCTTGTAGACAGGTAATATTTGGGTCTTGCCATTGTACCTTCAGTATCAAGCATATGCTTCACACTTAGTAAGCATGTGATAAAGTGTGCCTTATAATGTTGCTTTGCATTGCTTCCCTCAATTGCACCTCCTCCCAATCTATGCACATCCTTAGTTCATTTCCTTCTGGCACTGCTTTTATGTCCATATTTATAACACATGTTAATATTTGTTCTTTTCCTGACTCCATCAAACTCTAAATTCATTGGTGGCAAGGATCATGTATTTTATTTCTAGTTTGTGCTTTGCATACACCAGACACCCAATATGTTTTTGGCTTTCTTTAACAGGGACCACCTGCTCAGGGACTTACTTTTTTGTTAGGGGGGAAAAAGAAATGAAACAATATTTTTCTCTATATTCATATGGAACATTGCATTTGAGAAACTAAAGACAATGGTAGTGGAAAGGGTAATTGACCAATGGGTAATACATCCATTTGGGAGACTCTGGTTGACCTTTAGATTCTACTACTTATTAATAGCGTCACCATGGGAAACTCACTTCATTTCAAAAATTTCAAGTTAGAAAACATTGATTATACATCTTCCTGTGACCAGACTAGTTTGCTAGGCATTGGAAAAGATCTTTTTTTTTTTAATTATGTAAAATCCTTGTCTTTATTATGCTTATGGTCCAATAAAAGTTTGTGATATAAAGGAAACTCTAATTCATGACCAATAAGTCAAGGAAGTAAGAATAAAAAGAAAGGCTCTGTGAAGATTAAACAGGTTAAAAGGCCATTATCAAGGGAGCAGCTAGCATTCTTATAGAATCATAGGTCTAGAGTTAGAAGGAATATCAGAAGTCACCTAATCCAGTCTTTCCAATCCAATTTGATATACAAGGAAACAGAGAACCTCATTAATTGACAAGTGTGAGGTCACAGAGGTACTAAAGGTCAGAGGTCTTATTAGTGCCCTTTCTTTTAGTACCAATGTCTGTTCTTTTCTCACTACACTGTCTTAAAGCGTGAGTAGGTATTCAAGAGAAAAGAGAAATGAAAATCTTAGGAAATAGAATCAACGAATATAGGAAAACAATAGTATCATGGAGCCACTTGATCTAGTTATCTGGAGAAAATACTATATGCCTAAGAAGGGGATAGGATGGTAGTAGAAAATACATTACAATAGTAAAATACATATCACAATAGTAATGCTGGCATTTTATACCACTTAAGCATCTTTAAAACGTTTTCCAAATAGCGTGTCACCCGTTCCTTAAAGTAAACCTGAGAGATAGCAGCCATTACCCAATTTTACAGATGGGGAAACTGAGGCATTCCGAGATTAAACTGATGTATCAAGTGTCACCCATGTAAGTTTTTGAGACAGGATTGGAACTCAGTTCTTGCTGACTTGAAGTCATGTGCTCCCTCCACTGTGTCTAAGCTTTAGTGTCAGAAGGCCTGGATTAAAATCCTACCTCTGGTGCTTACTATCTTTGAGATGCTAGACAACTCATTTAATGTCCTTGGGTACCGTATCCTTATCCATAAAGTGAAGCAGTTAGACACAATGATCTCCATGGTCTCTACTTCCAATGAAATGAATGATCCCATCAAAGCTATGATGGCACCGGATTGGGGAGGACCACAGATTCCAGGCAAAGAAGTCTGAACTTTACCTGAAGATTGTGAGGAGTCATTAAATACTTTTTTTTAATTTTCTTTTTTATTTATTTTTATTTTTAAAATATAATTATTTAATTTATTTCTAGTTTTCAACATTCACTTCCTTAAGATTTTTAGGTTTGAATTTTTTACCTTTTCCTCTCCTTCTCCCTCTCCAAGACAGTATACAATCACATATAGGCTCTACTTATATATTCATATTAAACATATTTAAACATATTCATGATATTAAGGCCACTAAACATTTTGGTTTTTGGTTTTTGGAGGGGGAGGGCAGGGCAATTGAGTTTAAGTGACTTACCCAAGGTCACATGGCTAGTAAATGTTAAGTGTCTGAGGCTGGATTTGAACTCAGGTCCTCTTGGCTCCAGAGCTGCTGCAGTATTCACTGTGCCACCTAGCCACCTCTTCCACTAAGCATTTTTCAACAGGTATAAGCAACTTTTTCTTTGTGGGGGGGTGGCAGCTAGATGGAACAGTGGATAGAGTGCCAGGCCTGGAGACAGGAAGATCTGATTTCAAATCCAACTTTAGACACTTATTAGCTGTGTGACCCTGTTTGCCTCAGTTTCCTCATCTGTAAAATGAGCTGGATAAGGAAATGGCATACCACTCCTGTATCTTTCCCAATGGAGTCACAAATAGTCAGAAATGACTGAACAACAATAGCAAACGAGCAGCCGTATATTTTCTTAGCAAGTAGATGAATAAATGATATTATTAATGGTATTTTTCTGGGGTACCATCATAGCAGTCAAATTCAAGGATCTTAAATCACGGCAGTGAAATAAGAAACAATCAGAACCTCTGCTCCAAAGATTTATATTTTTCCTTGAAACAAACAAAACTATTATTTGTATTTTGAATTCACAGAGAATATTTCATCTCAGAAGATGAAAATGATGGTAGTGGAGTGATGGTAGTGAAAAGGGCAATTTGTAGGAGAGAAGAGCTATGTCACCCACCCATTTTTCCAACATAAAATCTCAGTAGTGTAGACTCATAATGACTATATGCCAGGTTTCCTCAAAGCCCTTTCAAAGTATTTAATAGAGTTGAATCAAAAAAACTTTTCTTATTATAATGATTTTAGATTGCATTTCAAAAGATCATGTGGTCTACTAACAACACTTCTTAAACTGTGAATCACAACCCTATAGAGGGCCACAGGGGTGATCTGGGAGTGGGAAAAGTATAAGAAGCCCTGTACTAGAGCTTGTCATTTACCTTTTTTCAATGCAGTAGGATTTGATCAAGTTACTCAAAATCTTTGAGGACCTCTCCTTATTCTTACTCAATTTCCTCATCAGCAAAATGGATATAATAATAGCACCCACCTCATAAGGTTGAGACTCAAATGTGATAATGTTTTGTAAAACACTTTGCAAATCCAAATGGCCATATGAATGCCAATTATCTATTATTTCAATTTCAATTAGTTTTTAGGTCTGTGTTTAAAGAAGGGAGAGAATAGACAATAGAGGACTAGACATGGGGTTCAAAGACTTAGGCTTGATTCCTGGCACTGCTCATTTACTACTTTTTGTTAGGTCTCAGTTTCCTAATCTGTCAAGATAAGCTACCCTATTGGATGATCTCAAGAGTTCCTTCTGCCTCATAATATGTCCTTTGATATTCTCTCTCCTCATGGATAAAAATGAACATGTGTCTTTCAAGGTTCCATGGTCAATTTATAAATATAATAAGGTTGGTGATATCAAAAACACTGAACACTTCCAAAAACACAGAGGTCTGGATATATGGATGTTAAAGGTAAGCACTGCTTGTCTCCCATTTTTCTGACAATTTTTAAATGAATGTATTTGTGTAAATCTTCTTATAGAACAATGCTTATGTTATCTTAATAATAAGGATCAGGAACTTTTTACCACATTCCTCAATTTGTTGTTCTTAGACTTTCATGAGGTCTGTGGGTAGATTTAAGGGTATCCAGGCAATTGGATGGAAAAAAGATAACCACATTTTTATTTTCACTAAAATTGGTTACTTTCACAATCATCTATATTCTATTTTATTCATTAAATTTTTTATTCTGAAAAGTGGTTCTTAGATTTCACTACACTGCCAAAGGCATCTTTAAAGTAAAAATGGTTTAAGAGAAAGCTTGGCAGCACCATGGATATGGCATTGGACCTATGGTCAAGAAGACCTGAGTTCAAATCCAGTCTCAGACACTTACCAGCTGTGTGACTTTGCGCAAGTCATTTAATCTATATCTGTCTCAGTTTCCTCATGTTTAAAATTGTGATAATGGGGGGAGGGGTGAAGCCAAGATGGCAGAGTAGAAACAGGACTTCCCCGTGGCTCTGGCTTCCATCTACTCCAATAAATGTAAAAAATGACTCTAAACAAATTTTAGAGCTATAGAACCCACAAAGTTACAGAGAGAAACAAATCTCCAACTGAAGGCAGCCTGGCAGGCCATCAGGAAGGGGCTGTCACACCATACTGGGAGCCAAATGCAGCCCTGTGCAAGCCATGTAGTTTTGGCTCAGGGGAAGACCTGACCAGAAGTGGCCAGAGCAGACTTCAAGAGAATGATGCACCAGCAGCTGTGTTAGTTTCAAGACCTTTCAACCCATAAAAGCCAAAGACAAAGTAAAAGATCAGTGTGGAATTCTGTTGGAACAGGGGTGGAAGGAAGAGTATGGTCTGGCCCCTGACCCAGGGGCAAAAAGGCGCAGAGGGGAAATGGCTGCTCAATGTGGCTGCCTCAAGAGCTCTGGGCCTGCAGATTGTAGGTGGAATAAGTGAGGGTAATTCATTCAGAGTGTAATCACTCTTGCTGTGAACTGCTTTGGTCTGGATCATGGTCTTGGGTGGAGGTCCTGGGGCGTGTGGCCAGGTGCCAGAGCCTGTAGGGGCTGCAGGGAGGGTACCCTCCTAATTGCTTCAGCAGTTGTGAAAACCTCAGAAATGTGGGACAAATCTCTCTCCATTCTGAAAGCATAATTCTACCATGCCAAAGAGTTCAAAAGTCAAGTAATTGACTGGCAACATGAGCAAGCAGAGGAAATGCAATCCTACCATAGATTCCTTGTTCAGGGACAAAAAGGATCAAAGCATGGAACAGGAGGAAGACAATGAAGTCAGAACTCCTGCATCAAAAGCTTTCAAGAAAAATATGAATTGATTACAGGCTATGGAGGAGCTCAAGAAGGATTTTGAAAACCAAGTAAGAGAAGTGGGGGAAAAATTGGGAAGAGAAATAAGAATGATGCAAGAAAATCAAGAAAAGCAAGTCAACAGCCTGACTGATGAAAATAACACCTTAAAAAATAGACTAACTCAAATGGCAAAAGAGGCCCAAAAAAACCAATGAGCAGAAGAATGTCTTGAAAATCCAAATTTGGCAGATGGAAAAGGAATTTCAAAAAATTTAGTGAAGAGAATAATTCCTTCAAATTAGACTGGAGCAAATGGAAGCTAATGACTTCATGAGAAATCAAGATACTATCAAACAGATCCAAATAAAGGAAAAAATAAAAGGCAATATGAACTATCTCCTTGGAAAAACAACTGACCTGGAAAATAAATCCAGGAGAGATTTTTTTTAAATTATTGGACTATCTGAAAGCCATGATCAAAAAAAGAGCCTAGACACCATCTTTCAAGAAATTAATTCTCCAGGAAAATTGACCTTATATTCTAGAACCAGAGGGCAAAATAGAACTTAAAAGAATTCACCAATCGCCTACTGAAAAAGATCCCAAAAAAGAAAACTCCTCAGAATATTATAAGCAAATTTCAGAGTCCCCAGGTCAAGGAGAAAATACAGCAAGGAGTCAGGGAGAAACAATTTGAGTATTCTGGAAACACAATCAGGATAACACATGACCTAGCAGCTTCTACACTAAGGGATCAAAAGGCTTGGAATATGATATTATGGAGGTTAAAGGAGCTAGGATTAAAACCAAGAATCACGAACCCAGCAAAACTGAGTACGATGTTTCAGAGGAAAATATGGTCATTCAATGAAATAGAGGATTTTTAAGCATTCTTGATGGAAAACCCAAATATGAACAGAAAATTTGACTTTCAGATTCAAGAAGCAAAAGAAGCATGAGAAGGTAAACAGGGAAAAGAAATCATAAGGAAATTATTAAAGTTGAACTATTTATATTCTTACATAGGAAAATGATAATTGTAACTCATAAGACTTTTCTCAGTATGAGAGCTGTTGAAGGTAATATGTATGTATATAAATGTATACATACATATATATGTATGTATAGGAGGGTGTAGGCGTGTATAAATATATATGCGAGGGTGTACATATGCAGGTACATGTATACATAGACAGAGGGCTCAGCATGAGTTGAATACAAAGGCATGATATCTAAAAAATAAAATTAAGAGGTGACAGAGGAACATATTGCGAGCAGGAGAAAGGGAGAGATAGATTAGGGTAAATCATCTCATATAAAAGAAGCAAGAGAAAACTGTTACAATAGAGGGGAAGAGCAGGAAGTTAAAAGGGAATAGGACAACCTTACTCACATTGAATTTGGCTTGAGGAGGGAGTAACTTACACACGCAATTGGTTATCTTAGCCCACAGGAAAATAGAGCAGAGGGGAGGGGATAAGAGGGGAGATGATAGAAGGGAGGGCAGATTGGAGGAGAGGGTAGTTAGAAGCAAAAATTTTTGAAAAGGGACAGGGTCAAAGGAGAAAACAGAATATGTGAGGGGCAGGATAGGATGGAGGGAAATATAGTCAGTCTTTTACAATATACCTACTATGGAAATGTTTTGCATGAATACATAGGTACAACCTATATTGAATTGCTTATCTTCCCAGTGGGGGTGGTTGAGGAGCGAAAAAGGGAAAATATCCAGAACTGAACTTTTTAAAAATAAATATGTGTGTGTGTGTATTTTTTTTTAAATATGCAACTGGGAAATAAGACATACAGGAACTGGGGTATAGAAATCCATCTTCCCTTACTAGAAAGTTGGTGGGGCAGGTGATAGGTGAGGAGAGAACAGATTGGGGAAAGGGCTATTCAGTAGGCTAGCTATTTGGGATGGGGATAGGGGAAAGATGGGAAGAAAAATATGTAACATAATATCTTTTGAAATGAATGTTGAAAACTAAAAATAAACAATTAAATTGGAAAAAACAATTGGGATAATTACAGCACTAATTCCCAGGTTTGTTGCAAAGATAAAATTGATATCCTATTTGTAAAATGCTTTGTAAACCTTGAAGGGCTATATCATTGTTAGCTTTTATTACTGTTACTTAAAACATGAACATTTTAAAATTTTGCCTGGAACTTCTTAATGCTTTATTGAGTTTTGTTAACCAAAATAAATAAATAAACAAATTTAAAAAAATAAAAACCTTTTTTAGGAGTACCTTTTCATGTACTAAATTCAGCAACGTTTTTATTCTATTATATTTTTTTCTATAGCTAGGCTGCTCCATTTGACTACACCATTATTGCTCATTATGCTCAGCATTTGCTTTATTGAACAAATCAATAAATCAATTAGGACCACTGGGCATGGAATAGCAATTGGAAGACAATTCAGAGTTTTAGAGATTGTATCTAAATTCCATTGATCCCTGTTGTACTAAAAACCCTGTCTGGCTGCAGCTTTGACATCCAGAAGTATAGTTAAGTTTAAGTCAGAAGTGGCATGTGGGGTTCAATGTTCCTCTTTTTAAAATTCTAGTGCACACATCCACACTAACTCAGATTTCCAAGACTGGTAATTAAAAATGGATGTTGTAGGCCTATCTCATTCTCATTAGGCATGATGGTATGACCATAATTAGTACCTTTAGAGAATCTGAATATTTAGAAATTGATTTAGAGGGAGCTGATGGGGAAGACTGAGTAGACTCTTGGCAAAATAAATGTATCATAGGAGCTAGGGCAATTTCAGTCCAAATCTTTCATTTTACCAATGGGGGAAAAAAATCTATGTCCCATAGTGTGAAACACCTGGACCAAAATCACAAAGGAGGTCAATATAAGTGCTGGGATGTAGACCCACACTCTGTGATGTTAAAACTGGGATTCATTCCACTACCCTATTGCCTCCTAAACCATCTCTAGGATCTCTATCAATTAAGCAATATATTTAAGTACATCATAAACTCTAAATATCTTTATAAAGTAAATATCAGTTATTATTCTTAGTCTTACTATTGCATTGCAAATATCACAGACATGGTATTTTGTAGATAACAGCTACCAATATTTTGATTGAGTGGAAATATGAATAGCACAAACCTCAAAGGGAGAAAGGTTACTGAGTGATTAAAGTCAAGGGAAAATATGGAAGTAGCAATGGGGAACAACTCCCCCAAATCTACGAGTGAACTAAAGAGAATGAGGGAAGGTATAACCAGTTCTGGAAAGGGTGGCCAGGAAGACCACGTCATCAGGAGGGAGCCAGGTTTTGGTAAGAGTTAGAAAACTGAAGGAGTAGGTAAGGAGATTTAAGATGAAGGGACAATTGTTTCTTATAGATCAGGAACTCCAGAGGACATAGTGGAAGGGGAGAGTGGTAATTGGTTGGAACTTTGGGTGGAGAGTGTTTAGAGGCATGGGATTAAGGAACCAAGTGGTAGAGGATGGGGCTTGGATAATGATGCACAGGGGTTCAGAATCACTGGGATGTCAAGAATATGACTAGTTGTGATGATATACATCAATCACTGGAAGGCACACCTTCTTTCATCAAAGACTATTGGAGATTAGACTGGAGAAAAGCATATCATGAGATGGAAGCCAGAAGGTTGAACTGGAGGCTTCATTTCATTATTCCTCTTCCCTTTGAAGGCTGGAGATTAGGCAGTAAACTACACAACAGTGGATGAGAATTAATACTACACAGGGTAGAAGTCCCATTCCATTTTATCTTTTCTCATTAATCAAAGGCCATGAATTACAGGAGATGGAAGGCCTGACATCAAAGAGGTCATTTCCTTTCTTTGCACCAGAGAGTCTCCACACCCACTTTGGGAGATCAGGCTTCTACTAAGAGACAGAAGTTACTTTGTTGCTACATCTTTTGTCCTCTAGTGGCCTTTTCTCAGGGGGGCACATGCAGCAGAAGATAGAAAGTTCTCAGTCAGAGGAAGATCTTCTGCTTGGTACAAGTCCCCATCTGCCTATTAATCTTTTATATTTGACATTTAGCAGATTATTACATATATGTATAAACTAATTTTTGTAATTGAATAAAAGCATTAAGCATGTAAACCCATTTTCTATGGGTTCACTGGTATGGTACAGTTAAAAATAACCTGAATTTGAAGTCAGAAGACCTGGGAGAAATCTAGTATCTGTTTAACCATTAGCATGTCACTTAATTTTTGAAACCCTCTTTCTTCAACTGTAAGAGAGTTGTACTATGTAAGCTAAGTGGACCCTTCCATCTCTTAATCTATGATCCTAGCACCTATGGAAGGATCTTCAGAACACTATCAGAAGCAGGCAGGTTGATATGTACTTCATCCAGTTTCTCTGTGATTTTAATTTCTGCTTCCTTTTCTCTATATTTTATAAAGTTTGCATTCTATGTGTTTGGGGTGAGCCTCACTCAAGATGGATTCAGGCGTTAACAAAAAAAAAGGTTTTGGTCATTTAATAGTTAACAAACAGAAATTTACTAAGCATAGAAAGTAAATTTCATAAGAATATTCAAGCATTTAGCTTGAGTATAGGGTTCTTCTCCCTCTCTTATCTCTACATGTAAAAAAGAATCTAGTCAGCAAATGTTGTTGAGCTTACTTTTAGACTTAGGACATGTGCCAATTCTGAAAGGTCCCAACTCCATGTGGATGGATCTTTCATGCCTTTAAATACTACATCAATATGATCAGAGATTAGTAGGAAGTTTTGTTGCCATTAAGAGAAAATTTAGCTTAACTCATTTCAGATGGACAGGGAGAACCTTGATAAATGTTGCTCTTACCATACAATGGAACTTGAAGTTTGTACATGTTTGGTACAGTGACATTTATTAAAAACATTGCTTCTATATGTTTACAGATCATAATTACTTCTAGCCTTCACAAAAATTCTGTTGGTGTTAATGGCATAATTATACTATCATCTTCTACATATATAATCTTCTATAAACTATTATGATCATTTTCCTTGTTGTTATTACTTACTATAATTTCTTTTTTTATGAGTTGCTAAATACAAAGAATTCATCACCAAGTGGCCGGCCACATGGATATAAGTTTGTTAATACTTAGGATAACTAGGATGAACCTCAGAAAACCTAAACAATCCCTTGCCAGCACTACATTTAAAGGATTTCCATCATGGCTCAGGCTTTCATAAGCAGAATTATTGCTGCTAAAACTACTGAGAATCAAGGATCAGATTCATGTCATGAAAATGTGTTTATACACATGTATGTATATGTATAGATGTATATAAATACACCTGTATTTACAACATATATGTGCAATGTATACACAATGCATATATGTATATATGTGTGTATATGTACATACATACACATGTGTGTGTATAGATGTATGTGTATTTACATACATACATGTATGTAAATACACAAATAGGTAGATATGTATTCCCATGTATCGGTACCACAAAATACCTTCCCCTTGCTTTTTTGTTTTGTTTCTCTTTATTTTTATTATATGTTTTGTTACATATTATATAATTTCTAAAATTTTCCTGGTGATGGCTATATTTATATTAATATGTCTAAGACTTGTTATGAGAATCAAATGAGATAACATTTGTAAAGCACTTACCACAATGTGTATTTTTTGTTGTTGTTGTTGAATGGTTTTTGTTATGTCTGACCCTTCATGATCCCAGTTGGGGTTTTTTAGGGAAAGATAGTGTCATTTCCTTATCCAGTTCATTTTTACAGATGAGGAAACTGAGGCAAGCAAGGTTACGTGACTTGTCCAGGGTAACATGGCTAATAAGCATCAGAGACCAAATTTGAACTCAAACCATCCAGACTACAGAGGGCAAGCTTTATCCGCTGCACCACTTAGGTACCTGTGTCTAATGCAATAGACAATTAATAAATGCTCGTTTCCTTCCTTCCACAATAAGCATGCTCTCAATGAGACAGAGATATATGTCTGTTGTCTAGAAAAGTAAAATGATCTACAAAAATCATAGATTTAGAAATGAAAGGGGTGACACAAAATTAAGAATTTAGCATGAACAACTTCAAAGAGTTAGTTTTCCTAATGATAACTATTTGGTAAATTCTGAACTCAGAGAATGAGAGTTTCAATTAGGGGATGAAAAGAACCAAGGGATTTGGAAACACAGAGTCTAGCTCTTAATTGACTTAAAGATAACAGTGAAGAAGGTAGACCAGCAACAAGATGGGGAAAAGTACAGAAGGGCAGGTAGGAGAATGACAGATAAACTTTCCTGATTTCTCTGTAGCAGCACAAAAGCCCTTTGCTCTGAGGGTCCAGAATCTGTCTCATAGTCTTTTGAGTTCTGTATCGCTGGGGGATGTTAAATATTGTAAAGAATAGTCCTCTAAAGATGGCCTAAGATTAAATCACTTTGATATCACTTCCATCTGACAAATTAGATGATTCTAGGATATTTAAATACAATAAATTCTTACAGGCACTGAAGAAGACCTAGCCTATGAATCTAACCATTATTTGTCACATTATGTGATTGCCATATCAAATTATTTGCAGTGTAAAAATTGGTATAAAGTCTTATGCATCTATGGGCAAATCAACAAACCTCTTTGGCTTCAATTTCTACATTTGTAAAGTAGGAATAATTAATTTTTATTGCTTGCCTCCCAGAATATTGAGGGGAAAAAAAAATCACGTATCCTAAAACCTACAGCAGGAGCTATATGGGAGGCCATGGATGAGATTCTCCCAGGGTGAACAGACCAGGGTGTGTGTCAATTTGCCTTATTTGAGGCAGTGCCTAAATTAGTGACCTATAGCTAATTTTTCAGATTACAAAATCAAGTCAAAAAGAGGTTAAATCCCTTGCTAAACATACATTAAGGATTATATAGCAAAGGCTGTACCCCTGTGGCATGGATGTGTTGTTTTGTGGCTTGAAGAAGACAGAATACTTATCTCTTGCCTCATTACCCCCTACCCTTCTCCAAGAGAGACTTTTATTCTTGCCAGGAGGAGAAGAAGGAGGTTGAAACCAGAAGCTTGTTTACTCTGCTGTTCTCAGAGAAAGGAGGCACTAGGCAGGAATTATACCTATGTGCTATTTTAACTATTGTCAATCTAGGAAATCTGATCACTGTTTCTTAAAGAGGAAAGGAGGAATCCAAGCTTTATATATAAAACTTGATTTCTTTCTCCCAAATAACAGTTCCAAAATGAGCATATTTAGGAAACAACGAAGAAGCCCATTTATCCAAATCAGTAGCAAAACAGAAATCAGAAAATATGAAGAGAAGAATATATTCCAAGACAACACATTTAGAGAGTTTTCCCATTAAGGGTGAGCTTATTGTTAAGTCATTTCAGACTCTTCATGACACCATTTGGAGCTTTCTTGGCAAAGATGTTAGAGTGGTTTACCATTTCATTCTCCAGCTCATTTTACAGAAGAGGAAACTGAGGCAAACCATGTTAAGAGATGTGTCGAAGGTCACATAACTAGTGTCTGAGGTCAAATTTGAACTCAGATCTTCCTGACTCCAGGTACCACATTCTTGTTCCACCTAGCTGACACATTGAGAGAGAGAGAGAGAGACAGAGAGAGAGAGACAGAGTGAGAGAGAAAGTATTTTTGCCAAGATTACCCCAAAATCTTTAGTATAACTAGCAGTTTGGAGTTAGAGAAAGGATGGAGACGATTATATCCTTTCATGAAAATACCCACCCACCCACCCAGAGTGTTATTTGCTCTTCAGAAACCTAAAGGGAGGTTGGCAGCTTCCATCTTCACTCTCAAAGCTGCGAAGCCAAAAGTATTTGAAGTGATTGCAGGGCCCAGAGATAAGATACTCAAAGAGATTGAAGAGATCTAAAGAGATTTGAGCTTCCCCTGCCCCCATACCCCATATCTTTTCTCATTACCTTTCTTTCTTTCTTTCTTTCTTTCTTTCTTTCTTTCTTTCTTTCTTTCTCTCTCTCTTTCTTTCTTTCTTCCTTCCTTCCTTCCTTCTTTTCCTTCTTTCTTTCTTTCTTTTTTACTTTTCTCTCCCTCTCCCTCTCCTCCTTTAAGTCAGAGGCTGGTTTTGTCTTTCTCTGTATCAACATTTAGCACATTGTCTAACACCTAGATCTGAGTTGAAATGCAACCTCTGACTCTTGCTAGCCATGCGTTCCTTGGCAAGTCACTCAATCCTGTTTGCCTCCATTTCTTCATCTGTAAAATTAGCTGGAGAAGGAAAAGACAAATGACCCCAATATTTTTGCCAAGAAAACACCAAATAGGATCATAGAGAGTCAAACGTGACTGAAAAACAGTTAAGTGATAATTGTAGATAGAATGCTGGGCTTGAAGTAAGAAAGACCAGCTCAAATGCTTCCTTATGTATTTACTAGATGTTTTACCCTGAGTAAGTCACTTAACCACTCCCAGCCTCAGTTTCATCATACGTAAAATAGGTATAACAACAGCTACTAATTTATAGGGCTGCCATGGTGATAAAACCAGACAATATATGCAAAGTGCTTTGTAAGCCTTAAAACCCTCTATTCATGCCAGTGTATGGGGCACTGGTATATGTGTAGATATTGCAAGGGGTAGTGTGGAGGAGACTGGGAGGCTGCTTCCAGGAGATCCATGCTGATGTGTGAGATGACTGCATTCATGGACATTCTGTAACTGGTTCTAAGGTGACTTACTATATGATTGATAAGAGCTTTTTTCTATGGGGAAACACTGACATCTTCAAAAGATCCTAAGCTAGCTCCAGGCATGGGGATGGCTCAGCTAAAGAATTCATGAATTTCATGCAAAAACATATGGTAAAGAGGTACTTGTGCACCCTACCTTTCACCAAGAGGCAAACTTAAAGACAATGTTCCTAAACCCCATTCTCCCTAATAGAAAGAGGATTTTTTATCTTCTAGTCCACATGATCCTAGAATCTAACAAAAGAAGGTAGATTTCTGGAATAATATAACTTTTGGGCCCTACCTCATTGGTAGGCTTCAGTGTGAGAATTTGGAAAGTGAGGTTTCTAGAGACAAAAGGGAATTCACTAAATAACGTGCTTCTTTGAGAAGAAGGAGGAGGAGGAGGTAAAGGAGAAAAAGAACAAGAAGTAGAAGGAGGAAGAAGAAGAGGAGGAGTAGGAGAGGAGGAAGAGGAAGAGAAAGAAGAAGAAGAAGAAGAAGAAGAAGAAGAAGAAGAAGAAGAAGAAGAAGAAGATGAAGAAGAAGGAGAAGAAGAAGAAGAAGAAGAAGAAGACGAGGAGGATGAGGCGGAAGAAAGATTGCTCAAGTGGTCTTCAAGGATACAAGATCAATGAAATAGAATGAAAGGAACTGGTCCTTTCTATCACTACCCCTCCCCCACACTATTATCCTAAGCAATTCAGATCATGAAATTCTATAAGATGGTCTGTTTCTGTAGGTCCAATGTCTGGGGGAGTTTATATGCCATTTGAATGCTTTATGTGTTTTGTTTTCTTGTGTTGTGTTTGTTTGTTTGTTTGTTTCTAATTTGCTTATGCACTTTCCTTATGCCTTTTAATTTACTCTTGTTAGTCCTCCATTTCCTTGGCTTTATCCTAGAGTACAAAATCCCTTCCCCAATGAATTGCCATGTAGTTATTTTGAATTTTTGTACAGCAGTTGTGGCTGCAGTTTATAGCCAGCTATTACTTTATTTCTTCCTATCAGTTATAGCAACAATATACCTCAATTTTCTTGATATTTTAAAAAAATAGAGTATTACATGTTCCATAGATTGGGGGACACAGTCAGAGTAAAAACAAACTAGATTCTAGGCCCCCATCAGACAGACACAGTAGAGTCTCCATGATCATGGAGAGGCAGCAGCCTCTCATGCCCCTGCCCACTATCAAAGGTAATAATTTAAAGATCAATTGCTGATTTATAACAGTGGAGGCAGTTTTCATGCCATGTGGTTGTTGTTTTGTCAATTATTCATTTCTGACTCTTTGTGAATCCATTTGGGGTGTTTCTTCCCAGAGATACTGCAGTGGTTTGCCATTTCTTTCTCCAGCTCATGTCACACATAGGAAACTGAGACAAACAGCATTAAGTGACTTGACCAGAGTCATACAGGTAGTAAGTGTTTGATACTAGTTTTGAACTCAAGCCCTCTTGTCTCTAGTGCTAACACTCTGAGCTGCCTCCATTTCCATGCCAAGAATTGAAACAAATTGATAAAAGCAGAGATTTGGACCAAAAAAAAAAAAGAATAGGAAAACCCTATGTAATAAAACCCTTTCTACCAGTGCAGGTCAGAGCTTCCTCAGCAAATTATAGTCTTAGGGTTGCCTAGAATTTTGAGAATGACTTGATCCAGGAGACATGGCCACTATCCTTAAGAAATGAAACTTGAACCTAGGTCTCTACAGTTCAGTGACCCCCTCTCTATGCAGTATACCAAGCTACCAATCAAATACAAGTGTGGGCACGATTTTACAGGTAGATGGCACCTTAGAGGTATTTAATCACATTTGCTAATTGATAAATCAGGAAGCTGCCTCCCAAAGAAGCAAAGTAGCTTTTCCATGGTGTGCCATATGGTAGCTGTAGAATGAGAACTGGAATCCTGCTACCCACCCTGACTCCTGGAAGAGGGTTCTTTCCACCACAATATAAATGGGGATTGCTAACTCTCTATGGCAGAGAATAGAAAATATTCTCCACTCCAAAAACACCTTGCTCACCTTGAAGGACAGCTGCTATACCAGGGCAAAGTATCACAGCCAAATCTTAATTATCTTTGCTAATGGAAGGAAAGATTTCACAGGGAGAGATGAAATCTGCAGACAATTGGAAAATCTTATTATAATCATCAGTTTCAACCTCCAGGTTCTCAGGCATCTTTAAGAGTTGCTAACAGGTTTCCCCAACAGGCCTCCTTCTCACCCACCCTTTAGTGGGGGTGCTAATGAGCAGTGAATGAGCCCAAAGAACAGCGAGAGGGAAGGAGACGAAAGTTAAGAGACCAGAGTATTAAAAAGGGATTGCTTGCTTCCATATGGTCAAGAATTAATCTTATTTTTGCTCATGCTGGTGGTGTTCATGGACAAAAAAAAATGTGCACACTTGGTTTGGCAGCAGTTACAGACTTATAGCTTATTAATTAATTATTTTGGGGGGGTGAATTGCTTATTTTGATTGTTTTGTATCGTTTATCTTTAAACTATGGGAAGCAACACATGGTAGTAGAGAGAACAAAGGATTCCAGATGACGGGCTTCACTCACTAACTGTGTAATATCACTTTACCCTCTAGACCTTGAAGAACAGAAGTAGACAAGATTATCCCTCAATTCAAACTGCATATGAGTCTAGGTTTCTACAAGACTAGGCCCTGAGCTCCTTAAAATGTGAACTCGATATGGGACACTGCCTATTCTTTCCTCCTATCAGTAACTGATTTGCTTTCCATAAGGGGAAAACATCTTGGCCTCAACCTATCTTTCCAGGATGATTGTATATCACTCTCCTTCCACCCTCTGTCATGTTTATAACCTAAGGTTCCATGAACTATATTAAAATGCAGATATATTTTTATGTAAATGTATTCCACTATAGCTGGTGTCAGAATTGCAATTTGATGTGTTTTCTGCATTAAAAATATTCTAGGTACAGTGAATAGAGCACCAGCCCTGGAATCAGGAGGACCTGAGTTCAACTCCAGCTTCAGACACTCAACACTTACTAGCCATGTGACGATGGGCAAGTCATTTAAATCGAATTGCCCTGCCTTCACCTCTCCAAAAAGCAAATATATATACTCATGATCTCTCATCATAAAATAGAAAAAAAGGACCCACGTGCATAAAAAACATCTGTAGTAGTCCTTTTTGTGGTGACAAAGAATTGGAAATTGGAAACTGAGGAGATGCCCATCCATTGGGGAATGGCTGAACAAGTTGTGGTATGTGATTGTGATGCAACATTATTGTGCCACAAGAAATGATGAGCAGGCAGATTTCAGAAAATCCTGGAAAGACTTACATGAACTGATGCCGAGTGAAGTGACCAGAACCAGAAGAATATTGCAGGCAGCAACCGCAACATTGTCTACTCATCGACTGTGACAGATTTACCTCCCTTCTCAGCAATACAACGATCTAAGTCAGTTCTAAAAGCCTCGTGATGGAATTCTAATCACATCCAGAGTAAGAACTATGGAGTCTGAATGCAGATTGAAGCAGATTATTTCCACTTTATTGTTTTGTTTTGTGGTGGTTTTTCTCTTTTGTTTTGATTTTTCTTTCACAACATGACTAATCTGGAAATATGTTTAAAATGATTGTATGTGTGTAGCCTATATCAGATTGCTTGCCGTCTTGGGAAGGAGGGAGGGAAGCAAGAGAGAGAAGGAGAATAAAAAAATTGAAATTAAAAATTTTACAAAAATGAAAGCCAAAACTATGTTTACATGTAATTGGGAAAAAAAAATACTACTTAGGGGGTGAAAAAGAACTCCTGATCTCTGGCCTAGCAAAAGGGACAATTATATTCATCCTCATACATGGTTCCCTCTCTTCCATTTCTGTGCCTTTACACACTTTGTTCCACATGCCTGGAATGCTCTCCCTCAAGTCTGTGCCTTAGATTACCTAGTTTTCTTTAAAATTTACCTTTAGAGCTACCGTCTATAAACATCTTTCTTGAGGTTTCCAGTTGCCATTCTTCCCTTCCCCACCCACAATTTGTTGTTGCTGTTGTGTTTTGTCATTTTTCGGGTGTTTCTGACTCTTTGTAACCCCGTTTGGTTTTTTTGTTTGTTTGGTTTGGTTTGGCTTTTTTGGCAAAGGTGCTGAAGTGGTTTGTCACTTCATTCTCCAGCTCATTTTACAGATGAGGAAACTGAGGCTCAGGAAACTGCTCAGGATCACACAGTTAATAAGAGTCTCAGGTCAGATTTAAACTCCAGAATATGAGTCTTCCTGACTCCAGTCCAGACACTCTATTCACTTTTCTCCTAGCTGTGCTCCCTTCCTTTATCCAGCATTTATTTTGAATATAACTGGCACATACTCATGAAAGTGCTTGCCATCTCCTCCAGTAGAATGTCAGTCCCTTGAGTTCACGTACTGTTTTATTTGTGCCTTTGTGCCCATCTTCTAGTGCAAGACTTAATAATTGCTTGTTAACAGACTGAGTAAAAGATTTGAAATATAGAATGGTATCAAGGAAAACTAAATCCTGTTTTTCTGACTCCCACTGACCTGCATTAACAACAGCAGCAGCAGCAACAGCAACATTAACAACAAAATCCTGACTTTGATTAAAAGACTCTGTAGCAAACTCATGATGGAGAAACACAGGGCTCTGATAAAAAGATTTGCTTTATTCACACATGGTCATTCCATGTCTTTTCTTTAAAAGCTTAAAAAAAATGCTTTCCACACCTATTAAACAAATAAAATAGTAACAATGACACTTACGCTGTCTGAAAATCATCTTATTTCCCTATAGAGAACAACGGATGTAAGTACATCTCGGTTACTTTCCTTGTCAAGATTGTTATAAATAAGAAGCACCATTTGGTATTGAGGATTAAATGGAAACTAAGAATTTGGTTGTTTTATATTCAAAGCAGTCTTCTCTCAGAGGTCCACTGGCTCAGGCAAATTTCAAAGTCACCAAAATGCAGCTGGCAAATGCTGTATTTCTCCCAAAGCTAATTCGATCTTTTTATTCTCTTAAGGGTTCAAGATAATATAATCATACATTTGGAATTTGAAGGGACCTTAAAAGCCATCCTCTCCACCCTCTTCATTTTATAGCTGAGGAAACTGGAGAGATTGAGAAGTTAGGTGACCTGCCCTGAGACACACAGCCAATAAGTGTCTGAGGTAAGATTTGAACCCAGTTCTTCCTCACTACAAATGCAATTCTTTCACTCACCTACCATGCTTCCGTTCATGGTTTTCTGCTGAGCTCACTTTTCTCTTTAATTTTTCTCATGTTATACTTGCACAGAAAATATCATTTTCATTTATTTACATGCTAAATTTCCACTATCTCACCAAGTTAGAATGAATCTCAGAAGCCATTCAGTCCAAGCATACTCCCTTTAAAAAATAAAAAATATATATTTTATTTCCCCCTATTACATCTAAAAACAATTTCAACATTCAATGTTGTATATTTTTAAAGTTTTCAATTCTAAATTCTATGCCCCCCACCTCCCTGAGACGGTAAGCAAGCTGATATAAGTTATACATGTGCAATTACGTAAAACATTTCCATATTAGTCATTTCGTGCATGAAAACTCAAACAGAAAAAGGAAATGAAAATAGTATGCTTCCATCTGTACTCAGATGACATCAGTGCTTTCTCTGGAGGCAGAAAGAATTTTTCATGATGAGTCCTTTGGGATTATTGTAGATCATTGTATTGCTGAGAAGAGCTAAGTCATTCACAGTTGATTACTGCACAGTATTATTGTTGCTGTATGAAATGTTCTCCTGGTACTGCTCACTTCACTTTGTATCAGTTCATGTGAGTCTTTCTCATTTTTTGGTTTTTGCTTTGTTGTTGTTTTTTTCCCTGAAACCATCCCACTCATTATTTCTTATGGGACAATAGTATTCCATCACAATCATATACCATAGCTTGTTCAACCATTCCCCAATTGATGGACATTCCCTCAATTTCCAATTCTTAGCCACCACAAAAAGAGCTGCTAAAAATATTTCTGTACAAATACATCCTCCCCTCAGCCCCCACCACCACTTTTAAAAATCTCTTTGGGATACAGAATTAGTAGTGGTAATGCTAGATCACAGTGTATGCACAGTTTTATAGCCCTTTGGGCATAGTTCCAAATTGCTCTCCAAAATTATTCCATCCATACTTGAATTCGAATTCCCTCTACAATATCTCCAGCAAGTAATCATATAGCTTAGGTTTAAAGACCTTCCATAATAAGTGCTTTGTCAAGAAGTAGACAGATTACCCTAAATTAAACCTATTGATTTTTCATAACGGTTAATTCATAAGATCATAGGTTTAGAATGTCAAGGGAACATAAAGAACTACCTGCCCTACCCCCTCCCATTTAAAGATGAAAAGGAAATTGATTCCTAGAGAACCAAGTTAAATGACATGCCCAAGGTCACACAGGTGCTAATTAACAGAGTTGAGCAGCTTCAAAACCTCAAAGGCCATTATTGTGTGCCCTAAGCCTTCTGTTACCTATGATAAACAGACCTAGTTTAGAACATTTCTCGGGACATAATCATGAGCCTGTTCGCCACTCTTTTATTTCCTCCTATGAAATGTGTTTTCTAAAATATAGCAGCCAGAGAAGGACACCATATCTCAGGTATCTCTTGACCAGGGCAGAATACAGGAAAAAAAGAAAAAGAAAAAAAGAAAATCAACTCCCTAGTCTTGGACAAAATACCTCTCCATATTCAGCCTAAGATCTCATTAGCCTTTTTCAGCTGCCCTATAAAAGTATATCACTGTGTGTGGTAATCTTAAAAAATATCTGACAGTTAAATATAGAGGTCTTTGACACAAAAGTCTGGACTCCTACCATAGTTTAGCCTTTGAGGCCTTTTTAAATTTCCCTTTGGCTAAGGGATATTTATTATTTGATATATCCCATGACGGTAACTAGTGAACTAAGTGTGAGAGGCAAAAAACACAGGTCTTGGTTCAAACTTCAATAAAGATTTTCAAGGTGCCCTTTGCAAAAATCTGACTTCTTAGAGAATCAATACAAACACATTGGAATTGAGGGTGTTGATATTAATTTTATAGTGATACCTGGCCAATCAATAAAATATTTCACTTTTTAAAGGACTCTGATGAAAATTTATTTTTTAAACTGTTATTCAAATAGTCACAAGCTAAGAAATATGTCTGCTTCTGTCTTTTGATATGAATGACTTTAAAAGTTAATAAGTAATTAAAAGTAGTTTATAAACTTTTAGGCAATATATAAATGTGTTAGGGCAGTTAGGTTGCATAGGGGATAGAGCAAAAGGCCTATAATCAGGAAGACCTGAGTTCAAATCCACCCTCAGATATTTCTTATCCGTGTGATCCTGAAAATGTCATTTAACCCTATTTGCCTCAATTTTCACATCTGTAAAATGAGATGGAGAAGGAAGTAGTAAACTCCTCGTGCATCTTTCCCAAGAAAACCAAAGTTGGGGTCACAAAGTGTTGGACACAACTGAAATAATGAAAGAACAACATTGAAAAAGTTCCTACATGGGAAAATAATTTGGAACATTCTGTTTGACTGTGAGGGCACAAGGTTCAAGTGGGTAGAAGTTGCAAAGAGGTCAGATTTGATGTCAGGAAGAAACTTCTGAAAAATGTAAACAATTTTTCCCTGGGGATATCTCCCCTTCCTTCTGCGACCTCCTAGTCAATTGCAGATTTCTAATAAAGGCTGGGAAAACTTCTGGGGGGTTAATCAACATGCTTTGAAGGGTGTGGGTTGGACTAGATGAAATTTTCTAATTCTGTGACTCAAAGTTCTTTAAAGGGGAAATTTTGTTTATTTATTTATTTTTAATATTAATTTAATTGAATTTTTAATTATTATTATTATTATTATTATTTTGTGGGAACATTCTCTTTTTCTTTAAATATAGACATCTGGTTGATCTTGAATTTCTCTGCTCTGACTCTGTCTGTTCTTCATCTGGACTAAAATGAGTGAATATTGCAAAACACATCAGATTCATGGTTTACTCCAAGACATCACTTATAAAAAAATATCTCCCCTTAGGGCTCAATATCCACTACAGGTAATAATGGCTGCCTAGGAAGACGAAAAGAGGAGGACTGCATTTGCATTGTGAAGAAATGATGCCTCAAATGCTATTTGTTTTCAAAAGCAAATAAAAGAAATATTCTAGCAGGAAAGGCAAGTCACAGGATGTCATGGCTTCTGTTTCTCGTGCATTTTTTTTTTTACAAGAAGCTCTATTGCAGCAAAACCAGAGTGAGGACAACAGGGGAAGTAGGCACAAGGTTTCACCAGACTATTGCATGAGAAAAAGAACAGGGCTGCTGCCTCTGTGACTAAGACAAAATAGCAGACCTTTCCTTTTCTTTTCTTTTATTTTAAGAACACAAATCTTACTCAATGAGAAGATATAAGAACTCTTTTCTGATGGCCAGTTTAATTTATTGTAAGATTATATTCAGATCCAGTCTGTCCAGTAACCAGGAAAGTCAGGTGATGGTTACCTCCATTATGGTTTACATTTAAGCAGTGATGTTGCTAAATAAATAGCCTCTTTCAATTTGCTTATAGCCATTAATTGTATAATGGTTTTATTTGGCCCATTCTCATCTCTTAATGAAGGTCTATTTAGCTAATGAGGATCAGGAAAGGGAAGCAGGAGGGAAGGGAGGGAAGGATCAGGGAAAGCTGAGAACCTACATGGCAGTCGGTTGGTACTGAATGGATATAAACAATTTGGTCCTGACCTCAAGGAAATTAATGTAATGTTATTGGCCAATCTGTCTAAAGCAGAGAGCATCTTTACTTTCTGCCTACTTATCAGTATCAGTTATTTCACTGAAAAAGGGAACAGAAAAATCTCAAGCAAAGAGAGAGAAAAAGAGGAGAAAAGAAGAATATTTAATTTTGACTTCTGCTTTAAAGAATTCCCAAGGATCAAATTTATCAACTGAGGCCACCCAAGTACTATTTCAAAACCCTGCCCAACGGAAGGAAGCAGACGATCCAAGGCATATGAAGCTCTGTGAAACTTTGAAGGCAGAGTCTCTAATTTCAGCAACCGCAAAGAGCCAGGAGCAAGTTCAACTCAGATAGTTTTAAAGGACACCCACTATCCAGGGGTTTGAGATACATCTTTAATCATTTCTCTTTCTCCCTCACTGTTCATAACCAACATTAGAATTCGACTGTCAGAATCAGAGTGGCCAAGGATATTCAAGATCTTATTCAAGAAGCAATAGTACAATATACTGTCTGTGTGTGGGTGGGGGGTATGCAACAAAAACAAAAAGAAAAAAAAACATTGTATTGCAAATTGGGGACCCTGGAATGCTATATTTTTGTTGTTTTCATTTGTGCTTTGTTCTTGAAGAGAACTGATGATATCAGGAGGGTGATGTCTTGACTTGCAAGTGAATTTGATTAAGTGAGGCAGGGCTAAGCAAAGTCATCAATCTCTCTCTTACTCCTACAGAGTCATTGGAGCCCAGTGGTAACAATTAAGTCAGAAAGACCAGCAATGGCCCCTGGGGAGAATGCTATGTGGGAATCAGTTGAAGGAATTGGTAATATTTAACATAGAGAAG
>CM053583.1:25746254-25766553 GCA_028627135.1 Pseudochirops cupreus | reverse complement strand
GTTCACAGTGCTGATATGGTTCCTCGTAGCTGAGCTGACTTTAGTGGTAAGTATCTTTGCGTGCGTTTTGGAGTTCTAGGATTGGTTTACAATCCTATTTTATGGGTATTTTGGGGTGGCTATGTGAGAGCTCCGATATGTTGCTGCTGCTATGCCGCCATCTTGGCTCCGCCCCGCGAGTCTACACATTTAGATGGAATAAACTGGTGCCTGTAGAAAGGCAGTACTCTATCGCTTTCCTCCCTATCTTCTCTGTTATTTCTAGTTGTAATGAGTCATTAGGATGAAATTCTTCAAGGTCTCTCTTTTTCCTCAGTGCATCTTCAGCTGCCATACCTTTGAAGATATGTCTGCCTCCAATCTCACTCTACTTTTTCTCCTAAAGCAAGGGTCCTTATCCTGGGATTTGCAGATAAAACTATGAATTTAAATGGACAAAAAATTCTCATTTTTACAAACCCCAAGATAAAATGTTGCATTCCCTTCAATAATTATGTATGTGTGTGTGTATATATACATATATATATATATATATTTTTGACAAAGAATCCTTAGGCTTCTCCAGACTGCCAAAGGGGTCCAAGAAACAATAAGAAAAGTCTAAGAACCCTTGTTTAAAGAAAACAAAGTATCAGACTAACACATCAACCACTCCACAAACAATTCAATAGAGTTACTTTATTAAGCACCTTCTATATATATATTGAGCTATTTGCTAGGTCCTATGGATACAAAGACAAAAATGAAATATTTACTGTCCTCAGGAAACAGCACATAGACACTGAAGGAAGGAAGGAAGGAAGGAAGAAAAGAAAAGGAAAGGAAGAAAGAAAACAAAAAAAAATGAAAGAAGAAAGGAAGAAAGAGAAGAGGACAGGAGGGAAGGAAGGAAGCATAAATAAAAGAGATAGAGACTAAAATAAAGCAAATTCAATTTTATCATAGGAAATCAATATAAAACAGAGAATGAAAGGAGGACAGGGTACCGTGGCAGAGATAAGGCAACTGGGAAGCTGGAAAAGAGGTAGAGAATTTAGAAGTGTAAGAGACTATGGGAGTGATAGAGGCTAGGAATTCTCTAATCTGGAAAGTAGCCCTCAGGGTAGAGGTTTCTCTAGGCTATGTACTGGTTGCTGGTACTGGGTGGTTGAGGAAGAGACCAGCTCCTAATTCTTAGGATCTCTATCCTAATATCAAAACGAAATCTATGCCAGTTACATCTATTGCTGCTAGTTCTTTCTTCTAAAACCAAACAATACAAATCTTATCCCTCTTCCACATGAATGCCTTTCAAGTATTTGAAGACAGCTATCATCTATCTCCTGACATTTCTTTGCCTTGTGTCTACAGTATAAGGATGAGCCAGCCTTAGGATAAAAAGACTCACTAACAGAATGCTGACAATGGATATTTTTTACCAGGTCATAACAATTCATGAAGATTCTCAAATTTCACTTTCTCCAGGAGTACTTTTCCATGCTTTCTTCCTCCACCACAGGTGCCTTAGCTTTGAGATTATCTCCCATTTAGCCTGGTTATATACATATGTATTTATACCTGTATGTATGTATGTGCAGTACTTATATACATACATACATATACATACATACATACATATCTTTCTATATACCTACATCTATTTCTTTGTTTGTTCTGCCCTATTTAAATGACAACTCCTTTAGGGCAGTCCATTTTGTTCTATTTTGTTTTGTGTTTACTTTCTTTCATCCTCAGCACTTAACAGAATATCTGGCACAAAGCAATCACTTAATACATGCTTGTTGACAGATTGCTGCTAAGCTAAGGAAAAGATGTGATCAGCATTGATGAAGGGTGTGGCCATCTCAATGAAATCATTGATCCTTTGAAATATAAACATAGTGCATTACATTACTTGTTTTTATTAAATTAATCTATTTGCTGTTTTCTGAAAGATGCAATAGGCAATTATCTCCATGTCAATAATGCTGTGCCAGGAATCAGTGATGGGCAGATTCTGTTTCTAAATTCTCATGTGATTTTGGGAAAATTCCCTGACATATGTAACTTGATTGATTTCTTTAAAATGGGGAGCAAAAAATCAACCATGCAATCTTCCTCTGTAGGTTATTCTGAGGCTAGAATGCTAATAAAGCACAGGTGGTTGAAGAAAGAAAGAAAGAAGGCAAGAAAGAAGGAAGGAAGGAAAAGAAACTACAGAAAGGCAATAAGGTAAAAACAGAAAAAGCCAGAGACTTGATAATCAACAAACTGGATTCAAATCCCAGCTCCACTATTTCCTTCCTGTGTGGCCTCAGGCAGATCACCTTATCTCTTAAGGTTTCAGTTTTCATCTGAAAAACAAGGGAATCTGACTAGAAATCTTCTAGGGTCCCTTTCAGATTTAAATGCTCTGATCTTAAAATTTCATTAGCATAATGATTTGGACAAATAGTCATTATGCTTTCTTGGAGGAGAATAGGTTTTATTCTCAGATTTAAATATCTGTAATTATAAATGTTTTATTCATGATCTTTTTTTTAACTTCACTGTACTTTCCAATGACTCCCCCAATAAATCCCACAATAGAAGCCCCTCCCCACCTACTTGTAAGAAATCATAGTTAAGCAAAACAGTTCATCATATTGTTCCTGTTTGACAGTATATTCCTCATTCTGCCCTTACAGGCTTCCAGTTCTCAACCAAAAGATGGGAGATACACTTCACTCTACCTCAAAGCAAGGGACTCCAAAAAAAAAAAAATCCCCTAAACTAAGTGTTATTAAGAGGCAAGATATCCAGGACAATATAGGTGATGGTGTCATTCCATTTAAGTCATTGTCAGCCCACTTTGATAGTATCATTTCCACTTCTTGGCACCCGGTTTATAATGACATTGATAATTCAGTGGCCAGCAGTGAGTGACAGACACTGGTCAACCTCGGGAAGGCATGATCTATCACTGCATCACAGAGTTCACATGAATGTCAACATTATTTTCCTTCACATTTTTGTAGGCATTATGTAAACTGTCCTAAATCTAATTAATATATTCTATATCGGTTCATAAAAGTTGGCACAATAATATTCCATTGTGCCATATATAGGTGTACATGCGTACATGTACTCATATATATACGTAGATACACATATATATTTGTACATGTGCATAAATATATTTCTAATCTCTATTTCCACAACTAGACTCTTTCCTGAGTTCCAACCCTGTACCACTAGTAGTCTATTAGACAGCTGATACATTCATTTAATAATCATAAAGACACAAAGGGAAATACGTAAACATGTTTCGATACACTTGGTTTTCTTTTAAATCTTATATATTTTATTTTTATTCATTAAAAAAAAAACACACATTCCGAGTCCATAGCTTTTAGCAGGATGTCAGAGGACTCCATTTTACACAAGCACACACACACACACACACACACATTAAGAATTCCTGTATTGTATTCATATAATACTACATATACCACAACTTATGTTCTTCAATGAGTGGGCATCCAGTTGCTTCAAATCCTTCGCATGTTCAAATGTTATTCTTGTTTCATTAAATGGTTATCAAAAATATTTTATATCTATATTTGTCATGAGTTCATTAACAAAATAGATCACATTATGTACAATCTTATTAGTTCTATAAGAAACAAATTCTTTAAAAGCTAACTATAAGTGCCTTCAAAGGCTAATTCAGAAGCCATACTCCACCTTTTCACCCCATCCTGTATTCTCCAGCCACAATATGAGAATTAGTTTCTTAGTCACTGTATTAAATTACTGTGTTGACTCAATATAAACTGAACTAGTGAAAACACAGAGACTTATGGAAACCACTCTGATACTTTGGAAAGGTTATTATGTCACAACTCAGCATTTGCTGTGATTTAAAGAAAAAAATAATAATAGAGCAACGGGGCAGAATGTACAATGAGGGAGGAAATGGGGTAAAGTAGGGAAAAGAAAAGATAGATGGCATTTCTCTTCACTTTATTACTCAACTAATATTGCTCTTTACTATTTTGTCTACAACCTTGTTGGTCTTACCCAAAGATGGCCTTTTTTCACATCTCTTCTTCTTGACCTCTCAGCAGCATTTGACATTGTTGTTCATCTTCTCATGCTAGATACTCTCTTCCCTCTGAGCATCCATGACACTGCTTTTTCTTATTTCTCCAATGGCCTAACCAGTCTTTTTTGATTAATCATCATCCACAACCACCTACTTAACAGTGTATTTACCTGAAGACTTTGTCTGGGCCTTCTTCTCTTCTCTCTCCCAGAGACAATATCAACTCTTATTGGCACAATTGATGTCTCTCAATCTATATTTCCAAAAGTAGACTGAGTTCTAATTTTGCATCACTAATAGCTTATGGGAGAGTTGGTTCATCTGTTTAAAAATCATTTGTTAAGTACATAAATTTATTGATGCAAAAATATAGTACACAGTTCCTCCCTTCAAGGAGCTTATATTCTATAGCAGTGGTTCTCAACCTTCCTAATGTCATGACCCTTTAATACTTGTATGTGGGTGTATCTGCATGTGGATGGACCTGCCTGGAGACAGATAGAGGAATGGTGTCTCCGTTCCTAAGACCATCAGAAATATCTGTTTTCTGATGGTCTTAGGCGATCCCTGTGAAAGGGTCGTTGGACCCTCAAAGGGGCCCAGGTTGAGAACCACTGTTCTATAGGCTAAATATCATGTAAATATAGATAAGTAAACAAAATAAAAAATGATTTTTCTTTTAGAGAAGACAGGAGAAAATTAGCATCCAAGTACAAATACAGGCATCATGGAATTTTGGAAAGACAACAGCCTCAGAAGTCAACACCCAGATTCAAATCCTGGGTGGCTGGTGCTTATTAATTGTGCAATCATGAGTCTCAGTTCCTTCATCTATAAATAAAGGGATTGTATGAGATAGCCTCTAAGGTTTCTTCCATGTCCAAATCTATGATCCTATGAAATAAAAGGTGTGAGATGACTAGCTAAACACAAGAAAAAGAGGGGGGAAATATATGGTGGTCAGAGTTTGCCACAAGCTTAATGAGTCATCACAGACATGACATTGTTTAAAAAATAATAATAATAATTTTTTAAATATATATACACACATATATATATATAGTCAAATAATGTTACAGGTGATAATGACTTTCGAGGTCAACTAATTTAAATTCCTGTTTAACAATAAGAAAACATGTCTATACAAGTGTCTCAGAGTAAACATTTTGCTCTGTTTGAATTATATTCTTATTAAAAATATAAGGTATATTTCTGGCTACAAAGCTTTAAAAAAATGATATAAAAACCTCAAAATCATTCAGAAGAACCATAAAGATAATAAGAATATTAAGGTCTACAACCACTTAAACATAAGTTCAACTATACTGGCAGACTTCTGCAGATCCTTACTGAGCCCCATATTATGGACATGCAGCCTGAGTTCATCAGAAAAAAAATAACAGTCTTATTTCTGTGTGTATACTCACATATACATATATACATAAAGTTATATAGAGATATATGTTCATATAAGATTATATCTATTTCTATGAGTTCTGAGAGTATGTGTGTGTATATGTATCTGTATGTATGTATGTATGTATGTATGCATGTATGTATACATATTGGCATAAATATCCCAAACTCAGTCAACCAGTATTATATATCATTTATTACATATTTAACATTACATTTCAAATCTATAAAATTGATATGAACATGTTAATAGACATGTATTTAAATACTTTAAATAATACCATGTTAGCCAACACATGTGTATCTCTATACACACACACACACATAGAGCAGAAATAGGAGAAATAGGAAGAAGCTTATGTAAAGCCAATATGATCTTGATATTCTTCTGAGTATGTATGTATATATATATATGTATGTATGTATGTATGTATGTAAATACATATACATGCATACACACATATGCAATACATGACCTTTCACCTTTTTCTTCACAAAAATTCTGTATTTTTTAAAAAATCAATAATCTCTCCTAAATTCCTGGAAAATCTTAAATGAACTTCCGTAAACCCTTTCATGAGGCTAATTTTACTGATAATGCTAAATAGCGTCACATATTCACAGAACTTTTTTGTTTTGTTTTGCGTTGTTTTTAATCTAGAACTTTAATTTCATTGCAGGTGGGAGCATGGCAGTTCTTGTTCAACTCACAACCTTTGCAAATTATCTCATGGTCAATATGATGTTATCTGGTTTGCCTGGAGTCACAGAGATAGCTCTTAAACAAAAGTTTCCCTGTCTCCATTACCAACTCATCACCCAACCTGACCCCTTGCCTTTTTAAGAAATTGTTCCTGTCTATTGGTTTGTTTTCTGGAGTAGAGCCTCTGGGAGTTTGTAAAAGTACCTTCCTTAGAAAATCCCTGTGATTTTGATGCATATGAGGTGATGCATTGGAGGAACTGGAAGATATGAATGACTTGGCTGTAATTATAGACCTAGTAAGTGGCGTAGGCAGAATTAACTTCCAGGTCTATGGCTCCAATTCCAGCATTCTCTCCATTATACCATGATGCAAAGAGTAAAATCCATCCATACAACACTTGAGCACAATTTAACTATGAAAGGAAAAGTCCTTTTAGAACAAGATTTTTTAAAAAATTCTATTATATTCTATATGTGATATGAACTACTTAAATCATGTTTATCTCTCCAAATTGTGGAATATTTAATAATTAAATACTGATTTTTGTTCAGGTTCACCTCTGATCTCTTGAATTATAGAGCTATTCCTGAATATTCAGGTCTGATATAAACTACTCCTGCTACTCAAAAATTCTGATTGGTTGTAGGAACAATATGTTATTATTATATATTTACAGGTTTCCTTTTTCTTTCTATCGTGAATTCTAATTGAAGTGAAGTGAAATGGGAGGAAATCCACTGCTAAAGGAGGAAGGGAACAAGGATGGCATCTGATGGCCAACACTCTAAGATTGGAAGACAGATTCAAGAAGCACTTATAAGTCTTGTACCCTTACCAAATAATCTACCTTGGCTAGAAATTAAAGACCTTGGTCTAGCATTCACACCACTCAAACTAGGAAAGACAGACTTGCAGTCCTCAGATAATTTCTCACTCAAGATACTGAATAGAAGGAGGAAGAAATTGAGATTGATGCCAGCTCTACTGTGTTAACTTGTAAAATTTCTGCAATTTCACTACTGTATCAACCCATTTTAAAATTAAACCTGAGTATATTCTCCTTCAGTTACTAGTAGTAAAAATATATTTTAATATTAAAGAACATTTGCAGGGCTGAAAATGACATCAATAGTCACCTACTCGCATCCATGCCTATGTAGCAATCTCTTCTAAAGAATCTCAAGCAGATGGTCTTTCAGTCTTTTCTTAATGACCTCCAAAGATGAAGAATTCATTCATTGCCTTCTATATCAAGTCATTCCACAGAAACAATTACTTTAAATTTCTTATTGCTATTCATTATTAATAGAGATTGAGATACAGATATGTAGGTATGCATGTACACTCACATGCATACAAAATATACAGGTACACATATACACATGTATAGGTACATATACCAATATTTATATACACATAAATACACATATGGGGGTTTCATGAAAGGTGTATGTGGATATGTTGTGTGGTGTATGTTTGTGCATAAGCATGTACAGACATGCTTGCAGAGGGATTACACAGGAGACAAGTAGAGGCCTTCATCCCTTTCCAAATTTAGTCAGCTTAGATTTATTAAGGACCTGCTACTAACCAAGAGACATTGTAAGTGCTAGAGATTAAAAGAAAGACAAAAGACAGTCTGGGCTTTCAAGGAACTTGCAGTTGAGTGGGAAGTATAACATGTAAATTATTATGTACAAACAACATATGTACAGGATACATTGGGTGTAGTTTCAGAGGGAAGGTGTTATGATAAAGAAGGACTGGGAAAGAGCTCCTGAAGAAGGCAAGATTAGATGAGACTTGAAAGAAGCTAGGGAAGGTAGGAGTTGAAGAGGAGAGGAGGAGAAGCATTGCAATTCTGAAGAATAGTCAGTGAACAAGCTCAGAATCTAAAGCCAGAGTATGTTTTATTTGATCTGG
The DNA here is from genome assembly GCA_028627135.1 of Pseudochirops cupreus. Lineage (NCBI taxonomy): Eukaryota > Metazoa > Chordata > Mammalia > Diprotodontia > Pseudocheiridae > Pseudochirops > Pseudochirops cupreus. Next base: position 25,758,442 of record CM053583.1, on the reverse strand, counting down.
AAGTAATAAGGAGCCACCACAGTTTAGTGAATTAAAGAGGATGGAGTATGATCAGACCTTTGTTTTCAGGAATTCCACTTAACTGCTGAGTGGAGGATGGATCTTTGTGGGGAAAGACTTGAGGCAGACAGAACAGCCAGCAGACTATTGCAATAGATCAGGCATGGGGAAATTAAGTCCTGAATCAGAGAAGTGGCAAAGTCAGAGGAGAGAATGTGGCCTTATTGAGGCTATAAACTACAGGATTTCATAACTAGTTATGGGGAGGCAGAGGACATTGAGTGAGGATTCCAGAATAATACCTAGACTGTTGACCAGGCTTAATGGAAGGATGGTTGGTTGTACCATAGATCATAACAGGGAAGTTAGAAAGAGGGAAAGGTTTGAGGGAAAAGAACGATTGCAGTTTTGGACAAATTGAATTTAAGATGTCTATGGGACATCTAGTTTCGACTAGTTTAGAATGTTTAATGAAACAACCTAGTTGAGATATTTAATGGACAGTTGGGAATCAGAGATTGGAATTAGGAAGAGGGGTTAGGGATAGCCAGATATTTCCAAGAGTTATCTGAATAGAGGTGATAAATGAAACCATAATGGTCAATAAGATCACCAAGTGAAATTCTATAGAGTGCAAAGAGGGCCAGTGGGACACACTAGACATATATCTTCCTGTATGTTCATTGAAAGAAGAGAGTAGTACCGTAGATGGAAATCAAGAAACATGACTTCTGCTCACTCAACAAGAATGTTTCACATTATAATTATTTGCATGTTATATCATTAGGCATTCTTTATCGAGTCTCAACTTTGAGACCAGTCCTTGGCCTCAGTGAAATTATCTTCTAGCAAGGGAGATCATTTGACTGATACATACACATAGAAAATATATACAATCTAAACACATATACGTGTGTGTGTGTACATGTATATATATATATATATATATATATATATATGCATAACACATTTATGAACATGTGTATTCCATATGATAATTATAAAGGGGAAAGAAATAATAAGTAGCTGGAAGGCATAAGAAAAGTTGTGGTAGAGGGGGAGATGGAACAAGCATTTGTTAAGTGCCTACTATGACATCAGACACTGTGTTAAGTGACTTTCAAATATTATCTCCAATTCACATAGCCCATTGAAGAGGGTGCCATTATTACCCTGATTTTATAGATAAGAAAATTGAGGCAGAGGTTACTGATACAGAGTTATATAAAATTCACACAGCTAGTCAATGTCTGAGCTTGGATGTCAGCTTAGATCTTCCTGACTTCAGGCATAGCACTCTATTCACTGTGCCACTTAGGTGCTCACAGAGAGGGGGATAATTCTGGGATATGCATTTCTTCTCAGCTATGTGGCATGAGTTCAATAAGGGTAACTCACACAAAAGAAGAGAATAGATAGATAGGTAGTTTAAAAACATGCCTACCTGAAGACTGGAGACTGAGGCATATAATTTTTCAAAGCTAATTCTATCTATCCATGCTAAGGCATATGGAGATAATCAACGATGTATTAAAGTAACCCTTATTTCTGTCACTACAGTTGTCATATGTGCGAGACCATAGGTCTGTAAACATGTCTTTAATCAGCCATAATATATTATCTTGGGTAACTATTTCTACAGCAACCCACCATGAGGTTATCAAGCCAGGATTTATGGCAAAATGGTAGAATTTCATAAGGAATATTACCTAAGTCAAAGGAGAAAACATTCCTTCAAAAGCCAATAGGTCTGCTGAAATTAGAGGAAGCAACTTAACCCTAATGGCAAGAAAAATTGACTTTGACCTGAATTGTTATCTTACTCACATCCAGAGATATGAAGATATGAATGAACATGCCCCTTTCTGTATCTACCTATGGGGCAGCTAGGTGTTGTAGTGGATAGAGCAACAGGCCTGGAGGCAGGACGACCTGTGTTCAAATCTGGCCTCAGATACTTACTAGTTATGTGACCCTGGGCAAGTCACTTAACCCTGTTTGCCTCAGTTTCTTCATCTGTAAAATTAACTAGAGAAGGAAATAGTGAACCATTCGAGCATCTTTGCCAAGAAAGTCTCAAATGACGTAACAAAAAATAGGACATGACTGAAACCACTGAACAACAATATCTCTCCATCATCTATTTATCTGTTGATCTTTAGCACACATTTAATCCCTTTTGGAGACTTTTAGGAAAGATTTGAATAGTCATCCCTCATGGTAGTAAACAATGGTTTGTTTTTTTCCACTACAAAGAATTCATTGATCATAGACCTTAAGGACAAAATAAACCATGCATTCCATTCTCCTGCAGGAAGAGATTATCTCTTTCCTGCATTATATCCCCTGGTGTTCTTACTAGACCATTTTAAAACACTGTGAATGATTGAGCATCCAAAACTCCCTTGAGAAACAAGTCCACAATCAATAGAGCTGTATGTTAAATCATAGTGTGGCTCCAAGCATTTCAATAAGTAGATATTGATGTATCCTTACCTCTTTAGTATAGAAACATATATTAAATAAACTTAGTGCTTTATGGCCAGGTTGACAGGCAAAGTGGAATCTTAAGCATTTCATTGGAAAACTCAGGCAACTGCATGAATCCAATCTGTATAGTTTAGGTTTCCAGTTCTACTTTCCTTACGTGGAATTATCTACATCCTTTTATGTTCACAGACAGCAAAGGGAATCAAGACTCTTTTCAAAAATGAATTTATCTCTCTAAAAGAAGTAGGCTGATTGTACGTATTTACTTCCATTTAAATAAGCATCAATTGATTAAATATCTGATAAAAACAAGAAATTCTGCTAAGAATTGCAGATACAAAGATAAAGATGAAAAAATAGTTCCAATTCTAAAGAATTTTCTATTCCTTGTATAATCCATGTGTTTGTGTGGCAGGGAATAGAGGGGCAGGCATAATACTATGTGCACATGTAAGTAAACACAGGCAATTTGAGAGAACACTAAAAAGTGGTAGTGGATTGGGGTGGGAATCAAGCTAGAGAGTGGGAAAATGGGGTAGGAGTGATCCTGGAAATGAGTAGGGATGACAATAATAGAAGTAGAGATTGATATGGCATAATTACAGTAGAAAGAACAGTTGCTCAGAATGACAGATTTGTGAAAGGAAGTGGACGAGAGGGACATAAGGCAGTCAAATAGAAATTAATTTCTATCTGAATCATTGAAGAGTTCCCACATCAGAGAGACTGAAGAATCACTAAAATCTAAGGTCACTGGATCACAGAATCATAGACTTAGAACAGGAAGGGGCCAGAGGACATCTTGGTGAATTTTGTCATAGTACAAGAAAGGAAACTGAGGCTTAGAGAAATGGCTCCTCTGGACCTGCCTCTAGATTTCATTCTCTCCTCTATTTATTGCTGCTTCAAGATCACTAAAGAGGCGAGGAAGGGGGCAGGGCAGCAGTATTACTACTTCATTTTTCATTAGATATTTATTTTTCATATTAGAAGTAATTGTGAATACACAACAGAGTGCAGAGGTCACAGATCTGCATGTTTCTCACCCTTAAGCATGTATGAAATAATAAGTTCCCCATGTCTTGGATTCTCTCCCTTCTCAACTCTGTCTATTGACCTGGCTTCCTTTAAGTCCCAAGAAAGTCCAATCTTTTACAGGCAGTCTTTCCCAACTCCTCTTAATTCTAGTGCCTTCCCTCTGCTAATTATTTCCCATTTATTTGGCATATATTTGTGTGGGGTACAGGGAGCCCAAAAATTCCCTACCCAGAAAAATGAAAAGTCAGGGTTATCTTGAGGAAGGAACAGAAAGTTTACTCAGTTTTCTAGAGAAGAGGGCATTCCTTCCACCAGTATGAACCAGCAGAATGAGACCTGTTACAGAAGACTGAACAAGAATTTATACCCTAACACAATCAAGCCACCTCCCATCCCTGTCCCTTCTCCCATTGGCTGGGAGGCGGGTTTACAATGTCAGCACAAATTCTCCTCCAATGATAAGGAACAAAGAAGCCCTCCACTATCTCTCAGTGGATGGGAGGCGGGCTTACAAAGAACAAGGAAATAGGGGATAGCCAATTCAATTCAAATGTACCTATCTTTATTTGATAAAAGACAAAGTGAAGAAGGGAGGGGCTAAGAGCTTAATGCTGATTGAGGGCAAGGGAAGTGGGGAAGGGTCCCAAACAATCTGAACAATTCAAATGTTCATGTCCTTATTTGGCAAGGGAGGGGAAAAAGGTCGCAAGCAAAGGTGGAAGTCAAAAACCCCTAAAGTACCTAATGCTGACATGGCAGTAGTGAAGAAGAGGGAAAGGAGGGGTGGCTAGGTGGCCGTGGTGAATGGAGCACTGGGCCTGGAGTCAGAAAGACCTGAGTTCAAATATGGCCTCAGACACTTAATATTAGCCATGTGACCTTGGGCAAGTCACTTAATCCCAATTGCCCTGCCTTCGCCCCTACCAAAAAAAAAAAAAAGAGGGAAAGAAGGGGGAAGGGAAAAGCAGAAACTCTGGGTTGCTCCCACAAGAAAACTTATGAGCTGAGAAGTTCCACCTTTCCCATTGGTATTTGTTTGTCATCTCCCCCATTGCATTGTGAGCTCTTTGAAATCAAATACTGTCTTTTGCATCTTTTTATATCCCTAGTACTTAGTAAAATTCCTAGCACATAGTATTTACCCAGTAAATTTCTGTTGATTGATAAGGAATCCATGATTAATAAACATTTAATCACTATAAATACATACACATCAGTACAATGCAAGAATTCTTCAGTGGGTATATGATTGAGCTGGAGTATAACCAGAATTAAAACCTGGGTTTCATTAATTAATTGAGTGAGAGATATCTGAAGGAAAGTTTTACCTGAAACTCCAGTTTGGAAGATCTCAGTGGTTGACCATGGCAACAAGGAGATGGTTTAAATAGACTGAGTCTCAAAAAAAAAAAAGATAATCCTATACTAGGAATCACCAAAAGGAATAGTTGGATCTAAGAATACTTAGAAGATAACATCTCCTTAAGAGATAATGATATTATGCATATCATAGTGTTTTGCAAAAGATCGTCTTCAACAGGAAATCTAGTTTACTCTAAAGAAGCCTCTGAACAAATTTGTACCTTAAATCACTTCAAATGTATATACAAAGAAAGTGCACCCTTTTTTTTTTTCATTCTCCAGGAAAAGAAAATCTAGAGCTTCCCTTAGTAATAGTTTTGAGAGAAATTATTATTTCTCTCTCAAATTAATAATCAATTAGTGAAGTAGGACAAGGGTTGTTTTTTGTTGTTGCTGTTTGTTTGTTTTTTCAGAAGCCTGTAATTGTTCAGTCTCTGGAGGACATTGCTGAAAATGAGATTGAATTCACTTCTTCCTCTGTGTCCTTCAGATCTCACCCCACTGGGAGAGCCCATTTTGTTCTATTTGGGTTTGGGCAGGGATAAATTCTTCAATTAGATTGTCCAAGGCTGGGCAATTTAGAAGTAAATGACATAATCAAATTTACATTCTCTCAGTCTCTCCTTAGTCTACCTCTCATTGTAATATTCCTTCACATAAATTGCTAACCAATCAGAGATGATTGCCACCCTCAGGAACACCCACTCTTGCAAGGACATATAAACTGTGAGCCCACTGCCATGACTGGACATTGGCATTCAAGAGCATCATTGACCCATTTTGTTGGTAATATACTAGCATTATCAATAAAATGATTGCCCAGGAATCATGTTTCACAATTTTTTTTAACCTTTATAGTAAAATTATCCATCCTTATGTATAATTCAATGATATCCTGATTTAACATAATCTTCCACTTGATTCCTGGGCTACCCTCTTCTACAGCAACTGCTAATCACTAGAGAATTCAGAGAATTCAAGATCACAAAAATAAAACAATGTAAACCTTAGAAGAAGCTACATTGCTCACATAAGCCAACCTATACCTGAATGCAAATCAACACACTTGAGAAATAACCAATAATTCTCTTCTTGAAGATCTAGACTAAAAGAAAATCCATTTGCTTCTTGAGGCATCTCATTCCACTTTCAGATCTATCTAATTGGTTTGTTTGTTTCTTTTATAATGTCAACCCTCCTTCTTAGTTTTACCTACTGGGACGAAGCAAGATCGGTTTATAACCTCTACCATATGAGAGCCCTTGAAACACACATACACACTTATTATCTCTACCATGTCCTCTATTTTCAAAGCTAAATATCTCCAGTTCTTTTAAGCAATTTTCATTTGACATGAACTCCAGGCCTTTGATCATGTTATCATAATGCTGTAGACACTCTCCTCTTCTCAATGTGATGCCCTGAAATCAATATGATATTGCAAACATGGTCTTACCTCCCTGGTGATGGTATCTGTCCTGTTTCATCTTTTAATTCCCAGTGTTTAGCTCAGTATATTATACCTAATGGATACTTAATGGATGCTTAAAATAAATAAAATAATGGATGCTTGATAAATCTATGGTTTTTAAACCATGAGATCTTTGGTTGGTATGAAGCATTTTCATAAATAATTACTCTAGATTTCACCTCATCTGACAATAGCTAGGAGGAGGCAGAAGTCTTTCCTTACATGGAGCAGTGGTAAGAGAACTATCTCTAACATTAGAGGATTTGAAATAAAATTCCATCCCTTATACTTCTTTTCTGTGTGAGTTTGAACAAGTCACCAAATTCCTTTGTACTCAATCTCCTCATCCATTAAATGAGGGAGTTCAACCAGATGGCTTCTGAGGTCTCTTCAGGCTCTAGAACTACAATCCTATAAATCAATGGGGCAGAGTTGTGAAACATTCTGCCACTGCTAAGGGTTAGTCAAATATCCAGTTGCTATAAATAGGTTCTTGGATACAACTTGATAATCACTGGGGTTGTTAAGAGGTCTTTCATCAGAAGAACATTCAATTCACTTCACACAAAGAGAGATAAAAGATTTCGGGTATTAAAAATAGTCCCAAAGTTAAAAAAAAAAAACAAAACTTTTCACTTAACTTTCCAGCTAATACAGTAGATTGAAAGGCGTCAAAGAGCCTACTAGCCATTGGTTCTGTGGCCGAAGTTGACATTCGCAGGTTCAGAAGTAGATCCTGCCTTGGAGTGACAAATACAATGGAAAATAATTGGAAACATTGATGAGAGCCCTTTATGAAGCTGGAAGTATATATCTCCTTTGGTTTGTTTAGCTCCATTAATTGTGAGTGGTATGTTAACCTCAGATGGCTGAGAGAAATGACCCACCTTCCTGTATGAGCAGAGAACATACTATTCAGGGCTAGATGAAGAGGCTGGTCATAAATCAAGTGCTTTACAGAGAAGAGCAGATTGTGCTTTGGATGGTTGCTTCATCTGCCTTCCTTTGTAATGTAAAATACCTGAAAGCATTCAAATTAGGCTGCAATTTTCTAAAAAGGGAAGAAATAAATAAATAAAAGGACAATGGCCTGACCAGTTTCTCCTGGTTAGAGTGGAAACACGGAGGCCCTGCATTTCTTCCTGGGTTCTTCCTTCCTTGCTGATGTGTTATTTAACACAGCTGGGTCTCCATAACCCTGGACCATGTTAAAGGTGAGATCTAAAGGTTACCATGGTAACTCCCCAGGGTACATTGCTTTTCAGTGATGGGGGATGCCAGGTCTCTGGAAGAGGCTGGAAATTGATCAATTACATGAGATTGATCCGAGGGTAGGTAAAGTCTTTGCCTTCACTGCTAAGGATCCCAATGGTTTTACATTGGGAGACGGGTAGGCCCCCCAAAACTTGAAGTTATTCATTCCATCAACAGGTCAACAAACCTTAAGTGCTGATCATATATCAGTCACTTTGCTAAACACAGAAAGGGGAGAAACATCATTGTACTCACATCATCCTAAAAGTTTTTGAAGGACTCAATAATGGGGGGAAAATTTTGGAGAAATAACTTAAGGGTGAGGAGTATATAATAAGCAGGATTTCTAGTGGGTAAAGTTCATTTTAAGAGTAAAGTTTTCATTCCTTTGTCTGAAAAGTAATTGAATTCAGACCATAGGAGTGGAGACAAATCCCTTTTTTTTAACTTTAATATATTTTTTCTTCAATTACATGTAAAAAACAATTAGCATTCTTTTTTTTTTTTATTTTGTGATCTAAATTCCATCCTTCCTTTCTTGCCCTCCTTCCATGGATAGAAAGCAATCTGATATAGGTTTTAAATGTGCCATAATGTAAAATATTTCTGCATTATTCATTGTAGAAGAAAACACAAATAAACAATAAAGAACATGAAAAATAGTATGTTTTGGTCTGTATTCAGATGCCTTCAGTTCTTTCTCTGGAAGCAGATGGCATGTTTCATTACCATTCCTTAGGGATTGCTTTAGATCATTGTATTATTGAGAATAGCTAATTCATTCAAAGTTGTTCATTGCACAACATTGCTGTTACTTTGTATAATGGTGTCCTGGTTCTACTCACTTTAATTTGTGTTGTTTCATGTAAATCTTTCCAAGCTTTTCTAAAACTGTCCTTCTTATCATTTCTTACAGCACATTCCATTATAATCATGTACTACAACTTGTCCGGCCATTCCCCAAGTGATGGGCAACACAAATTTTTAAATTTTAGCCCCCACAAAAGGTGCTGCTATAAATATTTTTGTTTTTAAATTTCTTTGGGATAAAGACCTAGTAGTGGTATTGCTAGATTAAAGAGTATGCACAGTTGATAGCCCTTTGGGCATAGTTCTAAATTGCTGTCCTGAATGGTTGGATCAGTTCACAACTCCGCCAATAGTGTATTGGTGTCTTAGCTGTCCCACATCCACTCCAACATTAATATTTTCCTTTTCTGCCATATTAGCCAGTCCATGGGAGTGAGGTCGTACATTAGAATTGTTTTTATTTCCATTTTTCTAAACAGCAGTGATTTAGAGTGTTTTTTTCATGCGACTAGAGGTAGTTTTAATTTCTTTTCCTGAAAACTGCCTGTTCATATCCTTTTACCAATTATTAACTGGGGAAATGAATTGATTTTTTTGTAAATTTTACCTAGTTCTCTATATATTTGAGAAATGAGGACTTTATCAGAGATATGTGCTGTAAAACTTTTGAGTTGTTTCTGCTTTCCATCTAATTTTGGTTTAATTGGTTTTATTTGTACAAAAACTGTTTTATTCTAATTTTATACAATCAAAGTTGCCTACTCTACGTTTTATAATACTCTGTTTACCTTGTTTGGTCCTAAATTCTCCCCTTTCTCCATAGGTTTGACAGGTAAAGTATTCTATGTTCTCTTAATTTGTTTGACTGGGAATGGCTCTTGAAAAAGCTGGGAAGTATGTAGGATATGGCTTTGCTCTTCTCTTGTTTCATTATTCCTCTTCCCTTTCTTCTGCGTAGTATGTTCTTCCCACCCTATCTGCCCCTCTTACTCTCCAGATTCATTTTCCTAGACTAAAATCCTACACTATTAGCCAAAGTATCCAAGATCTTCTTCTAATGAAACGTATCATCTACCAACATTCAAATGAATTCTACAAATATTATGAAGCATCTACTGTGTAGATGGCCCTCTGTGAGGTTTGGGGGATAGAAAGATAGAACTATGAAACTCTACCTACCCTTGAGGTGATTACGTTCTAGTGGAAGATAACTTTTACACCTCCTTTTTATTTCTGCAGAGGTCATCACTGGACAAGTGTTTCAGGATGCTTCATTGCCCTTCAGTTAATCTGAAAGGTTTATTCATTGGCAGTTTGTGTCCCAAGGATTAACCTCAAATATTATTGATGTTAAAATAAAAAATCCTTGCATTAACACAAATGTAATCTATTGCATTATCTTTCTCCTGTTTGAGTTGGAATCCATCTATTGTTTATCTATGATGGCTGCCCAAGATATGTGGGTTAATGGAACAACAAAATGTTTCAAACACTGTCAGAGTATAATAGTATATAATAGTACAATTCAATGTGGTCTAGCAAATGTAGTAATAGATAAAGATTTAATAGAAACCTAGGTCAAAATCCCATCTCTGGCACTGATTTGCTACACTGGAGTTATTGGCATGGATAACTTACGTAACTTTCTGAGCCTTAGTCCCCTCATCTGCAAAATAGGAATAAAACTAATCCTTATAGTTTTTAACCTGACAGGATCATCAGAAGGATCAAAAGAGTTCATGCACATGAAGTATTTTGTAAACCTAAAAATATTCTATGTGTCAGTTATCATATTCCCCTTAAAAACTGTATAAAAATAAATTATTAGTAAAATGAAAGGTGTTCCAGTCTATAGGCACTAGAGGAATTTTTACGTATACGACAACTGTGTCAGACTCCATAGTACTGGTAAGGAACTGGCCTAGGCAGCAGGAGATTGTGTTTAGGTTGATGGAGAAGAAGGGTGTTTTTGAATGATCACTAAGAAATGGAACTTGCAACTTGAGAAGTTGGATGTGCACTAGGTGGATGATATTGGAGGCCTCGTTGCGTAATTTTGTCAAGCTGGTTCTAGGCAGGCCACAGGGAGAGCAGATGAAGTACAGCACACTCAAAAGGATAATGAATTTGGAGTCAAAGTAAAGGGGGAGGGGTGTACCACAATCCAACTTTGCTACTTACTATTTGTAAGGCTTTGAACAAGTCTCCTTAACTCTCTGGACCTCGGTTTACTCCTCTGTAAAATAATGATGTCTAGCGTGTATATGGGTTTGCAAAATATTTTCCATTCATTGCTTAATTTCCATTTATAACTTCCTCATAATAACCCTTTAAAATAGATGCTATTATCATCACAGATGAGGACAATAAAACACAGAGAATGTAAGTGATTTTCCAAGATACCAAGTAAGGTTCCGAGGAAAGTTTTGAACCCAGGTATTCTAGACCCCAATTCCAGCACTCTATCCACTTTGCCAACTTGCTTCTGCTGACATTGCACCTATAAATATCTTATCCTGAGACCTGACAGGAGACTCTGCAAACCCCCTAATAAAACACATACCTAGTGGATTAGCTCTGTGACCAATATAAGAAAAGACTGCATTTTGTTTTGGGTTGTGCTTAAATGTCAGTCTCAAACATACGGATAATAACACTGTCAGTGGTGTCATCTTTGACTGCAAAACACAATAGGATTCTCGGAATCTATGATATTAGAAAAAGAAGCTGCTTAAAGCAATGTTAAATGGGATCCATTGGTAATGGCTCACCTTGCATTCAAAGTTAATTGGATAGTTAAAATCCCAGCTTACATTTAATACGTATCATTTTTCAAATGTCCCAAGATAAATCAGTGAATTTAAAAACAAAAAAGAGAGAGAGAAAGATAGAACATGATACAAAACAGTACATTTCCTGAACTCTGGATTTGGATTTCCCTCATCCTAGCAATAAAGCTTACTTTTTAACCCATTTTCGCCCCTACTGTACTTACATACAAATGGTATTCTTTCTCACCTAATGTACTTACTCATGACACCATTTACTCCATTCACTATTTCAATTCCTTCACCCTATTGCACAAACAATATTTGCAAAGCTATTCAGATTGGCGATCTAAGTCCATGTGTAAATAAATACAAATCATACAAATCATCCATGGCCGAATGCCATATAGGTTCCTTTTTTTTTTCATGATCCATTATTTCATTTTTTTCTACATTATAACTGAAGACATTAGGATGAAAATTAAGAAGTGGAATAGTCTAAACAGCTATTTACAAAACAAAACAGGCCAGGTGGAATAGTGGACAGAGAAAACTGAAGTCAGGAAATGTGCATTCAAATACAAGGCAATTCATCTCATATTCCTGAATAGTAGCTTCCTCCTCCATAAAATATGCAATATAATTTCTGGGGAATGAAAGGCAGCAAGGTGGAATGGACCAGGGCCAGGCTTGGAGTTCACAAAATTTGGGTTCCCCTCTGTATTGGTAATGGAATTTGGAGATGCCCCTGTATGGGCTTGATTTTTGGGTTGAGTGTTAAAACCCAGAGCTTGTGAATCCCACTTGTGGGGTAGACTTGTTGACATGAAGAGAGAGGGATGAACTGGGAGGAGCTGTGAATTGGGAGAGAGGCCCAAGCCCAGAGAAGGCCAGAAGGACTTTGGGAGAGCAGTATCCCGTATTATGGAGCCTGAGTTGCAGAGAGAAAGACAGCTGAGAGCCCGTGGGAGCTGACCAAGACTTTGAGAACTGCC
>CM053583.1:25710450-25746154 GCA_028627135.1 Pseudochirops cupreus | reverse complement strand
ATGTTTACAGAAATCCAGGAAGAGGGCCTTGCTGATGTTTTCAGGGGTTCTGGGAGTATTCTACAGGCAGAGAGTGACTTGATGAGGACACTGGCTATGGCTTTGTTGAGCCTTGTCTCCCCAGGAACTGAAATTGCTGAGGGCTTGCCTAGGGTGAAGATGAAAGAAAGACCTTTCCTTAGGTATTCAATGCTGAGTTTAACCTTGTTAATTTAAGGGAGGATGGCCTTTTGTGTTCTCCTGACCCATTTGAGATTCAGGGGTGGGAAGCCTTTGAGTGATTGACCAAATGTAAGTACTTTGTTTATGGTTGGAGACTAATCTTCATTTGAGAAGAGACTTTTGACTGACTAAATGAATGTACTGTCTAGGGGTGGAGTAGCACCTGGATTGAATGGAGAACTTGCTAAAGGAACAAGTTACACTGTATTTTGACTTTTTCTTTTCTGTGAAAGTTTGTTGAATAAATGGAGTTTACTATGCTGGTAATCCGAACACTAGAAGTTGCCTTTGCTTGGCATTACACTATCCTCCTTTGCTAGATACTGTGTGAGCACAGACATTTCACTTAATCTCTCAATGCCCTAAAACTAAATGGCAGATGACTTCCTGATTGGCTTTGGTGGAAAGAGTTTCTGCTTTCAATATTCCCCCAACAGATGACATCACATCACAGTTGGTTTAAAACTAACCAAAAATAAATAAATAAATGAGTAATTAAGTAAGTAAAAACAACCACAGCAACAAATTTACACTGCCCAAGTTGGACTTTGAGGATAAAAACACAATCAACTTCTAAAGCATTATAGAAATGAATTGTTTTTCTTTTTTAATGAAGATATTAGGAAAACAACTTATGTCCTTTTCAAATAGCATATTTCTTGTACCCCAATGTGAATTGCCCTACCTCTGCTCCCCCCAGACCCACAGTGTAGCTTTTTGGAAAAATGTAGATCAGGAAACAAACTAATGGGTTTTTCAGTAGATAAAACTTGAGAAAATAGGTTCAAAGTTTAACTTTGCTGCTTATTACTCCATGACTTTGGATAAATAATTTGCTCTTCCTAGATCTGAAGTTTCTTGTCTTTGAAAGGAGGGCATTTTACTAGACAGTCTCTGAGATTCCTTCTACCTCTACCTCTAATCTTTATTTGAGGGTGTAATATATTAATACATAACTCTTCAGGTGACGGAAAGATATGAATTTTAACATAGTACAAAAACCCACCCCAAGCCCAGCCAAATAAGAATCTCCTCTTTGGAAAAAAACTTGGAGGTATGTCATAGATTATTTAGCGGGAATGTGGTACAAGGGAGAGAATACTGACTTTAAAGTCAGATGACTTTGAATTTGAATTCTGATTATATTATTTTGCTATATATTTTGTGATCTTGGGCCAATTCCTTTCTGTGGACTCTGTTTCATTATCTATAAAATGAGAAAAGCTGAATTAGAGTTACTGTAAAGTTATTTTTAACAATAGTTTCATTAACTCTTTCATTTGTTTGTTTGTTTATCTATGACCCCACAACTGGTTGAACTACTTTGACTTTGTAGAGGGAGGATAGAAACTCTGGGAAATTGTGACTTAAACAAGGTCACAAGAAAATGAGTCTTGGGTCTAAGTCTTCATCCAGTGTCAATGACTTGTGTGTGAGTGTGTGTGTGTGCATGTGTGTGTTTGTGTGTGTGTGTGCATGTGTATGTTTGTGTGTGTGTGTGTGTGTGTGTGTGTGTGTGTGTGAGTATGTGTGTGTGTGTGTGTGTGTGCCTTTCTATCTGGACTATAATCAACCTGATTATTCTGTGTCTAAGTCAGAAGGTTTCAAATAGTTGCATTCATCCTTGATTTATTTTCATTAAGATAATTCATTGTGTGGGGTGGTATAGAGGCAGGAAAACTGCATGAACTCCCCCCATAACCACCTCAAATACCTATAAAATATGACTCTAAACAAATTTTAGATCTATAGTACCCACAAATGGACAGAGAGAAACAAATCTCTCACTGAAGGGAGCCCAGCAGGTGGACAGGAAGGGTCCATCACAACATGCTGAGAGCCAAGCCCAGACCCTGTGTGAGCCCACAGTTTTAGTCCCAGGGCACCCCCAACCAGCAGCTGCTGGAGTGGACTTATGGAAAGTGGATCACCAGCAGCTGTGGTGGTTTCCAGAAACATCAACACAAAAATTCCAAAGACAAAGTAAAAGGTCTGTGTAGAACTCTGTTGGAGCTTGGGGGGATGGAGAGAACATAGTCTGGCCTCTGCCCCTGGAACTAGAAGTGGCAGAATGGTGGCAGCCGTGCAGCTGCCTCCACATGGCTGCTTCAGAGCTCCTGGCCTGCAGATTGTAGAGGGGAACCAACTGACCATTCAGAAAGTAATCACTCTTGCTTTAACCTGCTTGGATCTGGATTGTGGTCTTGGGTGGTGGTCCTAAGGTGTGTGACCAGTGAGCCAGAGCTTTTGGGGGAAGCAGAGAAGGCACCCAACTAATAGCTCCAGCAGCTGTGAAAACCCTAGAATTTGGGACAAAACTCTTCCCTCTGAAAGCAGAGTTCTATTGTGGCAAAGAGCTCAAAACTCAAATTATTTAGTGGCAACATGAACAAGTAAAGGAAGCAAAGCAAGCACAGCAATCAAACCTTAGATTTCTTTTTGCGGGACAAAAAGGATCAAAGCATGGAATGGGAAGAAGACAACAAAGTCAGAACTCCTGCACCAAAAGCTTCCAAGAAAAATACAAACTGGTTACAAGACATGGAAGAGCTCAAGAAGGATTTTGAAAATCATGTAAGGGAAGTGGAGGAAAAATTGGGAAGAGAAATGAGAATAATGCAAGAAAATCATGAAAAGAGAGTTAACAACCTACTGAAGAAAATAACACCTTAAAAAATAGATTAACTCAAAAGGCAAAAGAGGCCCAAAAAGCCAATGAGGAGAAGAATGACTTAAAAAGCTGAATTTGCCAAATGGAAAAAAGAATCTCAAAAGCTCACTGAAGAGAACATTTCCTTCATAATTAGATTGGAGCAAATGGAAGCTAATGACTTTATGAGAAATCAAGATACTATTAAAGAGATACAAACAAATGAAAAAATATAAGGCAATGTGAAACATCTCATTGGAAAAACAATTGACCTGGAAAATAGATCCAGGAGAGATCATTTAAAAATTATTAGACTTGCTGAAAACTATGATCAAAAAAGAACCTAGAAATCATCCTTCAAGAAATTCTCAAGAATAATTGTCCTGATATTTTAGAACCAGAAGGCAAAATGTAAATTGAAAGAATTCACCTATCACCTCTTTAAAAAGATCCCAAACAGAAAACTCCTAGGAATATTGTAGCCAGGTTCCAGAGTTCCCAGATCAAGGAGAAAATATTACAAGCAGCCAAGAAGAAAAAAATTTGAATATTGTGAAAACACAATCAGGATAACTCAAGATCTACCAGCTTCTACATTTAGGGATCAAAGGGCTTGGAATATGATATTCTGTTGGTCAGAGAAGCTAGGATTAAAACCAAGAATCACCTACCCAGCAAAACTGAGTATAATGTTTCAGGGGAAAATATGGTCGTTCAATGAAATAGACAACTTTCAAGCATTCTTGATGGAAAAAAAAAACAGAGTTGAATAGAAAATTTGACATTCAAATATAAGAAGCATGAGAAGGTAAACAGGGAAAAGAAATCATAAGGAACTTATCAAAGTTTAAGTATGCATTTACATGGAAAAAATGATAATTGTAACTTATGAAACTTTTCTCAGGATGAAGAGAGTTGAGGCGAATATAAATGTATATGTATGTATGCATATATGTATATATATATACATATATATATATGTCTATATAGGAGGTTATATGTGCATATGAATATATATGTGAGTATGTGTATATATGTGTACAGGTATACATAGAGAGGGGGCACAGGATCAATTGAATATGAAAGAATGATATTTAAAAATAAAATTAAGAAGTGAGAGAGTAATATAATGAGAGGAGATAGGGAGAGACAGAATAGGGTAAATTATCTCATATAAAAGAGGCAATGGAAAACTGTTACAATGGAGGGGAAGAACAAGAAGGCAAAAGGGAATGGGTCAACTTTACCCTCATTGAATTTGGCTTAAGGGGGGAATAACATACATAATGATTTGGGTATCTTACCCTACAGGAAAGTCAGGGGGGAAGGGGATAAGAAGTGGGACAATAGAAGAGAGGGCAGATGTGGGGGGTAGTTAGAAGGACACACTTTTGAAAAGGGATGGGGACAAAGTAGGAAAGAACAAGTGGGAGTGGGATAGGATGGAGGTAAATATATACAGTCTTTCACAATATATCCATTATGGAAATGTTTTGCGTAACTACACACATACAATCTGTATTGAATTGTTTATCTTCCCAGTAAGGGTTGGTGATGATGGAAGAAGGGAAAGAATCTGGATTTCAAAATTTTGAAATCAATTGGTTTTTTTTTTCAATTATTATTGTTGTTACTACTATTATTATTATTATTTACATGCAACTGGAAAATAAGATATACAAGCACTGTGGTATGGAGATCCATCTTGCCATATCAGAAAGTTGGAGGGGATGTAGGATGAAGGATGATATAGGAGAGAAGAGATCAGGGGAGTGGGTACACAATTGGATCACTTTTTTTGGGGTGGCGGATATGGGAAAGACAAGGAGAAAATTTGTAACTCAAATTCATGTGAAAATGAATGTTGTAAACTAAAAATAAACATAAAATTTAATTTAAAATAAGATAAATCATTGTAATTCTAACAATGAGAACAGTCCCAACATGAGAAAGGTAGTAAGTATTATTTGGTGGTTGGAAGGTTCTCCTTCACTTGGGGTCTTCAAGGAAAACTTGTTACCCTTTGTCATATATATTATAGAGAAGATTTTTGTTCATGTTGGACTAGATTTGATTTGAAGTCTCTTTTTTTGCTGCAATTCTATGATTCTGTGATTTGTCATTTCTATATTATAACATGTAGACCTTATATAATAAATGATGACCTGTCTTTTCCTATATGTAAATCCTATTTTATTAATTATTCTTCATGTCATTTACATATTAATTGTACCATTATCTTCTTTCTTAAAGGTGGAATCACCAAGTGTCAGAATTTGAAGGGCTCTTAAACCATGAAACATTGCTTTGAATTCTGATATCTGTTACTTCCTGTGAGTCTGAACAAACTGCTTATGCCCTCCGAGACTCAGTTTCCTCATTTGAAAATGAGAGACCTTGAATAGATAATACTCCCTTTTTCAATAATTTGCATAAGAAGAGGAATTTGTGAAAGCTAGAAGAATTTTTTGACCAAAGCATGTTAGAGGTAGAAGAAAGAATATTGAATGTCAGAGTCTGAACTTGGAGTCAGGATAGAGCTGAGTCTAAATTCCTCCTTTGTCTCTATCAGTGACCTTGAATAACGTCCCTAATCTCTCTGTGCTTCACTTTCTTCATCTGTAAAATGGGAATAATAAATTCTGTAGTACCTACTTCAGAGAATTTCTAGGTTCAAATAAGACAAAATGGGTTAAATGCTTAGTAAACCTTAAAAACAAATATAAGTGCCAGGAATCATAATTATAATTAAATAGCATAGAATAGAATTTTTGAGCTGGGAGAGACATAAGAACATAGGAAATTTGAGTTAGAAGGGATATTATCAAGGTTGAACCCCTCTTTTTTTACATATTGAAAAATTGTTCCAGAAAGCAAAAATGACGACCACAAGGTCACAGAAACAGAAAGTCTAGCAGAGACTAGAATGTATTGCATATTAAATTATCTGTGACAACAAGTATAGAACCATACCAGAGAGAAATCTAGGCTAATTACTATGACAATTTTTAAATATTGATATCCCTTCTATGAATATTTCACCTATAGATGCAATTAAAACTCAGAAACCTCTCTCTGCTAGACCTGTCCTCTGACCGTCCTAGTATTTGTATCTTGACCAATTGTAAATCACTACTTAGCAGTGATGTGGCCTTTAGAATGTGAACTTCAAAAGGTTGAACACAGGCAGAGTTTCTTCTCTGTTTGAAAGAAAGTTCACACATGCCATGGAAGCAATGGCCCAGTGAAAACCCTGGCAATTTCCACTTGAAACATTGAAAGCCAAAAGTTGTTAATGTGGTCCAGGGAACTCAAAAGATGAAAATGATAACTTACATTCCTAGAGGAATTTAAGGTTTACAACAAACGTTCTTCACAACCCTAGGAGATGGAAAATACTCTGTTTTATAAGTAAGGAACCTATGATTCAGAATGCTGAAGTATTTCCCTATGATATTATCCTTAGAATAACATAGATAACAAGTATCCAATGGGGAACTCAATCCCAGAACTCCTGAGTCTAAGCTCATTGCTCTTGCCACCATACCACGTGGCCAATTATAGGTTCAAAAGTTTCGGACGCCTCCAAATTAAAGATTTCCATTATTTGAGATGGTCACATCGACCAAATGAATGAACACCAGAAGCCACCCAATGCAACTATTCAATGAAAGTTAATCTTACAGTTAACATTGTTCAGTCCTTTCGGACATGTCCAACTCTTTCTGACCCCCAAAGATACTGGAGTCTTTTGCTATTTCCTTTTCCAGATCAATTTATAGATGAAGAACTGAGACAAACAGGATTAAGTCACTTGTCCAGGGTCGCAGAGCTAATTAGTGTCTGAGGCAAAGCTCCACAGATCACATACCTAATGAGTGGTTATCCAAACTTTGATTGAAGACCACTCATGATGATGGCTGAACCCCATTAAAATGGAAGTTTGTTCTACTTGAGGGTATTTTACTTCTTTGTCAGAAGCATTTATTCATTTATTTAATTTTTTTAATATTTTATTTTAATTGTGGAGGGCAGTTAGGGTTAAGTGACTTGCCCAAGGTCATATGGCTAGTTTTGTGTGTGGGTTTGTGTGTTTGTGTGTGTGTGTGTGTGTGTGTGTGTTAAATGTCTGAGGCCAGCTTTGTACTCAGGTACTCCCAACTCCAGGGCCAGTGCTCTATTCACTGCACCACCTAGCCACCCCAGAAGCATTTCTTTACATTAAAAAGGTACTCTGCTATTTCTACTCACTGTTTCTAGTGATCCTTTCTAGGACCAAATAAATAAATTTAATCTCTTTTCCACATGACAGCTCCTCAAACCTTTACAGATAGCAAGCATTTCTTCCTAAATCTCTTTTCTGGGCTAAACATACCTTGTTCTTTCAAGTGATCCCTTATATAACAGTTCTGGTAGGTTTGAATTGACTGCCTTGGTGAGGATGGGGCTAAGTCATTAAAAACAGTTGTAGTCATAGTAGAGAGGGAAGTAAAGTGATCATGGGATTGGAACTGTAGGGTAGAGTCTTGTGTGGAATTGTTTTTGAGAGAAAAGAGAGAAAAAGGGAGAGGGACAGAGAGAGGGGAGAGGGGAGAAGGAAGAGGGACAGGAGAAAGGGAAGGGGAGAGGGAGGTAAACGGGCACATCAAAAGCCACAACAGAAGTAAATGGAAGATGATTTCCAGGAGACTGACTCTAAGGCTTGTAGAGTCCAGAGTCCTTGCCTTTCCTCAGCTTGCAGCTCAACTTATTAAGAGAATACAGTTGAGAGAAACTGAATTAAGACTTCTTTAAGCAACAACTGGAGCAATGGTATATCTTCACTGCTCTGATTCTCTCTTCTGTTTCATTGCTGTGCAGACAATATGTAGAGGGGTTCATTGCTATGTATTTGATTTAAATTTTTATTTTATTTTATTTTAAATTTTTTATTTTATTTTTAAATTTTAAATTTAAATAAATATTTTATTTATAAAATATTTTATTTTATTTTAAATTTTATTTCCTTTTTATATCTTACTTTATTTTAGTTATTTATTTATCATTTCTTTAATGTTAGACTGGTATTTCCTATTTCACTCTGGTTGCAAATGAAAGCGTTAACTCCAGTCTGCATCCCACTCTTGATCAGTAGCAGGTCAAGTTGAACTTGCTTATTTTGCATTTGTGATGCTTTGTGCCCCTGCTTCCACTTCCTCAGCCAGAGGTACTAGAGGGGTGTGCTACCATGATCTTACTATACACATTTTTCCTTTTTTTTCTTTTTTTTTTTGCTCTTTCAGCATTATTGAAATCATTAGAAACAATGTCATCCGTACAGTGTTATGGGCCAAAGTAGATTTTTTGTGGACTTAGCTAGAAGCAGCCCATATTTTCCAAGTATTTTTAGAGGATACTATATTCTAAATTTCACCAATTCTTCAAAAACAACTTACCATTTACTATTTGGAATACTGTCATGATAATAGTTACATAACTCAGGACATAACTAGGAGTTGTCCTAGTGTGGGGTTTCTGGTCACTGAATCCGTAATGCTTAGTGTTAGAAATGTGATTATAAAAGGTACATGAGATAGTGCCAGCAAATAGCCATTGTGATATATACAGGACTTGGAAAGAATGAACCTTGACGGAAAAAACGTTGTTGAGTAAGGATGGTAAAGAGGAACAGAGGAATTAATGTCCAGAAGTCTATGATTACTAGAAGCCATAAGAAAACAAAGAGATACACCTATTCCTGGAAGTTGAAGGTTAGATCACGTTTGAAATGTTACCCCCAGAGGCTCGCTCAGTCCAGGGAGTAAATGATCAGCAGGTCCCCTGGGAATGACATATGTAGAATAATGTTTAGGCTTTCCAGTGGAGAGGACAGAAGACTTTTGAATCCAGGTTATCCTCCTTTCCCATAATGATGGGAAAGCAAAAGCCAAGTGCTTTGAATCCTATTGAAGCCAGACTTCTTAACTTTACTACGTCTTCTTCCTGGTGCTTCATGGTATTCCACAAATGTAGGCCAATTGGCTAGAGTCCTTTGAGACAGGCAAAAACGCTTGTCCAAGGCCAAATCCTCTTGTAGGTGATGGGATCAGCTGGAACAACCTGGTAGGATAAAATGGCAACCTTTTCTTCCCACCCCAGACCCATGTGGGGTTGCTAGCAACCACGTTCCAGGTGTACACTGTGGGGAGGTAGAGGAGCAATGGGGGTGGCCCCCATGGGGAAGGCCCAACTTGTCTGTCACTGGTCCTCCACGGCGGAATCAGGGAGAGTTAAGCCCAAGGTGATGTAGCAAACATAGGTCCATGGCAGCCCTCTGTGAAAGGCTGTACACATTTTTCTTAACAGTGTGAAGCCATTATGAAAACTGGTCATGTACTAAGGTGTAAAGAATAACCAAAAATGTAAAGAAGGGAGAAATAATAAACATATTCTTTACGTCATAAGGTAAAACAAATCCCTACACAAGAGATACAGACGGAAACAGGGAGTAAGTAATGGTGTCCTCAACGTCAAAGAGCAAAGCACAGAAACACGTCAAGAAGTTGATAGGGAAGTTAGGCGGCACAGTGAGCGGTCGGGAGAGCCGAGCCTTGAGTCAGGAAGACGCACTGGCTGAGCTAAAGTCCAGCCTCAGACACTTACTAGTTATGTGACTCTGGGCAAATCATTCAACCCCGGTTCCTCGTCTGTAAAGTTTGTTGGGGAAACAAATGGCAAACCACTCCAGGGCTTCTGCCAAGAAAATGCAAACTGCATCATGAAGAGTCAGATATGACTAATAAAGCGACTGAACAATAACAGCAATAGCAAAGAAGCTGATTAATAATGAGTCAATATGCCACACTTTGTGGGACATTTTTATAAGCTGCCCTCAGAGGAACATGTATACTTCTTAAAACTTATATTAATAAAATGGTGGGCGTGGAGAAGCAAAGCTAAATGCTGAGCATGAAATTTAAAAAGGGAGAAAGTTAGTAATTTAGCTAATTCAAAACAAGTAAAAATAATGAAAATCAATGGACAAGTAGAGATACTTGAAATAGTTTAAATGATCATATGGTAGATAAACTCAACTAAAAGTTGTGCTATTTTTAAAAGATGAATGTCAACAAATTATCAGCTGATGAAGGAAAGAGAGAGGGGAACTAAAAAATAAACTGAAAGGCAGATAGGCATAGAATGAATGAAAATTTCAAGGTAATAGTCTCCTTGGAAAGACTTGGGCTCAAGGAAAAGAATCTAAGAGTTGGATTTTTCATAGCAGTGGAAACAAAGTTAACCTTGGCTAACTAGAAACCAGGATCAACACACACACACACACACACACACACACACATACACACATGCAACACACCCTCTACAAAGGGAGGTATGGAATCCTCACAGGTAGAAGGAATTTTAGTGACCATAGTCCAAATCTTTTAGTTTGCAGTTGAGGCAACTAGGGTCCAGAGAAGATCTTATCCTGCCTTGTAGCATCACAGGCACAGATCCAAAGATGGAAGGGACCTTAAATGTAATCTAGTCTAACCCTCTCATCTCATAGAAGAGGAAACTAAGACTAAGAAAGGTTAAAATGTCTTGTCCAATTCACATATGGAATCAAGTAGCACTGCTAGGATTCTGGGATAGCTATGTGGCTGAGTAGAGAGAGTGCCTTGCCTGAAATTGGGAAGTCTCATCTTCCTGAGTTCAAATCTAACCTCAGACACTAACTAATTATGTGACCCTGGGAGAGTCACTTAATCCCATTTGCCTCAGTTTCCTCATTTGTAAAATGAATTGGGAGAAGGAAATGGCAAACCAGTTCAATATGTCTGCTAAGAAAGCCCCAAATGGAGTCCTGAAATGAGACACAACTGAATCTACTAGACAACAACAAACTGAGACTCTAATGTAGGTCCTTTGATCCCAAATTTATGCCTCTCTGATCTAAATTCATGTAATAATGAAACAGTAAAATACTCAGAAACTAACATCAAAGTACAGTTTGCTAACAATTGCTTCATAAAGACTTGACAGCATGTTTTCTTGAACAATAGAGTATTTCAATGGTAAACAAATTGCATTGGGCAAAGAAATGAATTGTTTGTTTTTGTTTTCTTTTTTTACTGACTTGTAGTTATAGTCCAAGGAAGGGCAGATCAGGAGCAATTTTAAAAAATGGACATAAGAGATAGCAGTAAAAACATGGAGGTGGGGAGAATAATTTCTGGCAATACAGTATGACCTTTATGAATAGAATTAATCTCCAGTCATCTCAGAAGTAAATCAAACACATTGCTGTAGAACTGCTATATGTTGAAATAGAAAGGACACTGGACCTATATATCAAGGATTTTTCTGGGACTTGTGGCTCTGCCACTTACCAGTCATGTGACTCTGAATTAATTCTGCCACGTGAGCTTCCAGTTCCTCATCTGTAAAATGGATGGATAATACCTCTACCATTTACTTCAGTGGTCATATGGAGCAAATGTCATAAAATATGGGAATAACCTTATAACGCATTAAAAAGTCTCAGATCTTAAATTGTATTTCCTAGTGATATGATAAAATCCTTATCTGGCTCTCCCTTCTCTCAATGACATCACTATGAACATCTTGTCTTTATTTAAAGTTCCCTATGTTTGTAAAATGATGTCTTCTTCATAGATCTTTCTGAGAGGCATCATGATGTTAATGAAGCGTCTCAGAGACAGAAAATCTGCATTGCCTCTGGGCAAATCAATATCACCCTATGAGCCTCAGTTTACTAACTTAGAAAACAGGAGAGCAAAGGCAATAAAAATTTTATTATCTATTTCTATCGAGTCATTGTGAAGAAAATGGTAAATTTGCAAGTGCAATATCAATTCAAGATTTCAGAAACCACAAATACCAGACTTACATTGGAAAACTGTTATGTGTTCTAACTATTAACAAAGGAGTCAGAAAAAGAAATACTATGTTAGATGACCATGAAGTAGTATTAAATTAGTTTTACTATAATAGTATTACACTGATTTTGATTAATAGAGTAGAATTATAGAAAGCATTATATATAATATGTAATATGTACATAATATTATATATAATATAATACACCATATATATATAATATGGTGGTATAATATGTATATTAGTATTACACTGATTTTGATTAATAGAGGAAAACAAGAGAAAAAATATTCAATTGTAATTGTATTCAATAAGCCAGAAACCTGAAAATGACACCCTGTCCAACTGGAAAGAACAGCTAAGAGCTATTGAAGGCATACATCTTATCATTTCCTTCTAGATAATTCTTCCATCTACATAGATGATCGGTAAAATAATAGAAAGAGCATTGGCTTGGCATAAGGAACAAATCACTAAATATGAATAATATTATTATTTCCATTTTACAAAGAATGTAATAGAAATAAAGGGACACAAAGTGACTTGTCAAAAGACATAGATTTCATTGGTAGCACATCTTAGATTAAATCCCAAGTTTCCTGATTTCTACATCAGTATTCTCTTCATCATACTAATTTCACCATAAATTACAAGGCATGCTAGTTTCAGAGAAATATAACTCATCCTAATCCTACTACAGAAAAAAAAAATAGTTGGCACAGTGAATAGAGTACTGTGCTTGAGAGTTAGGAAAGGCTGGGTTCAAATCCTGCCTCAGACACCTACCATGTGACCCTAGACAATTCACCTTTTATTGGTCTTTATCCCTATTGTATATACAAGTTCTTCTTCCCAGGGTGGTTATGAAGATAAAATAATATTAGTAAAGCACTTTGGAAACCATAAAATACTATATAAATTCTACTTAACACAAGGAATATTGTAAATCATGCTCCAAGGTGTCAGGGAGAAAGGGATAGGAGTAAAAGATTTTACAATACCCAGAGGGCTTAGGACTGTGGATTCCAAAATAAGAAAAAGGAACCTAGTATAAAATGAAGCTCAAGATGGGACAAGGACAAGAGTTTGGGGGTGTAAGGTGTGACCAGTGAGAAAAGATGGAAAACCAGATGGAAAATTCCCCTTACAAGGCAAATTACTGGCTTTCTTTTTACATATGTGCACATGTACATTTGCATGTAGATGTGTGCTACACATTGGGTCAGAAACTTTTTTTTGAACAGAGAAGAAAAGGAAAAAAATGAAAGAAAGGAAAAGGAAAGGAAAAGGGGGGATATTCAATGACAAAATTGCTTCAAGGAGACACTTCGCAGTATATATTTCCGCAAGAGAGAAGAAGATGGAATCCAGGCTCCCTTTATCTAATTTAAACACCTGGAATCCTTGAAAGAACACAGGCACTTAAACTGGAGAGAGCCCTTTAGCTAAACAAACATGTGATAGTCTTTGTTAAAAACAAAGACCTGTAGCTTCAAGAAGAAAATCACAGAGATGGAGAAAAATCATAGACTTTGGGAACTATCCCTAAATTCTATAGTGATTAGGAGGCTAAATGAATTAGTTTAGCAATGGCTTTCCTAGAACAATGCTAGGAGATTGGGATTTTGATACCAGCCATTTTGATTTAAATAGGCTACATTTTCTGATTTAGAGAAATAATTAAAATGCAAAGGTCTTATTAACCTTTTTTTGAAATTGTCTTTTTGAAATGTCTTTTTCCCTTCATAGATTATCAATAAGTTTTCAACCTGGGCTCTCCTCCCCTTACATAGGCAGATAAGTGGTATTATGGGTTGAATGCTGGAACTGTAGTTAACAAGAGCAAAGTTCACAGCTGGCCTTGATCACTTATGGGCTATATAACTCTGGACATGTCACTTCCCCAATCTCAGCTTCATTTTCTTTATTTGTAAAATGAACATAATAACAGTACCTGTCTCAAAGGGCCATTGTGAACATCAAAGGAGATACTTGGAAAGCTGAGACTAATAGATGTTATCAAATATGACCAAGAGCATATTTGCAACATTGCTTCCATGACTTTGTGGCTGCAGACTTCCAGAGATTTTTTCAACATTCAAAGAACTGAATCTGTCCATAGAGTGTGCTGTTTATTCAACAGTTGTCAGATTTGTCATATGGCTCCAGCTACCTGTTCAGTCATTTTTCAGCTGTCTGATTCTCCATGACCTCATTTGGGGTTTTCTTGGCAGAGACTCTGGAGTGATTTGCTATTTCCTTCTCCAACTCATCTTACAGAGGAGGAAACTGAGACAAACAGGGTTAAGTAACTTGGCCCAGGTCACATAGCTACAAAGTGTCTGAGGCCAGATACGAACTCAGGAAGATGAGTCTTCCTGACTCCAGACCTGGCACTCTATCACTGAGCAATCTGACCGCCTTGCTAGGTTTAAAATATTTAAGTAGTGAACTGAGGTGGCAAATATCATGACTTGGTATATTTTTCATTAAAAAGTTTATTTTTATTTGAAACCTTATTTCATGGTACTCCTCGTGACAAATACAAACAAATGGACTGAAATAATATTATTATTATTATTAATAACAACAATGATAATAACTAGCATTGGTACACCACTTACTCTGTGCCAGGAACTGTACTTGGCACTTTATAATTATTATTATCTCATTTGAGCTCTCACTGTGATGCAATTTATAGTCTCACAAATCATTGAGGATCAAGCTGAGGGGAATTTGGTATGAATAAAATCTTCCAAGGGATACGCGCACACACACACACACACACACACACATACATGCATTTCAATATCATAATGGTCACAGAGATAGTGAAAACTATGCTTGAGAATGATTCAAAGGTAGAAGAAGGAGGAGGAGGAGGAGGAAGAGAAGGACAAGGAGGAAGAGGAGGAAGGAAAGGTGGAGGAGGAGGAAGAAGAAGAGGAAGAGAAGAAGAAGAAAAGGAAAAGGAGGAAGAAGAGGAGGAGGAGGAGATGGAGGACGAGGAGATGATGATGATGATGATGATGATGATGATGATGAGGATGAGGATGATGATGATGATGATGATGATAGAAGGAGATTTATTTCACAAAAATTAAGAACATTGAAAACCAGAAAGGGCATAGAGGTGACTGTGAAAAGCAAAGCAGACAATTTCAGTCACATAACATTAAAAATACCTTTGTACCAACAAAATAAATGCAGCTAAAAGGAAAAGATGAACTATCAATCAGGAATAAATTAGTATCAGATGTTCTGATTAAAATCTGAAACCCAAACTAGAGGAAAATGACAGAGGATAGAGCACTGGACCTGGAGTCAGGAAGACTCACCTTTATGAGTTCAGACCTGGCCTCAAATATTACCTATGTGACTTTGGGCAAGTCACTTAACTCGTTTTTGCCTCAGTTTCCTCATCTGTAAAATGAGCTGGAGGAGGAAATGACAAATTGCTCCATATGTGACCATGGGCTGTCTCTTAGCACTGTCTCTTTTTTTTCCTGTTGGCCTAAGTATGGTGCTAAGATCTACCACTGTTGTGAGGTCACTCAGGAACAGCCTTGTGAGTAAACTTTTCTAATAAATCTATATACTCTTCACACTGGCAGGGACTACTCCTTTCTTCAGTATCTCAGTACCTTTTCATTATGGTGGGTCCATTACTCCAGACCAGCTGTTCTCAACCTATGAGTCACAACCCCTTTGGGGGTCGAACGACCTTTTCACAGGGGTTACAGGGGTCGCCAAATCGGAAAACAAGTATTTCTGATGGTCTTAGGAACCCAGACACCACTCCTCTATCAGTCTCCAGGCAGGTCTGCCCACATGCAGATACGCCCACATACTAGAATTAAAGGGTTGAGGCATTAGGAAGGTTGAGAACCACTGCTCTAGACAGTTTGCACTTTACAGTAGGGAATCTTTATGCTGAGAATACAAAAGAAGGAAAAAAGAAAAAACAGAACCCCCCCCCCCAAAAAAAAGCAAAACAAAAACCTCAATAACTAATCATTTTCATTTTGAAACAGGAAATTTTCCATTCTTTTCACAAAAATTGGAGTACTACCTGTACTTCCCCACCCCCCAGTAATGAACGATACCTAACCCTACATTACTTAGGTTTTGTAATTTATCATTCTTCTATCTCCATATAGTATTTTTCCCTCTCTAATGATACCTGCTAACATGGTATTATCTAAAATATAAATTAAACAATAGTGCCCTAAACAACTTGTAACTTTTGGAAAGAACCGGACAAGGGTCTCAGAAATTGCTTTTAGAAATCCTGTCTTGCCCTGGAGCATTTTCCCAAAACAAAGGGTTTTGAATAGTTATTTTAATCTAGTTTCAAGACAATCCCACAGCACAGACTGGTATGCAGGAGATTGAAATTTCACTTGATTCCCCGTCCCTGTTTTTCAATCTGATGGTCAGAAGAAAAATGTTAATATCTTAGTAACTGGTTTTCTGATGTGGAAACAGGGAATGCCAAAGCCATTATATAAGGTTGCATTTTTAATCAATAGTTTGTAAAGGGAGGAAGGAGGGAATATTATTCTCATCTCCACACTATAATATCTAGCGGGCAGGAGAGGTAGAGATGAAAGGACCAATATGTTGAAATCATACTTTCTTTGTTAATATACCATGTATCCAATTGATTATATAAGGGAATTAGCTGTTTATTGACAGGTAAATCTGCATTTCAGAACGGACAATATTTTTTTCTTTAGATTATTAGAAAAAATAAATAAAAGACATGGTAGTAGCTTACTTAAGGACACGCAGTTAATAAGGAGAGAGGTCCATAGAAATATCAAGTCATAAAGCTTCATGATATGATGCCAATAATAAGCAATTATAGAGTACTAAGGTTTGCAAAGTTCATTGTATGTTACCTCATTTGATTCTAACAACCCTATGAGGTAGACACTATATCAGCACCATTTGGCAGATGAGGAAACTGAGACTTAGTAAGGTAAAGTGACTTACCCAGGCTCCCATAGCTAGTATGTGTCTAATTAAGGATTGAAACTCAATTCTCCTAACAATAAGTTCAGCATTCTATGAACTGGGTCACCTAGCTGAGATATTATTATTTAACGAATTAATTGTCCTTAAATCACATTTTAGGGTAGGGTAGACCCAACCAAATAAGGCATGGTAGGGTTCATCTTCCAGCTAATTCTATCCATTTTTAATTGCATTCACAAGGGTGAAGGTGTTGGTGGTGGGAAGCTTTCAAGTATTTCCCAAATCACACTCTATAAATTAGGCCTGTGCATAAGAGTAAATATTAAGTATCTTTATATTTAGGGATGATCTAAATATTTCATCCACTAGAAAAACAAAGATAGAGTTGTTATAACAATTAAGACTTTGGTTAAACTAGAGGACGCTGTCATCTGCTCCATGTTGATTATTGTTCCTCATAACTGAAACTAGGCTGGGTGACCAGAAATTTTACCAAGGACACCAAAACTTAGAGGGCACAAAAATTAAAAACACACAAACTTTCTGTAGCTTAGAAAAAACTGAGTTTCTCACCTAGCTGGCCAGAATAAATATTTAAAAAAGGAAGCTACAGCAATTGATTCAACTTCCAACTCAACTGAATTTGTCTTAATTGCTTCTTACATTCATTTTGTGTCATGAAGCACAAATTAGATTCGAGGGCATCTTCCGTGGCACTCATCCAGAGGGGGCACGATGGCTAGTGACCTCTAGATTACTCACTCAGAAACGCAGAAACCCAGGATTGAAGATACTCACTTTGAGCCAATCCCAAAATTTCTTGTTATATGGAAAAAATTATTTAAAAATTGACTCAGGCCCAAATCGTTTCTCTTCCACGGGCATCCAACTTGTTCCTGTGTGTTTTTGTTTGTTTTGCTGTTGTTTGCTTTTGTTGTTTCCTCTTGCTTTTGGTTTTGTTTGGGAGGAGAGAATTTATGGGGATTGAGATAAGCCCCCTGGTGTTCAGGTAATTCTGATGTGTCATATTATGTCAACACTGATCACCAAATAAGAAGGGATTTAAAGGAATCAGTGGTGTTGCTTGTATAACAGGGAGAGTGAGTTTTGCATGAAGAACCTTAGCTTTGATTGTCCCCAGTGAGTCTTGTTGAGGTTAAGTCCTCTGTGTGTGTGTGTGTGTGTGTGTGTGTTTGTGTGTGTGTGTGTGTGTGTGTGTGTGTGTGTGTGTGTGTACACATAGCTTTAGAGGCAGAAGTTCAGCTCAGGGAGGGGAAATGACTTGTCCAAAGTCACATTAGTAATAATTGTTTGAGACAGTATTTGAACCTGAGATTCTTTGACCCCAGGTAGAGTATTACCTTTCTACTATCCCAAACTATAGCATAATCTATAAAGGTGCAGAGGTGCATAGGATGTCATACTTCATTGTAAACTAGTGCATTTTTATCCTATCTGCAATTGTCATTCTACTCTCCTCCCTACTTTTGAGTACTTCAAAGGATACCTCCAAAGTTACTCTCCCATTATACTTTTGTCTGTCTCCTTTTTCAAAACTACGTCTGGATCTAGAATCCAAGATTTTGGGTTTAAATCTCGTTTCTGCCAATTTCCAGTGTTGTGTCGTTGGGTAACTCTCAGGCACAGTTCCTCATATACAAAATTAGTGGGGGTACAGAAGGAGCTGGGGAAGACATTGTACCAGATGATTTTCACTATTATAAACCTATGTAACTATGATCTTTCAACCCCAAATGATCGAATGATGTAGGGCCTGGCAATCTTAGAAATGGCATGGACCAGGTTAAAAGGTAACATTTTGAGGAAGAAGTAGAGATGAAAAAAAAATATTTCACCATTTCTTAACATAACATATTTCATCAATTTAGAATGAAAAACGTTTTAAGAGGTCAGTTATTCAAGGTCTTTTACTTTATAGGTGAGGAAAACAAGGCCCAGAGCATTTCCATTACTTGCTCAGGGTCATACAGATCATTATTCTATTTGAACCCATTTTTTTGACTCTTCATCTATTACTCTTTCCAGTATTCTTTGTTGCATGCTAGTTTAACAACATACAGTTAACCAACCCCCAAATATGTTGGAAGTTGACTAGTTGTATAGAGGAAGCAATTTATAGGTTCCCAAGGTTGTATCTTAAATACCTCTCCTTTTGGAACCAGCATCATCACAGGAGCTAAACATTATAGGGACCAATGGAAGTAGAGAATGAATTTCTCACTCTTTAGCCGATACTCATTAAAGTCCATCAGTGGGATGATTGGAGAATCCTGTGCTGTTGGCAATGCAGAATGCCTTGTGTAGTGAGAAAAAAGAAAGCATTTCATTTTTCAACCCAGATCAAGCAGGAAACAAGAATGTGTTTGGAGAGTTCATTTGAGTCTCTTTTGGTTCTTTCCTAAACAATCTGCATCCAGTTGGGCACAAGTCACAGTGTATGCTGCCAAACCACCTGGCTCTGGGATTCTCTCTTAGCTTGCAAACTAATTACGGATAGTCCTTAATGGTTGTTGGTGAATGATAACATGAAGAGGCAGAAAATGAAGTGCAGGATCAGCCGTTAAGCAATTCAGAACATTCAAGGGACCCCAACACACTGGATGTCACACATTTGAGTAATAAGAAGGCAAATATTGATTTTGCTTTTTTGTTGTTTTCACAAGAAAAAACATAAGTAAAGATTTCTAGTTTCAGTTTAGTGGAAGATTTTGTATTCTGTGAAGTGCTTTTACATACATTTAAAACATCCATTTATCCTTTTGAAAATAATATTCTTTCTGGGTGGTGCAACAGAGTATTGGAACTGGAGTCAGGAAGACCTGAGTTCAAATCTAGCACAGAAACTTTCTCGCTGCGCAACACTGAGCAAGTCACTTATCCTTTTTTTCTTTTTTCTTTTTTTTTTTTGCCACAGCTTCCCTATCTGTAAAATGGGGATAATAATATCATCTACCCTCCAGATTGTTGTGAGGATCAAATGAGTTAGTAATCAGACTTGCACAACCTGTGGCCCAGCAAAGGATTTCAGGTCACCCAAGGAAAATGTAGAGGAAAACAGTTGGTCACTCAAAATCCTTCGTTGTGCCTTCGGTTCACTTATGGCCCACAAGCCACAATTGTGTGGGCCTCCTAAATAATTGTAAAGTGCTTAGCACAGTGGCTGGCACATTGTAAATTCTGTAGAAATAGTTGTTTTGGTGTTATTATTATTATTACTTTTTATTATTAATTCTCAGATCAAAATGACTCCTAGCAGGTACTAAAGAATATTTAATCTGCATTGGTTGGGTTTCAGAATCCAAACTAAACTTTTATTAAGCATTTACTGTATGTATAGCACAGTACTAGAAGCCTGGGATAAAGATAAGATTAAAATATGTCCTTGCTCTTGAGGGGCTTAGGAAGTGAAAGGTCCCTTAATCTTTGTCTATTTCAAAGGTGGCAAATGAAGTATACACATATTATTCTGATGTTGTTGAACTCCTAGTATTGGAAGTATTCAAGCAAAAACTGAATGGGCACCTTTTTAGAGAAGAGATTTCTTTACAGGGTGGGAAAGAAGAATATGGAGGGTAGGTGGTGGAGTAGAAGAAATGGTAGAGTATTGGATTGAGTAATGGATCTGCACAAGGAAATCTTGGCTTCCAATCATAACATAGTTGTTTGTGTAACCTGAAGGCTTATTCAATTTTTTTGGTCTCTTCCTCTTCAAAATAAAGAGCAGATGATCACTAAGTGCCTTCCAGTACTAAAGTAATATCAGTCCCAAATCAAGTCAACTAGCATTTGTTAAAACCCTGCTCTGTGCTAGGCAGTGTGCTTCATGCACAGTCGCTTTTATTTCAATTCAATATAATTAAACTAGCATTTGTAAGTGGCCTAATCTGTATCATTCAATATTCAAAACAATCAGGTTAAAAAAAATGAACCTGTCCTTGACTTTAAGGAGCTTGGACACTTACACTAGGATTCTATTTATAATGTGCTTAATAATATCATTAAACCAACAAAGAAAAAGAAAAGCAGAGTATTAATACTAGGAAGAGTAATATTTATTTTTTCTCAAAGTATTTTATTTGATCAAACATCTGGTGTTGCCATTTTTTCTCATTGAGGCGACTGATTTCCTTTGTTTGGTTCTTTTAATTTTGACTAAGTAAAACACTCCAGGTCACCATGGCTACAATAAACAAGGCAAGTGCCTAATAAAACCAGCAAAACATATCAAGAAGAAACAATACGAAAGTTACCATCAAAAGAACCCTTTAGGTACGATGGGATGAGAGAAATAATGGGAAAATACCTTGAAACTCAGGATATAAGACCTCATTCTGGAGAGGTGCCTCCCCCCAGACAACAACAACATCATCATCATCATCATCGTCATTGTCATCATCATCATCATCATCATCATTGACAACAACAATATTGTCAACAGCCCTGCCCCCACTATGAGGAACTTGAAGAAACTAGAGTTTCCTTTGCTGAAGAGGCTTAAAGGAGAAGAGGGTGTAGGATGGCAAATCCTCAAGTGAATGGCTCTCCCCTACACATGTCTCAAGGAAGAAGGAAGTATGCTTGCTGCCATTTTTTAACTTCCCAACTAAACTTATCCTTGCTAACTAGGTTTTAAGCTGAGATGCTTCTATTTTCTGAAGGACTACAAGTGTCCAAAGTGCCCTTGAAGCTCTGATGCCCTGGATAAAAGTCACACTTCTCCCACCCTAGTTAGGCCTCTCTCTCCTGTATCCCCCAAAGAACTAAAACACAAAAATATCTTCCAAGTAGAGTAGGTCTCAGACTTTTCCAATGACTATTTACATGGGGTCATATAACGGAGAGTTTGAAGGCCCTTCAAGAGTCATCTAGTCTGACTGAACCTTTCACTATACAAAAGAGGAAACTGAGGTTCCCAGGAGTTAAGTAACTTCTCCAAACTCACACATATGACCCTGGCAGGGGTAGAGACGGACTAGGAACTGTCCCTACTGTATAGATTGACTACATGACTATCTATGGAGTTACTTTAGTGACTCTAAAGTCAGTTTGGCCCCCTCATCCTTCTAGTTTCTTGTTGGAGAAGCAATGGTTTTTGATATGGGAGAAGCCTTAGAGTTCTTCTCTCCCAACCCCTTCCTTTTACAGAAAAAGAGCCTGAGGTCCAGAGAGGCCATGTATTGCCCAAACTCACCCAAGTGGCAGTCGCAGTATCTAACCTCGCACTTCCAGAATTCTAACTTTACCACAGTATCACCTATTTAGGGAATCTCCCATGGTATGCCAGGTTAGCCCTAGAATCTCATGTTCACCCATGAG
Source organism: Pseudochirops cupreus (assembly GCA_028627135.1). Lineage (NCBI taxonomy): Eukaryota > Metazoa > Chordata > Mammalia > Diprotodontia > Pseudocheiridae > Pseudochirops > Pseudochirops cupreus. The sequence goes on along the minus strand of CM053583.1, from coordinate 25,724,085 downwards.
ATGTAATCATCAGAGTTTTATGTTCATATATGAAGACACAATTAGGTTTTCATATATATGTATGTACATATGTAAATACATGTGTATATATAATACATATATATGTAAATATTTTTTTAAGAATTCTCTTTTTTTCCTCAAAACAGGGCAAATATAACCGTAGACTGAAAACAGCAATCATCATAATAATGATTAATCATAACTGACAATTTGAGTGCTGTTGTCTTGAAATACACCTGTGTCAACAGGCTCCCTGCAGTGGAATTTCTGTTACTGAAAGGGAATGCCCTCATTTGCATCCCCTGCAGGCAAAGGATCCTGGGTGCTGGTAGCAGATCTTTGCTGCAGGCTCAGCAGCACCTTAGCAGGGGCTTCCACACATATATCTTACTGGGTTCAAGGAAGTTAACGCATTGATGGCAGGCTTCATAAACAAAGATGATTTTTGTTATCACACAAGTTCAACTGCCTCTGGGTTGAAACAGGACAGCTGTTTAATAGCTTAGCACAGCACTAGGCAATGGAGAAGGGCAAGAAAGTGAACAACAGCCTGACTCAACAAACGTGTGTTCATTTGTAGCCACACAAATATCAGAATTATGCAGATAAGTTGGATACAATAGTGGGGACCCAAGAATTGAATGGTAAAGAAAACAACTGATTTGTAAAGAATTCGTAAATGATTACATTAATAATGTCATCATTACTGAGGCACATCTCTTTTTGGAAAACATGGAGATAATCACCACCCTTTGGCCCTAAATAATACATTTAAATGTTTTGCTACCTTTAAAATGACATATTTTGTTTTGACATTAGAGGCTATTTCCAGTGAATAACTGCCTGCCCACACACACACACAAACATCCTCATAAGCTAAATTAAAATTCAATGAACATTTTAAGTGCTTACTATACGCAAGGACATTTACTACACATGAGGGTTGTAAAGACAGTAGAAAAGTCTACTTGGGAATTGTGAAATACGCATGTAGCACATAGTTCTGGGGCTTGCTCTGCAAACACTCATTTTGACAATCGCATTAGGTAACTAGAGCTTGGCTACTATCCCTTTAGGCTTCTAGAGGATACCTCCCCTCGACCTTAGAGGCTGGGTGTTTTTATTTGTTTTTAATGCTAGTACATCAAGTCCTCATGTTGTGTGACCCCCAACAAATCACTATTTATTATCTCCCTGAAAACCAATTGACTTTACAAAATTTTAACAAGGATCAAAGTATAAAAATCTCTCTAATGCTAGCAAACCCCTATGTCTATATACTCATTTTTCTTGGTGAGAGAATAGACTCATATTTAAGATAATGGTTACAAATTATTTGTCACAACCAAATTTACTTCTAGTTAACATAGCCATTGGTTGAGTTGCTTTCTTGTTCACATCATAATGTCTTACAGGTTGGGTCAAGTGGGATGGCTGCTCAAGCCACTAAGCTGCTGAAGCTAATAGTTGACTCTGCTGTGAATTCCAAGTGATTTGACCCTAATCGCTCTTCCTTTTCTGCTACTCATTCATCTAGGAACAAGGAAAAAAAACACACACATTAGGAGGGGGAAAGCAAGCAAGCACAGGGCTGGGTATTTGTGGAGACTGAAGCTGGATAGAGAGATAAGACACCTTGTCTCAGATGGCAATCTACAATCACTTCTGCTATTGCAACCACACCTCTCCCCCCTCCACCACCTCTGCCAGGTTTTTTGAAACCAGCTAAGTGGCTTTCCACTACTATGTAGTAAACCAAAATGAAAGACTTGGAGGATAGCTGCGAAAGCTTAGAAAGGAGAATGGGGGACAGGAAAGAAGGAAACAAAGAAGGCCAACAAGCTTCCATCCTGAATTTTAAGTTGGAGGATTGGAAGGAAGGAGTGAAACAAATACTTATCAAATGCCTACTATGTGCCATGTGCCATACTAAGTGCTTTATAAACATTATCTAATTTGATCTTTGCAACCATGCTGAGAAGTTCAGACTATCAGTATTCCCACTTCATAGATGAGAAAACTGAAGCAAATTCAGAAAATTGAGTTCAGGGACTAGCCCATAAGGCTAGTAATTATCTCAGGCAGGAATTGCAATCAGCTGTCCCCCATTAGAGATCACAGAGCTCTGTCCACTGCTAGATATACATGGGTGCCTTTAGTTATCCATTAAAACAAAATGTACGGGCTCAGAGATGGGGCCCTTATTGGTAGGATGCTTTATTTTTCACACCTCTCCACACATAAACAAGTAAAACAAAGTATATAAAATTATACAAATTACATTAACAAAAATGGTTTTTTTTAAAAGAATACTGTGCTCTCTTGTTTTTGCATCATCTTCATTTCCAAATATATCCCTCCCTCAACTCCTACTCAAAAAAATCACCCTTTATGAACTAGTGCTTATTAATTGTTCACAGAAAGCTGGACCTATTATTTCGTGGTAGAGGAAACAATTCAGATCAACAGATCAAAGTAAAGTCTTAGAGAATTTTCTGAATCACTGAAAGGCTGAGAGATTTTCCCAAGATCCCATAGCCAGTGTTCATCAAAGGCAGAAAATGAATCTAGTTCTTCCTAATTCCCTACTCAATAAACTATAATAACTCAGTTTTGAAAATAGAGACAGGGCAGTAAATCTAAAAGTGGAGAGATAATTCAATGCATGTAGAAACAGACTGCATTTGACCTAGAAATCATGATTTCTTCTCAAATAATCAAAAATTTGCTGAGTGCTGTATCAGCAAGCACCCTACCATACCCAGGATGGCTGCTAGCATAGGTTCTTAGATCTGCTTTTCTGAAGGAAAGCAACTCAAAATGGGTTAACAATCTTACTTTAATCAATCAAACATATATCATTTACCTAGCTCAGGGGAAAAAGTCAATGCCCTGAACTTCAGAGAATGCAAACAGAATACACATAAGTTACAAGCAGACAGAGAAACAAATCAGCAGATGGGCTTCCAGTCATCTGACCATCCATACCTAGTTAGTTACCAGACAGGGAAGCACCAACATCTGGGTTTTCAAAGCTGGGGGGCTCAACGGCTTCCCAGAGTCTTGTCTGGCCAAATCACACAACTCTTTCCAAAGTGAGCCCCAAAGCAAAAACTCACACCAGGGTATACATAGCCTTCTCCTGGATCAGAGAATATCACAGCCCTCTTGACCCACTGCCCCATCACAAACTAATAAGATGTAGGCATTCCTGAAGAACAAGCTTCCTGCCACAGGCTCCATGTGATCACATTCAGCCTATTAGGGGGCAGAGTATACTTTCAAATCAGGGAAGGGTCTCAGAGCCGCTTAAGCCTATCAAAGGGCCAGGGGCAGGGAAAATCTTCAGATTCCCATAACAAGTGCCTATCATGTCCAAACAAGGAAGATTGTAGAGATATCAATTAATAGGTCAAGTGTGAATTATTAAATATCTGGACTAGGGTGGTTTTATTGGGGTTTGAAAAGCCAGCTACCTCAGAAACATTTCAAAGATGCTTCAAAAGATCAACAAGATGTGCTGCCTGGTTAAATACAGTGAATAAGGAGAGCAAAGAAGCAAAGACTAAGTAGCAATCTTAAGACAGGAAAATGGTGGTGATTGAATCAAGGGAGTTATGATTTGGAAATAGGAAACTGATTTTTAAAGGGAAGAAAAATATCCAAGGAATAAAAACCTGCAGGAAATTAGAGATATGTGGGATTGAAACACTTTGAGAGATGTCAGCTTTGAAGATGTAGAGTTGAGAGACATGATCAGTTCAACAAAATGCCAAGAAAGGGAACTGGAGGCTGAGCACCAGGTAACACAGCTAAGGTTCATGAGAGGACTCAGCAAAGTGACAGACAAGGAATGATTGAATACATAAAAGGAAAATTGGAGAAAGTGCAATGTCCTTTTAGCCAAAGGAAGACTAATTTTGAAAGCACAATTGGATAAATGCATCAGATGCAAGAGAGAAAATTTCTGAAATACTACAAAGAGAGTCTATGCTAATTTTCCTGTTCTATTCTCTAAGTTATTAGAGATATAGGGAATAAGATGGAACTAAGATAGAATAGAAGGCCCAATGGGCTGAGAATCAGTAGACCTGAGACTTTGTCACATATTTATCACTAAATCATTGTGTTTTAAGTAATATAAGTTTCTGTATGTATAAATAGGGGATTGGACTAGATTCAATTCAATAATAATTCATTAAGCAGTGGATAGAATGCCAGGCCTAGAGTCAGGAAGACTTATCCTCCTGAGTTCAAATCTGACCTTAGACACTATCTGTGGGTTGGGTGAGTCACTTAATCATGTTTCCTTCAGTTCCTCCTCTGTAAAATGCGCTGGACAAGGAAATGGCAAGCCATTCTAGTATCTTTAATAAGAAAATCCCAAATGGTGTCACAAAGAGTAGGACACCATTGAAAGGAGTGAGCCACAACAGGTGTCATGAAAAAAAAAATCACCCAGAATATATAAAGACCTGTACTAGGTATAACGATAACAAAGACAGGGACGAAATCAAGTTACTGACCTCCAGGTATTTTTATTTTAGCAGTAAGTTTTCATGTGTATAAATTCAAGAACTGTGTAAATATCTCTCTCACACACACACACACACACACACACACACACACACACACACCAAATAGCAATGTAGTATTTGGTTTATTTTATGGGAAAGGAGGGTTAAGAAGGTCACCTACAGAGGGAAATATCCAAACAGAGCCTTACAGGGAGTTAGGAATTCCAAGATATATAGACAAAGCAGAAAGCCTAGGAGATAAACACCAAGGCCCAGAAATTGGAGACAACAATGAGTCCAAGTAACAAGGGGGCCATCTTCATAGCAATATAGATATTGTGAGAAGGGGTATAGGTGAAAAGGCTGTGAAGACAGAATGTGTCAAGTACCTGAGTTCCTGCTTTATGTGAGGGAAATGAAGAAGTATTGGCACTTTTAAGTAATATATTTAGATCCAAGCTTATTATATATCATTCCTCTTCCCACAATTTTACTCCAGAAAAACCATCCATCTTGTCCACAACAGCCCATCTCCAGTCTCTGGGTCTTTGATCAGGTCAGCCCTCAGACCTAGAAAACTCTCCCTCCTCACCTCTGATTCTTAAAAGCCTTTACTCCCTTCCAAACCTGGCTATATTCCACCTCCTCTATGCCAGGGATTTCTTGAATCCCCTAATTTCTTATGCTATCTCTTATTTTCACTATTTTGGACTTTTTTCGCATGTATACATGCACACACACATATATGTATTCATGTAATTTCTCTGGATCTAAATTCCTTATGACAAACATTATTTCCTTTTTTCCCCTTTGAAACACTTGTTCCTACCATGTCTGCTCTATAGTAAGTTCTTAATAAATATTTGTTCATTAATTAATCATAATACTGTAATGGTAAGTGACTGGAAAGGGCAGTCAAACTCAGATTAAATATCATCATGGTCCCTGAGCACAGATGAGGAAATACACTTTCCTCCACTCATTAAAGAGGTGGAGTAACATGGGTACCAAACATTGCATGCTCACTTGTTTGGGGTTAGTATTACTTACCTGTTTTTCTTTGTTACATTGGAGGGTTCTGTGAGGGATGGGGCTGTATCTAGGAGTGACAGCCCAAACAAGAGGCATCAGCAAAGCTTAAATCCATTTGTAGAAACCTAATAAAGTCCAGTCATTATAAAATAAAGTGTTTCTTTAATGCTCTGTTCAACCCAGATGGACGAAAGAAACAAACAAAAACCAAACCAGAAATCTTAGTCATGAGAAATGTATTGAAGAAGTCTACCTGTGGTAGAATGGATTCAGAAAACCTAGAAGGCCATGAGGAAGAGAGGGAAATGACATTTGTAAAGTATAGAAAATAGATCAAGTTGTTAAAAAGAAGAAATGGGGAAACAAAATTTAAAAACAAAACACAAATCTTTCTTCTCCAAGTTAGATTACATGTCCTTTCTTCTTCTTCTTATTTTTTGTTATGCTTCAAACTGCTTCTTGAGCTTTTCATTTTATTCTAATTGTCATCTTAAAAAACAACTCTAATGAAATTGCTGAAAGCTTTGGGAAAAAATAGAGAGAAAGCTGCAAGGTGCTAAAACCATCCATTATTACGAGACTGTGAACTGTAAACATCAGACAGGGCACTCATCACTGCAGAGGCAAATTGAATGCTGAAAGAGGTTTGCTTTATTGTCTCTCTGATTTAAAATTGATTGAAATGCATACACAAATGGAAAAGCTGTCAAAATGCAGCCAGTGGTGAGTTGATAGCTTGCCTTCAGATTTTGACCCAAAGCTTTAATGCAATTGCTTGTAGGTGGGGGAGGAAGAAAGCAAGTTTTGAACTGAGATCTGGTCACTGTAGACAATCATTTCCTTGTGTTGATTAATCATGAACCAGAACACAGCATGTTTGCTGAAATTGATGAAATTGGTACTGATGCTGCCTTTATTCTTATTTTTCAAAAATTTTTTACAAAGGACAAAATATTCAAGTCTGAAGGGTATTCTGTAATATCATAGAAAAAAAGAGGCCAATTTTTTTTCAATGGGTCTTTCAAGACCAAGGGAAGCAGCATGGGATAGTGGAAAGTGTACTGCCTGGCTCAGAAGTGAAAAGACCTGAATTCAAATTATTTTTCCAACAATTGCTGCCTATATGACCATGGGCAAATCACTAAAGATACTTCTAAACTTCCTCAACTATGTAAGTGTAGTCATGTTCCTTGTAGTTGTAGATGTGAGGCCCCTCTGCTTCTAGAGGTAGATTCCTGTTGAGGCTTCACCTATAGAAACTCTCCTATCCATCTGTTCCAATGGAAGTGAAACGTCAGTTCCAACGGAGGCCATTATCCAAGGCATTTTTCACCAGGACTAGTGTCAAGAGCTCACATGGCTGCCTCACAATCCAGACAAGAAATTTCCTAAAATACTGATTCTATCCTACTATTATGTTACCAAGGAGCTTTAAGAAGTTCTTAATCTTTGTGTGTGTCATGGACTCCTTTGGCAGTCTGTTGAGATCTATGGATGCTTTCTCAGAATGGCATATTTAAACACATGTAATAAAATGTATAGAACTGGAAAGGAAAGAAATTAAAGTGACCTGTAGTTATCTCTATTTTTATCATCTGTCTATATCTTTATCTTTATTGCTGTTGTCTATGTCTATTTCTGTATCTATCATCTCTCTATAGCCATGTATGGGGTGTTCAGGGAGGCCGGACACTTCTGATATGGGGCTTGCCAAGCCCTTTTCAGGGATTCTTATTCATCTTTTGTAACTCTCTGGCACTAACTCTCATTCGTGACTCCAAGAAGTTCTAGCATATGCAACAGCTATACCTGAGGAAACTATCTCTACACACAGGCTAGACCAGGCTGAGGGTAGCTGATAAACCTCAAACTTGTAAGTGAGTTAGGTGGGGTTTCTGCCTCAAGCATGTGAAAATTTCCCCCATCAGAATGAGTGAATGAGAACAATTTGTTACAATGGCTAAAGCAGGTGCTTGGAGTTTGGTCAGACATCAAAGATGTCAGGGTCATCCACTGCATCCTGGGCCACAGCCAGCCATCTTGACTTTTGTCTTGTCATTGGATTTCAATGACTCTGTAAAAGAGAGAGAGTGAGGTCAATGATTTTGTGAAACTTTGCCTCACTTAAATCCAATTCACTCATGAGTCAAGACATCACTCTCTGTTGTCATTTGTCTTCTTTTAAATGAAGAACAAAACAAACAGCAGCAACAACATATCACCTAACTCTATATCTATTTAAATTCATGGACCTCAAATTAAGATCCCCTGTTTTAAAGCCTTCCCTGTATAAAACATTCTGATTCACCGGCCATTCCATACTCTCAGCAATATGGTGTCAACAAGACTGATGAATTTACAGACAACTGCCAACTAATTGATCAGGGAAAGGTCAACTTCACCTAACTATTGACTAGGATGTTCAAAATCCATTCTCAAAATGTCTTAGCTGTCAAAATGACCACACCAGGTTGATTGTCTGGTCATGTGACTTTTTGTGTGATTATCAGTTTACTTAGTAAATGTTGGTAAAATGTAAGATTACGCCATATCTCTGAATAGAGTCCAGACTACTTAGTTTGGCATACAAAGAATGTCAGTCTACATGCCTTTTGCTCACATGATATCTATGACAGGAAGGTTCCCTCCATTTTGTCATTTATGCTTTTGGGAATATTGTTCCTCCATTAAATGTAGATCAGGAAAGAACTTTACTTGCATATAAAACCCAGTTTAAAATAACCTTTCATTTAATTTTTCTAGTAATCCATGGTGCTCTTGTGTTCTTATCAAAATTTATTCTTCATTATCACTAACATATTTATTATATACCATTTCATATTCATATAAATATTATATTCCTTCTTTATTATTTGCATCATAAGGAAAGGTACCATGTCTTAGTTATGATTTGCTTTTTCTTGCCCCCACCAAAGTACCTGCTAGATCTCTTTTCATTTATCAGAGGTTTAATAAATATTTTGGGGGGTCAGAGTTTACTCTGTTCTTTACCATCTATGTGACCTTGGTCCAGATATTCAATAGTTCTGTGACTTAGCTTCTTATCTCTAAAGTGAAGAATTTGAACTTGAAGGAATCCAAGGTCCATTTCAGCTCTCTATCTATAATTCAATGTTCCTATGAATGCTGCAAGAGAACTAATAGCAGCTTCCATTTCCATATCACTTTAAGGGGGAAAACTAGTTCTCCCAGAGAAACCCTATGATGTTCATAACTAAAGTGTTATTACCCCTATTTTACAGAGGGGGAGATGGAAAGTCAGAGAGGCAGCTAGGTAGCACAGTAGACAGAGTGCTAGACTTAGAGTCAGGAAGACCTTAGTGTGTAATCCTGCCTCAGACATTTACTAACTCTGTTACCCTGGGCAAACTATCGAAACAGCTGCCTGCCTCGGTTTCCTCATTCATAAAATAATAATATCACCTACCTCACATGATTGTTGTAAGATGAAATGATATAATATTTGCAAAGTGCTTCATAAATTTAAAGTGCTATGAAAATCATAACTTTTACTGTTATTATGTCACATTATTATTATTGTTGTTATTGTTATGTCATATTATATGTGAATAGAAAACTGATCACCAAGTAACAAAGACATAATTTTAATCCAGATACCCAGGAAGATTCTCTTTCCATCTGATACACTTAATAGTTGACTTTTACATTGCTTAGGGTGGGGGGTGGGAAGTAAAGGATGACTAGATTATTACAGCATTCCTAAATGTGTACATGCCTTAAATGCAATGCATTAAAAACATACTGAATCATAAATTAGATGTTCTTTCATTCCCTCCCCCCCAATCTCTGGCAGTAAGCAAGCAAGAAGCCAAATCACATTTTTGTAAATCATTTTTGTGACTCATTTCTTTATAGACATATCATTCAGGAAGATTATTATCCCTTTAGAGGATAAATCTATACACATTCCCTAAACTGCTTTAAAAGTATGACAAAGAAAGGTGTCTTGGAAGAGGCTTGGACAAGTACTATGATTTGTAATCAGGGATTAATTTCTAATAATGATGGCACCACTCCTTCATTTCTCTCAGACCCTTTTCCAGTTGTTCTCTTTCTTGATTTAGCCTCTGATCACAGATTCATATTAATGCAATCCTATACAGTAAAGAATGACCAAATTAAACAAAAACCAGCAGTTGCTACTCTGAGTAAACCCAACAAAAACTAAAGCTTATGGCTGTGTCTAATGATACCAAATGAGATTTGAGTGGGAAAGCATAGTAGCTTCTGTGTTTGGCGTCATAACTCCAGTTTCTGTAGTACTTTGAAATATATAAACTATTTTTCTTATGGTACCTTTGTGAGTTAGGTAATGCAGGTTCTTATTATTCCCATTTTTACAGCTGAAGAATCTAAAACTCAAAGCTTGATAAAACTTTGTCACTCAGCCATTCATTCAAAACCTAGGATTTCATAGTCACAGAATCTGAGAGCCTTTAGAAGAGGCTTCAACAACCAATCTGCATTCCAAAGGAATCCCTTTCACAATATTCCTGAATGAAGGTCAGGCAACTTCTACTTAAAGACCAACAAGAAAGGGAAAAACTCCTCTGGAAGATTCCAATCCCACTTTCAGATAGTTCACATGTTAGACAGATCCCTTCCCTTGACTTTGGGACCAAATTTGTTTTATATGTTTGTTTTTGTCTGTCTGTCTGTGTGTTTTTCTTTGTTTGTTTTCATAAATTTTATCTATCGTGTCCAGTTCTATTATCTGGGCCCAAACAGAATAATTCAAATCTTTTTTTTTCCATATGAAAGTCCTTTAAATACTTGAAACGTTTATTCTATCCAATCTGAGTCTTTCTTCCTCAGTTTACAAACCTCACAGTTCTTTAAATGATATATACATAGCCAGGACTCAGTCTTCCTTCCACTCTGTTAGATAGCCTGTTTTGAATGTTCTCTTGCTTATTAAAGCCCTTCACTAATTGTTGCAAACAGAGTGGAATACTCTCAAAGAGATCTGACCAGAAGAGAGAGCTGAGGGTATCTACCACACTTCCCCCCTTGTTGATACAAGCCATGACTTTTTGTTGTTGTTGTTCAATCTTTTTACTCCTGTCTGATTCTTCATGACTCCATTTAGGGTTTTCTTGGCAAAGATGCTGGAGTGGTTTGACATTTCCTCCTCTAGTTCATTTTACAGATGAGGAACCTGAGGCAAAACGTGTTAAGTGACTTGCCACTATCACCCAACTAGTATGTGTCTAACTAAGGCCAGATTGGAATTCAGGTTTTCAGACTCCAGGCAACCCAAAATCCCATTAGCATTTTTGGCTGATATATCACAGTCCTGACTTATAAAGAGATTTCAGTCCACTACAATCCCTGATCTTTCAATTCCAACTCCATAAATCTTTCTACTCCACCATGTTGCCTGTAGAATTTTCATAGAATATTAATAATTATCCCAATAGACTGAATTCCATTGAACCTTCAAGTTCACAGTGCTGGTCTACTATTATTAACCATACTCTCACACCTTTGGTATAAAAGAGGTGGCCAAATGATCATCTTTTTTATTAATAACTTGCTGGCCCTATTAATCAAATGACTAAATTACCTTAAAAACTACATCTCTCAAACCTTTATAAATGTCACAGTTTGCCTAACCATGAAGGGACCAAAGCCTTTCACTCTACATTCTTAACAAGGAGCTCCCCTCAGTTGGGCCCATGGGGAGAGTTTCTACAGAAAGAGTTCTCTGTTGATACTCTGGTCATGATCTGACTCTCCCTTTTCCCAGGAACCAAATCATCAAGTAAGATGAGTCTACCTGAAAAAGATCCCCTGAAGACAATACATTACTCTGAAACCCACCAGCACCACCATCACTAAGAGCAACATAAGATCTACCATCCTCCCCCCAACCACAGCAACTGTAGCACCACCAGCCTCAGCAGAATCTCCAGTTCCAGAAGCCCCAGGAGGAAAAAGAGCAGTAGCACCACCAGAAACAACAAGATCAGCAGCAATACCAGCAGCATCACCACTTTCAACTCCACCACCAATTCCACCACCACCAGAAGCTTTGGCACCACTACAAGCAGCAGCAGCTCTACCACTACCACCAGTACCAACTCAAGCACCAACTCCACCTCCCATTCCACCAGCATCAGCAGCTGTAACAGCAGCACCACCAGCAGCTCCAGCATCATACTTCCAAATAGGAGAGAGAGCATAAAACTATAAACAGACTCTAGCCAAAATGAATACCAGCTGGTTGCAGAAAAAACTACCAATAGGCCATGACCATGAAATCTACTGTGGAGGAGGTTAACAGGGACTTTGTTCTGTTGTCCAACATTTCACAGGATTCCAGGTCCACAGTGCCTACCACAGCAATGATGGCACCTTGGAGAGCTCCCTGCAGTGGTTGACAGGAGAAGGACAGCTAGTCCCTAACTTCAGCTGCAAAGGGCAGGACAAGTCTGTGGCTGTCATTGGAGGAGCCACATCAACTCTACCCAAACAGATGAGGTCCCTACTTGAGCTCTACAACTTCCCAGAAGTGGCTGATATTGCATCTATTCCTCCTAAATCTTTATCAGACCGCTACAATTTAGGACAGGGTAGATGGCCCTCTCTTGGAAATACATACAGATTGTACACAAAGAATAGAATAAGAATTACCTAACCCTGTGGAGGGATGAGGTGGGGAAGGACTACGCATTTAGAAAATGCCTACTGTGTCCCAGGCACTGTGCTATTCATTTTTTCAAATATTATCTCACTTGATCCTCCCAACAACTGTGTGAGGCAGGTACTGTTACTATTCTCAATTGAAGTACACAGAAATTAGGTCACTTGCCCAATCAAGGTCATTAAACCAGTAAGTGTTTAAGGACAGATTAAAACTCAGATCATACTAATTCCAAATCCAGTGCCCTATTCAGTGCATATCAAACCTGGTGCATATGAGGCAAAAGAGACTAAGAAGAATCTGCTGTACAGGTAGCAGAAGAACCAAAAGAAAATAGCATCAGTGAAACCAAGGCAATATAGGATATCAAAGAGAAAAGCATGATTAACAGTATCTAAGAGTGGAGGGGGCAGAGCCAAGATGGTGGCGTAGGAGCAGGAAGAAATTGCAGCTCCAACACAGCCACATCAAATACCCAAAAAATATGACTCTAAACAAATTCTAGGGCTCTAAAATGCAAACAGATATATTTCCTGCTGAAGGCAGCTCTGCTCAAAGTGACCATTTCAACTCTGAGAGCAGAAACCAGCCCAGCCTGAAATGGGGTATTTGCCCCGGGGGTGGCTGGAGCAGCTGAGCCCTGCCATGGCTGGAGCTTCAGGAGAGCAGATCTGCAACAGCGGTGGCAGAATCCAGAATTATCCAGCCATAAGAAAAAAGGACTCAGGTTAGTGGAACTTGGCTAAAAACCTGGGAAGAAAAGTGGGTCCAGCCAAGCCACCTCCAGGGCAAAGAAGTGGAAAGGGAAGGTTCTGCATCTGCCTCCACACTGCTGCTTCAGAGCTCCTGGCCTGCAGACCACAGCCGGGCAAAGCAATCATTCAGAGGCCAAGTGCTCTCGCATTGAGCGGCCTGGATCCGGATCACGGTCTTGGGTGGTGGTCCTGAGGTTTTTTTTTTCAGTGAGCCAGAGCTGGGGAGGGACCCAGCAGCCTCTTAAAAGCCCCAGCAGCTGGGAAAACCCCAGCAATTTGGGACAGAGCTGTTCCCTCTGGAAGCAGAGTTAAACAGAACTAAAAAAATAAAACATTGAATGGCAACCATGAATAAGAATAGCAAAAAAAGTAAAAACAGCAACCAAACCCTAGATTCCTTCTTCAGGGAAAAGAAGGAACAAAGCAGGGAAAGGGAGGAAGACAACGCAGACAGAACTCCCACCCCAAGAGCTTCCAAGAAACATGAAGTTTGCCAAAAAGCTAGAGATCAGCTAAAGAAAGATTTTGAAAACCAAATGAGAGAAGTGGAAGAAAAGTTGGGAAGAGAAATAAGAATGATGCAAGAAAATCATGAAAAGAGAGTCAACAACCTGAATGAAGAAATTAACACCTTAAAAAATAG
>CM053583.1:25687809-25709950 GCA_028627135.1 Pseudochirops cupreus | reverse complement strand
AAATGCCATCCACATCCAGAAAAAGAACTGATGGAGTCTGATTGCAGATTGAAGCGCACTATTTGTGTTTTATTTTTTTCTTTTGGTCTGTTTCTTATACAACATGACACATATGGAAATATGTTTTACATGCTTGTACATAATATAAACCTATGTCAAATCCTTTACTCTGCTAGGGAGGGGGAACATAAGAGAGGGAGAAAGAAAATTTGGAACTCGTTTTTTAATTGAATGTTAAAATTTGTCTTTTTGTATCATTGAAAAAATACCATTGAAAAGTTAATGCTGTAAAACTTCTAGGAACATTAATGAACCTCAAATAAAAATACAAGAAATCTCTTCCAATTCCTTTGAAGAAATGGAATCTACTTTGCAGTAGTCGATTTTTGGTTATAATTTTATATTTTCATGTACATTTCCACACTGCTGATTTTTTTTCTCTTCTCTCTCTCTCTCTCTCTCTCTCTCTCTCTCTCTCTTTCAAAAATACCCTTTGTTATATAGGCTGGCTTTGTGGCAAGTTAGAAAAGGGATACTTTGGGAAATTTACAGAATGTAAAACAAAATAAAGACTTGAACAAACTTATTTTTTGAAGAGAAGTCATAGATGGAGACTCGGATTTGGGGACCATCTGTCTAGAGATGAAGAAATAGATGTGTGACTGTAGAATGGGAAAATCTTCTCCTAGATAATAGGCATCACTTGGAGACAAATGAGCTCCTCCAAGGGCTAATTCTGGTTTCAGCTCTAAAACTGACCTTCTTTGATTTGGGCTTGTGTCACCCTTCAGTTCCCTTCAATTTTCAAAGCAAAGGCACGAAGCTTTAAGCAGTTTAAATGGCAGATGTGATTAAAAACAATATAACACTTGAAAAATGGAGGGGCTAATTGGGTAAGTCTCCAGGTGATACTTTGGAAAATTTAGGAGTTAATGTCTCCTGGGAAAATGTCATGCAGCTGTCTTTGATTAGAGAATGAAGAGGTCAATGGGTAACCCTTTGGAAAGTCTTCAATGCCTCCTGAGTTGTGAGTAATGAGTCAATTTGCTTGTGGTGGCTTGTGGCCAGCAACTAGCTAGAGGAAACGAAGAATGGGCAGAGAGTGTGGGCAGACCATAAAGGAAAAGAGAGTTACCCTCTAAATCCATTGACAGGAAGGTTAAACGAAAATCTTTGGTTATAGGCAATTTATGGATGGCTGAACCAGAAACACAAAGCTAACGAACAGTATTTACTAAAGTGATTTATTTAGCATATTAATATTTCAAGTATAATGATTAAGACTCCCCGAAAGGAACATTTTGGGCATAAATAAGAAATACCTGGCAGAATGACTGCTCATATAAAGCCCAATGAATAACCATTCATTTTTCTTTAATTTTCTCTAGAGCAAGGAGTTAACTCTTTTTGAGACTAGGCTAAGGTTCTATTCTATAATCGTTAAATTAACCAAAAGGTCATTATATAAAACTGCCTCATTTTCATATAAGGAAATTGAGGACCAGAGAAGTTAAATGACTTGCCCAAGATCATACAGTTTCCACAAAATCAAAGAATGTGACAATTGAAAAAGGAGTTCACAAATCATTTAGTAGCCATTAAAATATATTCAAGTCAGGTAAAGAAATAAGGAGGGAGAGAGTTTTAAGCACAGGAGATAGCCAACGAAAATCTAGAGTCAGGAGACGGAATGTACTGTTCAAGGAATGGCAAGAGAGTTAGTATTATTGGCAGCATGTAAGAAGATTGGAATGATGGGAACAGGCCAGGTTACAGAGGACTTGAAAAGCCAAAAAGAGAATTTTATACTTGGTCCTGGAAGTAAAAATGGGCCAACAGATTTGTTTAGTGGAGGTAGGGGGAAGGAGCATCATATGGTCAAATTTATTGTTTAAGATCAATTTAACAGCTGAGTAAAGGATGGATTGAAGTGGGAAAAGGCTGAAAGTAGGATTATTGTGGTAGGGCATGCATAAGGGTAAGAGGGTCTACAACAGGATGGAAGTATTATCAAATGAGAGATGGAGGCATATATAAGAGATGAATTTGCCCAGTTTTTGTCTGAAGACTTTCAAGCAGAGGGAACTCAAAACCTCTTGAGCTTCACCATTTCACTTTTGGACAGGAAAACTTCTTAAAAAGTCTGTTGTGTTTTGGTTAGTTTTGTAATTATGCTTTGCTTTTCTAAAAACAAGCTTAAATTTTCCTCTTTGCAACTTCTACTGACTGGTCCTGGTAAGACCATTTGGGACCAAAGAGGGAATGATTCTAATTTATCCTCCACATGAGGGCCTTCAAATTGCTAAAGATAAATAACATGTCCCCATGAGTAATGTTTGTTTTTTTTTTTCCCTCCAGGCCAAATTCACCTAGTTTTTCAACCTTTCTGTGTGTGTGTGTGTGCATCATAGTTTCAACACACTCTGCCATTCTTTTTTTTTAATATTTTTTTTATTTATTTATGTTTTGTTTTGTTTTAAAATTAATTTATTTTCTTGTTTATATCATTCATTTCCATGAAATTTTGAGCTACAAATTTTCTCCCCATCCATCCCCTACCCAACACCTCTAAACAGCCATCCCACTGTATAACCCCTCCCCCAATCTGCTCTCTCCTATGTCCTCTCCCTCGCCCCTCTGACTTTCCAGTAGGGCAGGGTGGATCTCCCTATCACAGTGCCTGTGTATCTTAATCCCCAGTTGGATGTAGTTAATAATAGTAATTGTATATAGATATACATATGTATTTTTAAGATTTGAATATAGAACTTCAAATTCTAGATTCTTTCTCTTCCTCCCTCATCACCCACCCCCATCTGCCATTCTTCTTGTCCTCTGTACATTCAGAAATTTTTCAACATCCTTCTTAAACTATTATGACCCAAATCAAAGTAATACTCCAGACAAAGTCTGTTAAGGGCAGATTGGGGAGGAAGAAAACAAGCATTTATTAAAGGCATACTATCTTCCAGACACTGCACAAATATCTTATTTTATCATCATAACAATCCTGGTAGGTAGTTCCTGTTTTCTCCATTTTATATTTGAGGAAATTGAGGCAGATAGTAGCAAGTTAAGTGACTTGCCCAGAATTACACACATAGTAAGTAGTGACTCTTGGTCTTCTTCATTCTGGGCTCATAGCTCTATCCATTGATCTACCGAGGTGTATTCTGGAGATTACAGTGGGATTATACACCTCTTCATTCTGGAAGCTATTCTTCTCTTAGTGTCAACCAAGAATGAATCAACTTTTTTGATCATATCACATTATTATTTATTTTGAGTGTCTAAGCCACTAAAACTCCCACATTGTTTTTAGAACATTTTCCATATAACTATGCCTTCCTTGTCTTACATGTATAAAGCTGATTTTTTGTACCCTTTTGTAAGACTTTGCTTTTACAGCTGTTAAATTTCATATTAGATATGAAATGCCCTAGCCTGTCAAGATATTTTGGATGCTGACTGTCTTATCTGCTAGGTTTATCCCTTCCTGTTCAGGACCATTTGCGAATTTGACAGGTATCCCGTCTATGCCTTAATCTTAATCTTTGATAAAAAAAAATAAAAATGAAAAGTGAATTGCATGTACCTTAAGAACTACACAGTTGATATCCTGTAATGTTGATCCTTAACCCTTAGCAGGTATACACTGTATCTAGCAATCTGGCCAACTCTGAATCTCTCTCAATGAATTATCATAAAATCCATATTTTTCCATCTTCTGCACAAGGTGAAATGAAAAACTACCAAAAGATCTGCCAAAATCAAGGAAAACTCCATCCATAGCATTCCCATTGTGGCTAATTTAATGATCATCCCCCAGCCCCCACTAAAAAAAAACAAAAAAACAAAGGATTTTAGCATGGCTTGTTTTTGATCGTGCTGTGCTGGGTTTTGGGATTACTGTGATTTTACTGCTCCGTTTTCTAGATGTTCAAAAACTCTTTCTTTGATTATATGCTCTAGATTTTCCCCTAGGAATAGAAGAAAAACTCACCATTCTAAAGTCTGTAGACTTTATTCCTTCCCCTTTAACAAAAATCAAGGTATCTTTGCTATTCTCCAATCTTGTGGTACCTTTCCTGTTTCCTATGATCTTTTAAATATCACTGAAAATGACTTTTGTAATCCTATTGGACTGCAATACAATCAAATCCCACCCAATCCAATCCTGAAGGATCCTACTGAATTATAATCCAATCCAAAAGGATTTTGTAATCCTATTGGCCCTTTCTTTCAGAACCAGTGATGCAGCATGTAGGAACAGGTGGCTTGATTTCATCAGGGTTAGGTTCTTTTACCTTCTTACTTATCTTGGGTATCAATTCCCAATTTACTATTTGTGTCCTGTCATTTATAGCATAAATGTCATTCTCCATTGCAGAGAAAAGAGAAATAAAATAAGAGATATTTTTTCATCATCTCATTTGACACAAAGAAATGCCCCTTCTCTTATTTCATCCTTATTTTCTTCCCAATATTGATAAATATACTGTTGTTGTCATTGTTATCAACCTTGGCTTCCTCAGCAAGTTTCAGCCCATTATATTTTACCATTTTAACATGATTAAAAAAAAACATATCTGTTAGCTGATTTTTCTTCCATTTTCTTTGATTAGTAAATTTTCTATGAATTAGCATGAGTTTATTTAGACAAATCTCAATTTTTTTTTCCCTTATAATTGAACTTTTTTTCCCATTTGTGTATTTAGAATTTCATTCATGAGCTCCTCCTATCCTTCCTGGCCTGATGTTCCCAGAATGATTTTATTTCATAGGATCTTACTTATCTTCCTTCTGAACTCAATTAAATATGATTTCCCAAAATTTTAGGGTACATGTCATAGTATACTCATATCCCCCCCTTCTCTATCAAACTACAGAATGGAGTGTTCACTTCTTTGCAGCATTATTCACATTATTCTCACTCTAAAAACTTCCTCCCTGATAGTGAAAATCAGATCCAGAATAAAATTTCCCCTTTTAGATTCCTCCTTCTTTTGAAGGATTAAATTATCACTTAACCAAGTAACAACAAGCAAAAAAGATAGTATGCTTTGGGGACAGACAGAGACGGACAGACAGACAGACACAGAGACAAAGACACAGAGAGACAGAAAAAGACCAAAAGAGTTTCCCATTACTATTAGATCCTGCCTCTCTCCCAGATTTGTGATATTTCCCAAATTCCTCATTTATTTCATTTTTTTACTCAAAGAGTATCACTTTGGTTCCTTCCTCTATTAACTTTTACAACACTCACGCTCATGGATTCTCCCTATGGTTCTTAGATTTAATCATATGTATATTACTTTCTAAATATATAATGTTACCCTACTGTCACCCTTATATCTTAGATATTTTGAAAAATAAGATATGCTCATCCACAGCCATAATTCAGTCATATGTTGCATCCCAAGTCTCAATGATAATAACTATAAGGTCAGATTTGCTTTTCATCCATTGCTTAAACACAGGACATTATGGCATAATCATTTGATTTCTTTTTCTTTTTTTTTTTTCTTTTTGGAGTGCAATTGGAGTTAAGTGACTTGCCCAAAGTCACACAGCTAGTAAGTGTGTCAAGTGTCTGAGGCCAGATTTGAACTCAGGTCCTCCTGACTCCAGGGCTGGTGCTCTATTCACTGCACCACCTAGCCACCCCTGGCATAATCATTTGAGATCATGATTCTTACTATACCTGTTTTCATGATTTTTTTTTCTATTGTAAATTTATGGGCATCTCAGTTACTTTTCTTCTTTCTTTTCCTATAGTTACTAATTTTTGTGATGCACAGAACATTTTTTTCCCTCTATATCATCATCATCATGATCACATTCATCATCATCATCATCATCATCATCGTCACCATCATCATCATCATCATCATCATCATCATCATCAAACATGACTTTAATTTAACATTTAAACAAAAACCTATGGTACCTTTCAGCCAGGAAGTTAGCAAGGGAGTCAGGAATAGAATTTGGAAAATATGAATGCCATTAACACCTTTTCCTGTTTCATCCTTTAATTCATTCCAAACTAACATTTTGTAGGTGATTACCATGGACAATGTATTTTTCTAGGTGCTAAAAAAATACAAAGGCAAAATGAAACCATATCTACCCTCAAGGACGTCATATTCTATTTTCTGTGATATATACAGAGAGAAATGTGAATGCATGCGCACACACAGATCAGGGGGATCAAGAAAAGATGCATATAGGAGGTGGTGCCCATGATATGTTTTGAAGGAAGACAGAGTTGTAAGAGGAGTAATTAAGCCTTTGCAAAGACTTAGGTGCAAGATGATTTTTTTAATTCAAGCATTTTATATCATTCAATTGAAATTGTTCACTCAACACAGATTTACCTTTTCCAATTATTCGTTCCAATCCGCATGTTCAACTTTCTAGTGGGCTAGTCAGGGTTTTGAGTAGAATTTATTTGGAATAAGCCCTTTTCATTCCCTCTGATCTCACCTACCCACCCAGCTCAGAAATGATGTTTGGCCAGGAGGCTGATTTCACCCTAGGATGTTCAACAGACACTGATACAGCTTAATACATGCCATCAAGGGAAGCTGGTGTTCTGGGAAGCCTAATCACAACTAATTAGTGAAATAATGAGTTTCCATCAAATAGCTGGGTGAAAGAAGTGTCAGAGCCATTCCAAAACATCTTTTTCTCTTCCAGCCCCCTTTGCCATATCCCTCCCTTTCCTCTCTTTTAATTAGCTAAAGAAACCCATAAAGTAAGATATCCAGGTGAGGAAAAGAAAGGAGAGGAGAAGGGGAAAGGAGAGAGAAAAAGGGAAGAGGAGAGAGAGGAGGGGAAGATAGGAGAGCAGTTGATGAAGGGAGGGGAAGAGAGAGGAGAGGAGGGAGAAGGGAGGGGAAGGGAGAAGGGAAGGGAAGGGAGGAGAGAGAAAGGAAAAGGAAGGAAAAGAAAAAGGAGGGAGAAGAGTGAGGGGAGGGAAGGAGAAGAGAGAGAGGAATGGGGAGGAAAAGAAAGCAAATAGGAAGGAGTGAGAGGAGAGGACAGGAGAAGAAGCAATTGGGCTCCAATATGCTAATTTTCACACACATAAACACAGAGAAATAAACACACACACATGCACATGCACACATGCGCGCGCGCACACACACACACACACACACACACATATACAGGAAAATCAAAATCCAAACCCTTGTGGTCAGCAAAATGAATTGTTGTTAAATGAGGCTCACACATCCAGGCCTCTTGACAGTCATCTGCCAGATTTCATCTTCCAGGCTTGATTTATGTTGTTTCAATGTCTGACTGTCCCTGTCATGAAGACTTCAGGTTCTGAAGTTTCCATTATTCTTTACCTCTGAAAATTCTTCGTTGTATGACCTTGGATAAGTTACTTAACCTTTCTGGGCCTCAGTTTCCTGATATATAAAATGAAGGGATTGGAACCTAAGCCCCTTCTAATGCTTTATCTTCGATGATATGATGCCTTCAGCCACCTACCTCCCTGGTTCCACTGCTCCACCATGTCTGCTTTCTGAAATCACTCCCTAATTCTTTCTATGCCTTGGAAGAATTGGCAGGGACAGTTTTGTTTTCAAAAAGTTCTTCCAACTGGGAAAATGAGGCACAATTGCTGTAGCCAAAAGTATTCTTCAAAATGAAAAATTCCACCCCCATAAATGTGCAAGTATCATTCTTCTCTAACAGTCCCAATCAGGCCCCAGGACTTCAGCAACTTGAATAAATTAATTAGGGAAGCCACCAATTAATCTGTAACCCATTTATCAAGACAGCTTAATGACTCTGACAGGAGCCCAGATCTCCTAGCACAACCTCCTTTACTACCCCCTGCTCCCCTGCAGCTGTTCATCATTGGGCCTCCAATTACAAGCCACGTTGGAAAGGACTTACTGGTACCCACATCTCCTCATAGTGGGCACAGGCTTTCGGGCAGGGGCCTGGCAGCTACATGGTCCAGATGATGTGGCCAAAAAGGCTGCCTTTTCTGTTTCCCTCCTAGTGCATTTGGCCTGTTTGCATGTTAGTAACAGATGGTTCCCTATTCTCAGATGTTTTGCAACTTACAAGAAAGGGGGAGAAATGTTTCATCCTTGTCATTTCATTTTTCATTTTGAATGAAGGTGAGATGCAGAATTGAGAGAGGGACCCAGAGAAACCCATTTTCACCTAAGTAAAAAAAAAAAATGAAAACATCAATCCTGGCCCTCAGTGGAAGCCAAGAGATTTTATAGGAGGTTGTTCTCATGATGCCATTCATTTAATCTGAACTTAATAGTTTACTGCATTTTAGTGTTGCTAGGTTTTTTGTTTGATTGTTGTTTTAAAAGTTGATGAAAGGATCTGGAAAAGGAATTTTGTCTTGTTTTTATATGGATGTTATGGTTCACAGACAGTGTTGTTTTCTGGAGGAAAAAAAAATTGGCATAGATAAATATTATTGGCCATGCCGCCAAATTTGTCTCTCTTCTACCAAATAGATATTTTGAATTCATTTTTAACAATAGATTTCCAACATTCACTTACTAATTAAAAAATATACTTGAATCATTATGACTTCATACAATGACAAATTTGGAAGGAATCATGGGAGCTGCCCTTGAAGCTGAGAGATCATGTAGGCCAATGCCTTCATTTTGTAATTGAATAAACAAAGACCCAAAGTGCCTCATCCAGAAAAGAACTTCATCTGTGGCATCACTCTTCTTCTTGGTACTTCTCCCTCCATGTCTCTGCTTCAAAGCAGTACCTTACTTCCTCATGGTTAAACTAATGTAATACCCTTCTCTTTGGTATACTTGCCTCAAGTCTCCCCCTGCTCCCATTTATCTTCCACTTAGTTCCTGAAGCATCTGGCCTCCATATACACCTGTGAATCTCCATTTTGACCAGGAACAAGTATAAGATCTTAGCCCAGTGGTTCTCAACCTGTGGGTCGCGACCCCTTTAGGGTTGAAAGACCCTTTCACAGGGGTCACAGGGGTTGCCCAAGACCATGGGAAAACACTTATTTCTGATGGTCTTAGGAACCTCCTCTATCCGTCTCCAGGCAAGTCCACCAACACACAGACACGCCCACATGTACTATTAAAGGGTTGCGGCATTAGGAAGGTTGAGAACCACTCTCCTAGCCAACATTTAAACATATTCACAACATGGCCCTTCCTGCCTTCCTACTTTTCCAGTCTGATTAAGCTTTACTCCCTCTACATTCCACCTATGTTCCACAGGCCTACTGCTACTTCTCACTCATGACTATCTCCCAACTCTATACCCTTGTGGCTGTGCCCTAGCCTAGAATGTTCCTCCTTTTCATCTCTACCTTGAAGTTTCTTTAGTTTTCTTAGACTCTTTTCAAATCCCATGTTCTGAAGGAAGCCTCTATTTTTCTTGTCAAATATACTGAAATAGTTTTCCATTTCCTTCTCCAGTTCATTTGTTGTTGTGGGCATTATTCAGTTGTTTCAGTCATGCCTGACTCCCCATGACTCCATTAGGGGATTCAGTGGCAGAGATACTGTAGTGGTTTGCCATTTTCTACTCTAACTCATTTTACAAATGAGTAACTGAGACAAATAGGGTTAAATGACTTGCCCAGAGTCACACAGCTAGTAAGAGTCTGAGGTCTGATTTGAATTTTTGAATATGAGTCTTCCTGATTCCTATAACAGTGCTCTAACTACTGTGCAACCTAGCTGCCCTTAACTCGTTTTTACAGATAAGAAAATTGAGTCAGATGGGTTAAATGAGTTGCCTAGGCAGATACAAAATTAAGTGTCTGAGGTTGGATTTGAATTCATGAAGATGAGTCTTCCTGAGTCCAAGTCCTGTATTTTAGCCACCGTGGCCACCTAGCTGCATACACAAACACACACACAAACACACACATGCACATGCATGCACGCACACATATACATATATAACACATATATTCTTTATATAAATGGCCCATGTTTTCTATAAGTGGACAATTCCACAGACTTCTACATAAAATGATTTTATGTAATATGAATTTGCTCACCCACTTCACTTAGCCTATATAAAAGAGACATACACAAAATAATACCTTTATGCAAGTGACAAAACGTGCTAAAATGAAGAAATATTAAATACTATAACATGATAATAAACAGAATTATAAAATGAAAGTTAATTATAAAGTACACACAGCACTATACTTTAAAGCTAATGTAGGTATATAATGTGTTTTACCTTCTACCCACTGTAACTGGCCTTTACTGCTGGGGCTGGCTGCACATTCTTTTTTTCTATGAAGTTATCAAGAGAATATTGGACAATGGCTCTGCTTTTTTTTTCCCTTTGTATATCTGACAATATTGGACAATATTATCTTCACCTAGTCTTTCAAAATTCTTTAAATAAAGTTGAATTTGTGTAATGCAAATTTATGTAAAGTGAGAAATGCCTGTGTGTGTGTGTGTGTGTGTGTGTGTATATATATATATAGTGTATATATAGTAATATATTACATAATATTTAATAGGATAATATATGCATAGTAATATAAAGCAAAATATATGATAGGATATATGTAAATGCATAGTCCATACAGTAAATATTGTTTTTGTTCAGTTGTGTGTGACTCTTTGTTACCCCATTTGGGATTTTCTTGGAAAAGATACTGGAGTGATTTGTCATTTCCTTCTCCAGATAATTTCACAGGAAATTGAGACAAAAAGGGTTAAGTGACTTGCCCAAGGTCACAGAGCTATTAAGTTTCTATATCTAGGTTTAAATTCAGGCCCTCCTGACTCCAGGCTTGGCATTCTGTCCATTTGTGATATGTCCCAAAATACATAGTACATGCAGCAAATATGGTGTGTATGTATACACATATAAATATATTGTGTGTGTCTATACACACATACATACTACACATACACACATAAACACACACATACACACCAATATAGTGGAAGGTAATCTTAAAAGCAAGGATACTAGTGAACAGAAGGACTGGGAGAACATAGAATTTGAACTAAGTCATAAAAGAAGTGTAGAAAATTAGAAGGTAGACATTAGGGCTGAAAGGTCTGAAATTCTCCTGACTGGGTACCTCCCCCATAACTTTAAGGTATTCCTTTTATACCTAAGGAGAGGCCACATAGCTCTCAAGTGATTATAGGTAGTAATTCCAGCAATCATTATGAACACTCCCAAACGGCAATCATTGGTCTAGGATTCAGTCAGACAGTTCAGTGGATCCCTGCTGAAGAACCCCCAAAATCCCCATGGTAGTTATAGAAAACAGACAAAGGTAGGAGGAGCTATAAAGTGCATAACGACTGAATGGTGGATATTTTTGGTTTTCTTCTTAGTAGTGAACTTGGGAGTTAAGCCAATGTTTTTTCCCAAACATAAGTTTGTGTCTGGATCAGGTACCGATCACACATCATTCACAGTATTCCTATTATGGCTTTCATAGATCTTCTTAAGTTTTGATTCATGGTCTACAATATAATTTCAATAGATCACCATGTTCGAGCTTCTACATTTCTCAGAGCTTAAGACTTGTGCCACCCCCTCCCCCCCGACTTATCACTTTTCACCACATTTTCTGGCTTTTTCCCAATATGAACCCTATAAGTGCAGAGAGCATTCTAGCCTTGGGGCACAGCCAGTACAAAGTCATGGAGGTGGGAGATAATAACATGAGGAAAAAAAAAACAGCAAGTAAATACTCCATAAATGCTTGTTCACTGACTGACTGATTTCCTTCTCCCTTGCTCCCCACAGTCACCACATCCTGCCCACGTTTTTACCTCTCCCAATATTGCTCTCATCTGTCCTTGCTTTTCCATTCCCATTGCTGCCACCACCACAGTGGATCATAATGACCTTTTCGTCTTGAGCTGAAAGCACAGTAAAATGAAAGGAATACTGGATTTAGAGACAGAGCACCTGAGATCAAATCCTCAGTCTTTGACTTTAGTCAAGTCAATGATTATCTCTGGACTTCAGTTTCCCTAGATATAATGAGGAAGTTGCATTCAAAAATCTCTGAGCTGCCTTATACCTAGAAGGAGATATGATGAATACAGTAACTTCCTTCTGGTCTTTCTTTCCTTGTCCTACTTATTTTTCCTATTGATTAGAGATTGATCTTCATTATTCACAACTTTTCTCTCTAACTCCAACACCTTCAGTGGCTACCTTGTACTATCAAGTAAGATGGAAACCTCTTCATATGGCATTCAAAGTCCCCTTCCTTCTGATGCCATTGTAAACTTTCCAGATTTATCCTTAAGTAACTCTTCCCTCTGGGACATGTCCATGATTCAAACTCATTCACTAAGTTCACTAATTAAGCACCCAGGGGTCAAAAAGAAATAACCTTTTAGATCTTTGAACATGGCTACCATACATTTCCCATCCCTCTTTTCTCCCATAGATTCAAATTCATAGACCCAAACTTACTGTTTTCTTGAAGCTACCATCATATGGTCATTCAGAAGAAGACGCATAATCCCCTCAGGTCAGTCTGACTAGTGTGACTAACACCGCTACCACCATCACCAGTTTTATTATTGTTGTCAGTATCAGGACCCTTGTTATTAGTAGTGATTATTAGCTTTATTGTTTTGGACATGAGAGAAATACTTATTAATAGCCAATGATTTAGAGAGAACCAGAGTTCCCCTTTTTTTCTAAAATCCTTTAATTTTAAAAGTTCAGTCTCTTGAAGGACATTGCTAATAATGAGACTGGACTAACTTTTTTGTTCAGACAGCCCTCCGCCATGACCAGGTAGGGTAGTATTGTGCTCTGCTTGCAGCTTTGGGTAAGGATGAATTCTTTGAACAGATTGTCCAAGGCTGGGGCTAACTTAAGAACTAAATGACCTCATTAAATTTCAGACCCAGACCCTCATGGTAATATTCTATTCTCTCATTAATTGCTAACCCAATCAGAATTGATCTTCACCACAGGGAACATCTACTCTTCAAAGGGCATGCAAGCTGAGAGCCTGCCACCGTGATTGTCTTTGATCTGAGAGAGATGGCCAAAACACCACTTTTGTTATTATAATGAAGTCTAGCATTGTTAATAAAATGACTAAATTACCCAGAAATGATATGTCTGAAACCTTTTTAAATGCCACATATAAAATAATAATTATAATGAATAATAAAAATAAATTGATGTTGCCTGTACCAATAAAGTCACAGGTTATTTATAATAATAATAATAATGATAGCAAAAACAACAGGCACCTTATGACCACTTTAACTTTGCAAAACAAATTACACATATTATCTTATTTAAGCATCTTATCGACCCTGTGAGGGAGGTACTACTTATACCACTGATACTGGTTGGTTAGTGGGTTGGTTTTTGCCCTTTGTTCTCAGAGAGGAACAAAATGACATCACTATGCGGGAGTCAAGTTTCAATGTGTCCGACTGTGGTTGATCACACCAATACAAGCTCAGATTGTTCTACCATAGGTCAGGCACTAATAGTCCACATCAATATTTGCAGTGGATTCTCTAAATTTATGCATTCTGCATTTCCTTTGAGCTGTTTCAGTTCTGCTTTGCTCACAGAGTGCAGAACTTTCTCTGATGTAGGCATGCTATGTTGAGCATAGCTGTGCCAGTGTCACCCATGTCACACAATCAATTCCAAAGTTCTTAAGAGAGACTTTGAGAGTGTCCTTGTATGGCTTCTTCTGACCACCATGTGAGCACTTGCCTTGTGTGAGTTCTCCATAAAACAATCTTTTTGGCAAGTGCATGTTTCTCATTCAAATAATGTGGTCAGTCTATTGGAGCTGGGCTCTCTGAAGCAGAGTTTGAATGCTTGGCAATTTCATACAAGTAAAGACCTCAGTGGCTGGTATCTTATCCTGCAAGGTGATCTTCAGAATCTTGCTAAGGCAATTCAAATAGAAATGATTCAGTTTCCTAGTATGGAGCTGGTAGACTGTCCAGGTTTCATAGGCATTCAACAATGAGGTCAGCACAATGGTTCTGTAGACCTTCAGTTTAGTAGTCAGTCTAATACCTTTTCTCTCCCACACTTTCCTTTGGAGTGTCCCAAACACAAAGCTACCTCTTGCAATGTATACATCAACCTCATTACCAATGTGCACATCCTTGGAAAGTATACTATCAAGGTAAGTGAATTTATCCACAGCATTCAAAATTTCTCCATTCACTGTAACCGATGGTTCCACATATGGGTGCTGTGGTGGTGGCTGATGAAGCACCTGTGTTTTCTTGGTGTTAATTGTTAGGACAAAATTAGCACATACAGCAGAGAATCGATCCATACTTTGTTGAGGGAAAGGGTCCAGTATTTATTAATGATGTCTACCATGTGCCAACCAGCATACTAAGTAGTTACCTTGTACATTACATAATACTTTAAGTTCTGCAAAGCACATTAGATACATTATCCTATTTAATCTCCAAGAGAGGCCCATGGGGTTGGTATCATTATTTTTCTTATTTTACAGATGAAGACACTAAGACTTGCTTACATTCATACAGCTCGTAAGTGTCAGAATTAGGATTTGAACACATCTTCCTGACATCAGGTATATTACTATCCGCCATACAATAATGCAGAGGCTGGAAGTCCTTCTAAATTGTGTCTTTTTTGGCTCAGAAGCTGTATGATATCTGGATTTCTTCCCAAATTGTGCCACAGTCAATGGTATCTGCTGCCTACAAGTGATCATCTCAGAGGAGAGAGCATGTGGTTCTCACTTCAAAGGGAAGAATCAAACTGAAAATAAAGTATGAATAACTATTCACAGCTATGCCAAGATGGTGCTAGTGACTTACCTTGTGTGGAGCATGTATTTAGAACTGGCATTAAGTGGTAGGAATGGATTGAGATTCATGCATCCAAAACACCTTGCCTGGTCTCCTTTGGGACCAGTGGCACATACTTGTGAGATGCCTCGTAGAATAAGTGGGGTGAGGCTAGGGGTTAATACACAACCATGGAACTGCATCAACGACAGGTCTAATTGCATTAGTATTTTGACTCAGGCAACTGAGTTAATCATCCATAGGTAGACCAGGTAAGTGGAACTACTCTCTAAAGCTATTTATGGGTAAAAGACTTGAACTTGACTAGGTGTCACATTTCATAGACTCATAGGATTTTAGAATTAATCTAGCCCACACTGTTCATTTAGGTTTTGGATCTTTGTTACCCATAAGTCTCACCTAGTATTATCTAGCAAGCAAAGGATATGCAGAAACAAGGGTTAAGCTTTAAGTTTCACTTTCCCTTAACCATTTAAGACATGTAGTTAATGAGCTACAAACATGAGCATGAAATAGAAGAGACTCTAATTGAGATACACATGATATCTACCTATATACAAATCTATGCCATCTATCCATATCTTAATAGGGATATGGATGGGAGAGACAGTCAGACAGAGAGACAGACACAGAAAGACAGACAGACATGGAGAGAGAGAGAGAGAGAGAGAGAGAGAGAGAATGAGACAGAGACACAGAAAGACACAGAGAGTGAGACAGAGACAGAAAAATAGAGCCAGAGAGTGAGACAGAGACAGAAAAATAGAGCCAGAGAGTGAGACACAGACAGAGACAGAGACAGAGACAGAGACAGAAACAGAGACAGAGGAAGAGAGAGGCAGAGAGAGATCTATAAATATAAATGCTATATAGATAATATAGAAATAGGGATAGGTGATAGAAATGACAGATAGATAGACAGATACATACATACATACATACAAACAAACATATGGGTATAAATTCTTTTAAAAAGTGCCATTGTTATTAGGGCATACATAGTAGTAAAATCTCTAACAACCAGTCATTAGATTTCCTTCCCACGGAATTCAGAGTATTTATAGTCACCTCATAGCCACTGGAAAAAAAGTCATATTTGAAATTTAAAACAAATACCCCTCAGATTTTGTTCAATAAATGAATAAAATATTTGGGAATACAGTATTCATCCCAAACGTTCTTCACTCTCACCATTCTGGGCCTTTGGATTTGTCCCGGGAAGTTTGAATTCAGTCAAAGAGTCACACTTGAGGACCTAGAGGGCCACATGTGGCCTTGATGCCACAGGTTCCCCACCCTGGACTTCAATTTATCTAAACATTATATCTTCTTGAGTGTCTGAATATCATTTTCCTCATAAGTGTACACTGGGCAAATACTTGTTGACTGCAGCGAGTTACCTATGTTTCAGGAAATTTTCAGAACTATATATTTAGAAACACACTCACTCCTGGCTCCAAGGTTGGCTCTCTACTTACTGTAATACACTGTCTGTGGCCCAGCTTGTACTTACATCTAAAATCCACTACATCTTTGTCTCAGTGTTTATAATTCAAATCATCAAAAAATCATAGTTCCTGGAAGGGAAGCCACGTAGGCTTCTTAATTTATAAGTAAGGCAACTGAGGCCTGGAGAAGCTAATGGCCTAAGGCTATGCAGGCAGTGTCAGAGGAGGAATTTCACCCAGTGTCTTCTAACTCCTCTGTGTATTGTTTTTCCTAAATCATGACACTTAGACATCTTGGATTAAATATCAATGAAATGTATACATGGAAGAAAACATGGTGACATGGCACATTTGGGGATAGTAAAACATTTGTGAACTTCAAACTACAGAGGGGAATTGGTTAATTAGGTTAATTGTGTGCTCTGGAAATCAGTTCAACCACAAAAAGGCTTAACAGAAGTGTTCCTCCCCAAGCTGTCTGAGGATTATTTAATATGAACAAGTATTGAAAGTCTTTGGTTTAATCTCATCCCAAATGATCCTTTGGTGTCATATTGCCCATTGTCTGACAATAATATAGCATATGATATTAACAAGAGCTATTCTCCTTTAACTCACACTAGAGATTTCCTCCACGTTGTCACATTTGCAGGGGTTTCATGATGTTACAAAATAATTAGAATGCCTTACAATATATGGTCAAAAGTCACCAAAAGATATATCTTGCCTTATACAACATTTGTGTTTATGAAAATGTTCCATAGAAATTTTTTGTTCAAATAAGATTATATTTAATGTGTTTAAAAGTGAAATAATTTCGAGAAACCCTGGCTCTAATTGATTCTCCATTTCCCATTCACTGTAAGAAAAATCACTCTCAAGGAAAAATGGCTCAAATCTTTGTTTGGGAATTTCATAATAATTATAGTTGACATTTACACAGAGCTTTAAAGTTTCATAAAGTACTCACATCTTTTTCTCCACCTACATGGCCGGCACCCTAAATTAAAATCTTTTTACCTCTCAACTAGTTACCACAATTACCTCCTTAATGGTCTACCTGACTCAGGTCATAATTTCCCCCTCCCTATTCATTTTTACACAGGTTGCAAAGTATTTATGCACACACATATACATAAATACACTTATTCATACACATATATATGTACTTGTATGTATATGTGCACGTATGTGTATGTGTATTTATGTGTGTATATGTATTGTGTGAGTTTGTGTATGTATGTATATGCTGCAAAACTACTAAATGTTGCAAACCCTGTACAGACATATCTCTTTATCTCTCTATGCATGCATTCATCTATCATCTATTTATCCATCTATCTACCTGTTATTTATCTATCACTCCAATTAGCCATTTATCTATCTTTCTATCTATCTATCTATCTATCTATCTCTCTAACTACCTACCTACCTACCCATCCATCCAATCTTCCATCTCTGTATGTATATATGTATGTTCATCTGTCTATTATCTATCTAATCATCTATCCAATATCTATTCCTCTATCCATCATTAACCTATTATCTATCTAAGAGGTATCTTGTTAGTGACGTACTTATATCATTGAATTTGAAGACAGGAAGACCTGAGTTCAAAATTTACTTCAGGCATTTGGACTCTGGGTCCCTGGACAAATCCTTTAACCTCACTGGGTCTTGATTCCCTCATCTTTAAAATTAGGGGTAATAAATCACATCTACCTACTTGTCTTTTGTGACATTCAAAGAAGATAACATACACAAAATGTTTTGCCTACTTGAAATGCTACATAAATATTATTATCATTATATGGGCATATTTTCCTCTTGATACTATGTTCCTTGAATACAAGAACTCTCCCACTTTTGTGTTTATATCCCCAGTTCGAGGACGGCATCTGACATATCTGCCTACTATGTGCTAGGCACCATGCTAATCACTAGAGATACAAAAAGAAGCAAAATACAGTCTTTGCCTTCAAGGAGGGGGAAGATAAATACAAGCAAATATATACAAAACAAGGTGTATACAAGATAAACAGGAAATAATTAAAATAAAGAAAGCACTTGAATTAAGAGGGATTAGAAAAGGCTCTGTTTTTGATTGGTAGATAGATAATGTTGTTCATTTTAAGCTCACACGGAACTATGAGATAAGGAGTATGAGAATCATTATTCTTGTTTTACAGATCAGGAAACTGAGGTTCAGGGGGTTAGTCATACAGTTTATAGGGAATCAAAGTGAATTTCAGACTCAGGTTTTCCACTCTAAAGTCCAACAATTTATCCACTATAATGCAAAGACCTATGACCATATATGACTTTTTTCCTCAAAGATTACATGAGAGTGCTATTTTCCCAAAGCCCTTTTTTGACCAATCAAGTCCTTCAGAGAAAATTGTCTGGTAACTTCTCTTATCATAGACCAGAAACCATCAGTAGGAGGACTAGTAGTAGAAAGTGTATCAGAAGACCTGGGTCAAATCAAATTTCTCTTCCACTTACTGATTTATGTGACATTGAAAAAAGGAATCTGAAATTTCAGGGCTTTTTAGGCTTTAGTTCTAGGCTGTATTTCTTCATGTGCACCATGAAAAGATGAACTAGATGGTCTGCAACATCTTTTCTCTCTCTGAATCCTAAATTCCTATTAGCTATTTAAAACACCTTCCCTGTGAGGTGAAAGTTACTTACTAGATTGTGAATTTCCTCAAAATTATTATTTCTTCCATGTGTAGTAAGGACCTAATCAATGTTTGCTGAATTGAAAATAGAATTCTATTAATAAGATTGGTTTGAGCCATTTTTGTTTGTTTGTTTTTATCAGAGGGTTTTAATAGTGGAAGAGGGTATGTCAGCTCATACAACCAAAAAATTAAGGAATAGATGCCCATTGTTGTTGAGTCATTTCAGTCATGTCTAACACTTTGTGACCTCATTTGGGGTTTTCTTGGCAAAAATACTAGAGTGGTTTGCCATTTCCTTCTCCAGCTCATTTTACAGATGAGGGTACTGAACCAGAGTTAAGTGACTTGCCCAAGGTCACATAGTTATTGGTTTCTAAGGACAAATTTAAACTCAGGAAGATGAGTCTTCACCTAGCTGTACCAAGATGCCTACCTACTGATAACCAAGAACACTCAATTAAAGACAAAACTAGGATTTGAACTAGTCTATGATTTCCTAGTCCAAATAACTTGCTATAATATTATTTGTGCTCTAATATTAAAACATATTATCAAGTCATGGTTCTTTGCATTGCATAGTGGATAGACTTCTAGACTCTAGAGTAGAAGACCTATATTTGATTGTCATCTCCAATCTTTTTAGAAGCAGCTAAGTGGTACAGTGGGGAAGTCTGGAGTTAGGAAGACCTCAATTCAAATCTGTCTTCAGATGCTTCTTAATTGTGTGACCACAGGCAAGTCACTAAACTTCTGTTAATTTGCGTGTTTTCTAAACTCTAAAATGAGGGTAGTAACAACATATATCTGGCAGCTTTATTTTGGGGATCAAATAAGATAATATTTTTAAAAAGATCTAAGCACACTGCCTGGCATACAATAGATGCTTTATAAACACATATTTCCTTCCCTATAATCCTAATTATACCACAAACAAATTCATCAAGTATGGACTTGATTGACTTCTTTTTACACTAATATAAATTCAGATTACTAATTTAAATTTTAAATATTTTTTCATAGGATAATATATTTTGAATTTGGAATTTAGATGCCAAGGAATCCAACCCCCCATTTTCAACATGAGGAACCCAAGACTTAGGGAATTGATATTCATCACCTCAGATCAGATTTTATCTTATTTGTAATAAGAATCTGAGGAAGAATTCAAAACCCAGATCCTTCTAAACTCCCAATTTTATCACTTTATCCAAGATATATAGGACCCCACTCTTCAATTTCTCTACATACCCCCTTTCTGTATCTAATTTATTTAAGGTTGTATTATTACTATAGAGCAAAGCAAGAATGCATGGCAGACAAAAAGCTGGTCTTAGTGTCTGCCAGATATCAATTCAGGTCCCATACCTGATATATGTTGGCTGTGTGACTGGACAAAAATTTTTCACCTCTCATTCCTCTCAGGCAACATACCAAGACTCAGTTGCACATGAGTCACTTAGAGCCATTCATGGAAAGAGATATCATACTGGTAGCTCAAAAGATGGGATGGAAAAAAAGAAATCCTATGTAACATCAGATCAGAACTCCATTACCTAAGAAGAAAGTCAAAAGGAAGAATACAAAAATCAATTTGACACATAGCATCATTTTCACCTCTGTTAGCCACTGGTTTGGGGGGTGGAGAGGTGTCATAGGGGAAACATATAGGTCATTCTTGATGTGCACGTGAGGACTTTTAAAGGAAAAAGAAAGGAAGGAAGAAAGAAAAAACAAGAGAAGGGATCAATAATGTTGGTGATGTTTTGCCAATCATTATTTTAAGTGTTTCACTGGCTAAGGCTTAGCAACATGGAACATCCTTAATTTATTCAAACCTCCTGACATGGTAATCTGAATAGTATTACCCATAATAATGGGATTTTACTTTCTTAATTTATCTTCCAAGACTCGCTCTATCCTTATTCTGTCTCCAAAGCTTTTACCATGGTGATTATCTCAGGCAGTCCTGAAACCACATGGATTCATGAGGAGGGAGATTCTCCATGATTTCAGGGCTTCTGTTTTATCAGCTTTTTCAACGATTTGTATTATAATAACCCTAATATATTACCCAGAGTCCTTTCTCCTCCTGATGCTGTTTGTCAGAATGTAAACCACAATCCATGTTGGTCACATCCATTTACCATGAAGAAAGTTCACTTAAAATTGAGTAGACCAAAGCGAAAAATAATTCACTGCAATTTTAGCCATTCTCTTTTTTAGTTAGGAAAATTTCAATTTTATAAGAAAAGTGGGACATTGTTTTGCAACTGAATCGCAACAAATGATACCTAATAGAAATGATACTTCTACTTTTTTTTTTACTAACTAAAATCATTTATGTTCCATATTGCTAAGCTTTAGCCAGTGAAACACTTAAAATAATTATTGTCAAAACATCACCAACATTATGGATCCCTTGTGTTGCTTCTTAAGGATCAGGACTGCTTTTTCACCCTTCTCTGTAGTTCTAGTGTCATATAGCAAGCACTTAGTAATGATTTGAAAAAAAAACAAACAAAACTCACTAATTCATGCTTATGTTTCTCCTAATGATAGAGCTCTAATCCAGACATTCCTATCCATCTTGCACAACTTCTGTCCACGTACATGCTACAAGTTCACCAATGGCATAAGAGGTCTATCTAAGTGACGGGAGCCATCCTCAAGGTCTCTTGGCATCTTGAAGAAATCAATATTATACATAAGCTGTCCATCAGCTCTGTCAAGCAAGGTATGAGCACTTCTCACCATAGGACCATCCTGTCTCCTTCAACCACACATTTTCTTGATAATGTCTGCTTTTCTGATTCTGTTACACTCCCTTTCTCTCTGTTTCAAGTGATGTTACAAAAATGAATTTGTTTTTGTGTATTTAGAAGAAAAAGTACTATACCCATTCCATTGTTTTTTAATGTTGTTTGTCCTTCATTCTTAAAGAGGACCATGATAT
Source organism: Pseudochirops cupreus (assembly GCA_028627135.1). Lineage (NCBI taxonomy): Eukaryota > Metazoa > Chordata > Mammalia > Diprotodontia > Pseudocheiridae > Pseudochirops > Pseudochirops cupreus. Next base: position 25,688,031 of record CM053583.1, on the reverse strand, counting down.
CAGGAAAGTGATACCATGACTTGCAAGTGAATTGAATTTAAGTGATGGCAGGCTGTGCAAAGCCACCATCCTCACTTTCTCCTCTGGAACCATTTGGATACAGTGGCAAGACATAGATCAGGACAACTGAAGAAGACTCCTTTTATAATAAAGAGAAATGGAAAGAGGCAATGAGGAAAACTCTTCAATGATTTTCTCTTCCCATTTTCTTCACTATTAAGA
>CM053583.1:25637167-25687309 GCA_028627135.1 Pseudochirops cupreus | reverse complement strand
AGCAGAATTCTTCTGAAAAGCTACTTGTGCATGGCTTTATAACAACTGACTTTATAACCAAAGATTTCAAAAATTTATCACCCATCACCACTATTACTACTGCTATATGGGAATACTCTTTAAAATTATTTTTTTTTCTTTTTGGGTGATCATATCTTGCTATTTCACATTCAGAATGATAGCTATACTACCCAAGATGCAATCTCCCTTAAAAGCAGTTGATCACCTGTGGGTTTGCCATTCTACCCAAAAAGTTGTTTGTTTTTTTCCTCTCACATAAATGGGCAGTGTACTTGGTCATTTGTATAATATAATATGAGGGACTGAGGAAGATTCCACAAAAAAGGTATCTTCACAATATAAGAATGAGAGAAGGGTCACATGTTAATTAAAGCAACATAGATGTAATGAAGAAACTACTGAGTTTGGAGTCCAAAGATGCACGTATGAGTTCCAAATTTACAATGTACCTTCTGCATGAAGGCTAAATATTTTTCCCCATTGGCCTTGGTTTCTTCATCTGCAAAAATTAAGGAGGTAGGCCTAGAAGACTTTCCGATTCTAAAATCCTATGATCCCAAATTGAAGTTCTGAGATATCTTGAGATTTATTACTAAGCTTGACATAAATCTTCCACTTTCCTAACTTAAAAGATAGATAATTCACCTTGATAACCTTTATATATGACACTGTTCTCAACTATCTACCCTACTACATAAAATTTTATTTGTACTGAGTGTGGGGAGGAAGATTTTCTTCAGTTGTTTCTCCCCAGTTGGGCAACTTCTGAGAAAGATGTATATGTCATGATGTTTTAACTGGAGGCCTTTTATGAAATATCTTAACAAAAGGGATGATTAGAAGTTGAAATGCTAAAGAGATATAGAAGAGAGAATAATGACATTGGATAACTCATGGCTAACATGTTATAACTGACATAATCAATTCAGAAGAGATGACTAAGAAATCAAAGAAAACTGAAATATTTTTGTGAAGTAACTACTTTTCATCAAACAAAAGATGCATCAAAGATGCAAAGAATCTGACATGATAATGATGCATCAAAGATGCAAAGAATCTGACATGATTTACCTTTGTCTAGTACGTATTCACAAATATTCAGTCAGTTACCCAAGTCACATTGGTAAAGGGCTCCCTACCCTTCCATTCATTCTCTGTCATATTTATACATACTGTTTTCAACCTTGCCTATTCTCTTTTCAAGATTTGTTTTGGTTGTAGATATTTATCCTCATTTTGCAATTTTTGTAACACCTGAATTCACCCCACTACTTTATATGCGTATATATTTATATTTAATATTCTCAAAGAGTTTCTATCACAGCATCATATGTAACATAGAAATGCAAACATTACTATGAACAGTTTAAAGGTGGGGAAATGAAATTGAGGCTGATAGAGATTGTGACTTGACGATCAGCATAGGGTTGGGACCAGATCTGGAGTCTGAATTCAGTTCTCCTGACTCTAGATCCTCCACTTTTTATTAGCAATGCATAGATATGCTTGGTAGGAGCTAGCATTTCCTCCCACATCCTCAATCCATTTTCAACTATCTGTTCCTTTGCCTCCTTCATGCTACCATTGGGGCAATACTGAGTTGAAAAAGACCATTTTTGTTTTTAAATCAAGTTCCACTGATTTTTGAATCATAAATCTCTCTACAATCCTGCTGACCAGGAACACAACCCATATTTGATTATCACCAATGATGGCAAACTCATTATAGTAAGCAGCGGTCCATTATATTTGTAGATGTGACTGATTATTAGGATATTCTTTTAAAATCTGAATCCACATTACTTCTACTAACTCATGTCCTGATTGACCTACTTTAAAACCCTTCAAATGCTTCCTTTTGTGGAAGGATAGTATAATTTGAACTTAATGATACAATTCAAGAAAGCAAAAAAAAATATGATCTTCTTTTGTCATAGTAAGAGATTAAAGAAAATCATAAAAAGGCAGGCTGATACATTACTAGGGAGACCCTACAATCACTGAAGTACTCACTTGCAAAGGAGAATAACAACTCAATATTGGTGAATTGGAAATAGCATTTCAGCTTTAGCAATTACTGATCCCCAGTCGGTCAAGATTATCCCACTAAAACTGTGTGTGGTTGATTAATTAAAAGGAAATATAACCAGACAGCAACATAGTCACCTGAGTGTGGGAGGTGGTTTTGTTGAAAGGGGGAGGAAAGAAATCAATCAATTAATGAATTTCCAGGGGGAAAAATGTTGGCTTTTTTTGGGGGGGAATGACCCTTCTTACCTTTCTAGAATAATATGAGCATAAAATTGGAAGAAATTTTGGAAGTCATTTAGTGTAAGCCCCACATAAAAGATTTGCAATATAGCAAACTTGGACTAGGGCTTGAAGACCTCGAATGAGGGGGAACCTATTCCCTATAGGGGCAGCTCTTTATATTTCAGGATATCCCTAATGGTTAAAAATATTTATTTTACATCAAATAAAAATAAGGCTTTATGCAATGTCCCTGTAAGGAGAAGTAACATAAATAAAATTTCCCTTCTACATGATAACCCTTCAAATACGTTAAGATGTATAACCTTTTCTCACTGAGGCCTCTCATCTTTATTTTAAATCTCTCTAGCCTACAATGGAACCTAACATGGCATGAACTCAAAGCCCTTCTTTATTCTCATTTTCTAGCTCTTGACACTCACCAGCTTATTAACACCTTTCTTACAGTGGTGCTGACAACTGAGCACTATTTTCTAGATGTCATCTGAATATGAGGATGTGCAGAGCGGACATCACCTCTCCATTCCTGGACGCCCCCCTTTCTTACAACAGTTCAAGATCACATTATCATCTGAAGCTACCATATTATCTTGCTGACTCAGACTAAGAAGATAATCCACTAAAACCCTACAATTAAAAAAAATGTAGCAATATCAATAAAGTTGTAGTAGTTAATGGCTTTCTAACAATGCCCAACAAAGTCAATAAATGGGAAGCTCTTTTTTAACCCAAATATAAGACTTTACATTTATGCCTATTTAATTACATCATATTAATTTCAATATAATATTCTCTTTTCAAAATCACTTTAGATGCTGACCCAGTATGTTATCTACCTCTTCCAACTTTATATCATCTGTAGAACCAGGAAAACAATGATAATCACAATAATATAATAAGGAAACAAGAACAACAAAACCCAGAATCTATATGCTCCCTAATTATAAAGATGAAACTTGATACCAGAATTGTTAAGACAATACATTCCCTGGATCTCTGATTCATAAAATAAGGAAGAGGGAGGATGAAATATTTTTCTCTGATACCTTCAACCTCTCAAACCTCTCCAAAAAAGAAATTATCAGCCAAATATGAAGTATCTTCAGATGTTCCCATGGTCTAGAACAGTGGTTCTCAACCTGTGAGTCATGAGCCTTTTGGGGGTCGAATGATCCTTTTACAGGGCTCTACTAAGACCATCGGAAAACACGTATCTCCAATGGTCTAAGGAACCAAGACACTACTCCTCTATCCGTCTCCAGGCGGGTCCACCCACATGCAAATAAGCCCACATACGAGTATTAAAAGGTCACAGCATTAGGAAGGTTGAAAATCACTGGTCTAGAACATATGGAATCAAAAAAAAAAAGAGAAAGAAAGAAAAAACACATCTTCCTACCTTCATTAGAGAGGGGAAAAAAAACAGCAACAACAACAAGCAAACGAAGACTGTAACTTGTAGAGTAGAAGTAAATGTCTTAAAGTTCATGTGTTGGTTATCTTTGTTAGACTGCTTTATTCCATGCTCCTTCCCTCTTTCCCTACCTTTCCTTCCTTTTTTTCACTTTTTCCCTTCCTTCCTTCCTTAATTTCTATTTTTTTCTTTCTCTAGCATTTATTTAACCAACTACATATATTTTATTATCTAGCTTAAAGTGCAAACCAAAAATGTTGGCTATCAATAAAAATAAGAACTTTTTAAGTGAAAAAAATCATGTTAAGCAACTATATTTCCAAAATATTTTGTGTAAGAAATGGAATTTCTTAAATTTAAATTTAGTTCCAATAATTTTGGTTTAGTTTAGTTTAGTTCCAATAATTTTCCCCAGAAAAATTTTCTTTAAACAATTCATATTTTAAAGTTATTTTTACTTTTACTTTTTATCTGCACTCAGGAAAGGGAAAGACAATGTTGTGTAACCTTCTATAACTCCATTCAATTTTTCTTAAATGATCCTGCAATGAGACAAAAGGCTTAAGAATTCATCAAAAATTGGAAAAGGAAAATATATTAATTGAGAAATAATCTACTCCATCTCCACATAGAGTTTCAAGAACCTGCTTTTGTGTGCTCTGCTGATTAGCATATGTTAATAACATATAAAGGCAGAAATATCCCAGACTAAGACATTTGCAGATTTCACAAAAATGAAAAATGAAAAAGATTTTTTAAAAAATCATGACAGGTAAGAATAATGAGCTAAATCAAAAGAGACAGCATTTAAAGTGCTAAAGGTTAAGTTATATAGTGGGTCTCAAAAATCAGTTTCACAGGTATAAGATGGAGGCATGAATGAACTATAGTTGTAGCGGAAGAGATGTGGTGAATTGTGTGAACTACAATTTCAGTAAGAGGAGACAGTGTGATGTACCACTCCAAAAAGTTATAAATATGTGAGCCTATACAAATTTCTGTTGTTATTATTGTTACCATAGTGTCTAGGATAGGGTAGGTGATGCTTCAATTGGAATTTTCTCCAGGCATATCACAGTTGAAATATTTTTCTCTTATTCAAGGTAAATCATAAAACTACAAAATGTATATAGAAAAAGGGTTCAAATCCCTTATTAGACCTTTCTGCAATACTCAAAGTCATTTTGCCTCTCTATGCTTCCGTTTCCTTATCTGTAATACAAGGGATTAGAATAGACTGTTTCTCATGTCTTTTCAGTTTTAATTCTATGATACTATGATTTGATGAGATGACCACCCTGGAGAAAGTTCTCAAGAATGTATCACACAAGTATCAGCTAAAAAAATTGGGGATATGTCATCTGGAAGAAAGAAGGCTTGGAGGAGGCATACATGATGAGAAATCTAATTGTAAATTTCTGAAATTTTTAGCTATTCCTCTAAATTCTATCCTCAAAGACCAATCAGGACAAAACTACATTCTCTTCTACATAAAAGTATTTCAAATGTGTGAAGGCATCAAGCATGCAATCATTATGATATATTAGCTATGCCTTACCTGATTAGATGCTCAATGAATTCTTGTTTCTCACAAAAAACTTGGGAAGGGGAAAAGAAGAGATCTCATATCCCCAGGAGACATGAAATATCTGACTCTGCAAAAATTCAAGTCAAGAAATAGCTACATTTGTCAAAAATCTGATAATTTAGGCCCCTCCAGTGTAGGAAAAAAAAATGCTTCTGCTTTTTTTTCCCCTCTTAAACACATTCAGGATCCCTTGGGGGTAATTCAGGCCTACCCAGTTACTTGGAAATAGGAAATAATCTACAATAATAAAGCAGACGTGGCTGGTAATGTGTTATTCTTCAGCCATTTGCTATAACTTATTAATGAGAAAAAATGTAAAAGGTTAATTTTCTAATTACATACTCCCCTGAGGTAAATTATGCACATTATCACATTCACTGACACACTATAATGGGTACTTTATGGAAAAGTGATTTTCTATGCAGTTATGTACTATCAACATAATTTATTTTTAGAATGTAAGTAGGCAGAATGAAAAATCAGAGAATAACCTGCATGCACCAAAGATGTGTTTATGAGATGATTTTGATAGCAAAGAAAAAGCAAAAGAAAAAAACAGTTTAGTGAGATAACGTTCCCTTCCATTGGCTTATTGAAATGTCTATGCAGTGCATTGGTCTAAGTGGAGGGATTATAAGGGAGATGATGACTCATGGGGAATCCCATGAAAATTGTCTTGTTGGGCTTCTCAGAATCTCAGAGTTGGGTGCAACTAATTTAACCCATGACTGAATAAGAACCCCCTTTCCAATATCACCATAAAGAAAATGAATGAATAAATTGATAAATGAATGGATAAATGTTCAATTGGTCTTTACTTGAGAATTTCTGGTGATGGGAAACCCACTGTCTCCTCAACCAACTCAATCTACTTCTGGACAATTCTAATGGATAGGAAGATTCACATAAAATATACCTCTCTGTAGCTTCTACCCATTGATTCATGTTCTGCCTTCTTTAGACAAAGTTAGAGCAAGTCAATTTCCTCTTGTAAATAAGAGTCCTTCAAATACATGTCAACATTATTCATCCCCAGTCTACCAAGTTAAAATTCCTACTTCTTTCAAAAACTCTTTCTATAACAGAGCCTTTATCAGCCTGGCAATCCTTCTTTAGAATTATTAAAGCTTACAACACCTCTTTTTAAAAGGGTCACCCAGAACCGAACAAAATCCTGGAGGTGTCCAGTTTCTCATTTTGGAAATGGCTGAATCAAAACCTCTTAATTAAGGTCCCTCAGCTCCATCACCTTCTGAAAAAGCTCTTCCAGTGTTGACAGCAAGTGCTATTCACAGTCTTTTGTAGAACCTGTTGTATTAGGGAATTGTTTTCAGAGTATGCCTTGGACTAGATGACTAATGATGTCCTTTGAATACTAAAATTCTGTGCCTCTGCAATTCTATGCACTCAGGTCTTCCTAACTACAAACCCAGAACTCTGTTCACTAGGCAACACAGCATAGTCACACAAAAGTCCCAGAAACCACATGCTTTTTTCTAATTCTTTTGCAAAAAGCATTATAGATGCCTTCTTATGCCAAGAACTAAGATTGACAGAACACACTCTATCAGAGTAAATGCCACGTGATATTGTTGATACTTTATTTTTCTGCAATCCAATCGAAATTTTAGTTTATTTTAAATTTTTAAAAATCCCCCCGCCTTAAAATGTGAGCTGGATCTCTTAAAAATGCGGCCTTCTCTCCTCATAAAGCATGTCACATCCTGAAAAATAGACTAGGAAAAAGACACAGAGAGACACATAGGCACCAATTTCAAGCTGGTAATGAATGATTTATGAGCAAAGAGGACACAAGGACAAAAATGATTTCTTTAAGGAGACGGAAGTTAGCAATTCAATATGGAAAGATGCTAAGAAGTTCAATGCTGATCCAGAGCTAATACAGAAATCAAGATTGTTGATGAAATGAAGAGAAAGAAAAGCCCTCCCTGAGAAACTCTGGGTCCTACTTATTATACAGTAATCCCACTGGCTCATTAAGATTGGCCTGGGGAGCACAGCACGGCCCCCCAGTCAATACTCAAAATTTTAAATAAATAGAATATAAATGATAGATAAATAGATGGGTCAATAAAGTAACAGACACATAAATATGTAGATACATAAATATACAAATAGCCAGGCAAAAAGACAGATAAATGGATAGATAGTTCAAATGAGCTTTGCAAACCCTGAAGTTCCCATATAAGTGTTAGCACATTAGCCTTATCATCCTCATCAGTAGTAGCATAAAAACATGAGGCTCAGATCATGTGTGCCTCCCCATTCAGTGAATTCCAGTGGTTCCCTATCAACTCCAGGATCCAGAGCAAAATCCTATCAAAGAGCTTCATGATCTAGCTCCTCCTGCCTTTCATGTCTTCTCATACCTTACTCCCCTGACATGTGTTCTGCAATGCAGGGACGCTGGCCTCCTTCCTGTCCCATGAACAAGACACTGAATTCTCAGGTCGGAGTTTGTACCTCATGATTAGAAGGCTCTCCTGCCTCAGCTCTGCTTGCTGATTTCCCCAGATTTCTTTAAGTCCCAATTAAAATCCCATCTTTTACAGGAAACCTTTTCTGATCCCTCTTCCACCCAGTCTTCTCTCTGTTAATTTTCCTATTTATCCTGTAAATGGTTTGCTTACACATTGCCTCTCTCATTAGATTGTAAGTTCCTTGAGCCAAGAATTGCTCCTTTTGTATCCCCAAAACCTAGCATAGAACCCAACACATAATAGAGGCATTAAAAAAAAAAGATAATTGATTGATTGAGATATATACACTTCCCCCCTCATCTGCCTCCAAGGCAAAACATATAGGAATCCCCCTACACAGATTCATATGCCAGTATTTAGACTTTATGTTTAATATTTCCTCCCTTCAAGGTTGCACTTGAGGTTCATTTAACCTCTTGTCTCCCATTTAAAAATCAATAAATCATAGTAGGGCAACAATGAAGGACCTAGCAAAGGTCACATGGTATATTGTTCCTACTTTGCTGTTAGTTATCACTCTTCTTGACCTATCTGATTTGCTCACTGATGGACTCTATGAAAGAAGAAATAGAATTTGAGTTCACAGAGAAAAAGAAGGCTACATTGAAAGATGTAAGTGATATAAAAGAAAAATATAAAAACACAACTAATATATATGTATACACACATATATTGTGCAAACATGCATGTCTACATGTATAAAATATATGTGGCTATACATATGTATATATATGCGTATATGTATGTATGCAATAAATAAATAATTTAGCCTAAAAATCTATACAAGAAAACCTAAGTGGATTAAAAATATCTATGGCCTGTTGTAAGAATAGGGTTGAAACCACAAGCATTTTGGCCCTGGTGCTTTAACTATACAAGAGCACTTTTTGTTTGAATCAATGAGAACTGAGTGTGAACAGGGTCTGTACTCTATCTTTAATTAAAGTCATTGAGTGAGAGACTAGTTCATTCTCTAAACAATTTGTATGGCTATAAAAAGCTATCTCAGAACACAGGGAGAAAATGTAAGCTAGTTTGGAGAGGCTGGAACTACAACATTTCCTATACACCTTTGAAGATGAAAGCAAGGACTGAGCTATGACAGAGAAGGGAGATATTGAGGAGAATCATTGGTTGAATGGGTATCTTGGACTGGAAGATGAAGTCTCCTGTACATTCCAAACAAAAGATAGATTTTTGACGAAATTCTCTTCCCAATGCCTGTCTAGCTACTGACAGTAGAAGATAATCTGTTGTTTCTTACACAAATCAGTACAGTAAATTGAATTTGGTCCAAACCACAAAGAGGTTACAAGTTAAATAAATAAATAAATATACATGTAAAATGTCAGGTAACAAAGAAAGCTCACCTTCACCAAAAATATTAGGGAGCTTCTCTACGGGAGATTTGGAGTGATTTTGTTTGAACTCAGGACTTTTAATCTGTAATAAACTCCATAAAGCTGAGCAGTAGACTACCAAGTACAGCTTAGGCATCATTATATTCTCCTCAAGACGAAAGAGGACTAATCAATTTCCAACAATACCCTTATACCAAATACTATATTCACTTGGATGACCTGTCCATTGAGTTAGCATTAAAGCATACACATTTTCTATAGATGGTGAAGATAGACAATAACTTTGGGGCAAAAATGAAGTAGGAAGTAGAATAGAGGTCACGGTGAATCTGAGTATCTGAGTTATTATGCAACCTTTGCAGTGATCACAATCTTCTCCCTGAGAGGACAAGTAAAACACATTGTTGTTGTTTTATGAATGTAATACATATCAGCAAAAATGACTATTTCAACATTAAAAAAACAAAACAAAAACAAAATATCATATTGTAACTGTGAAGCTTTATTGCACAAAGGTTCATATAGTGCATATTTCATTTAACAAAATAGTAGGAACACTGTTTTCCTTTCATAGTCTATTATTACTGACTTTCTTTTTTCTCTGTATTTTAAATTGTTTCACTGGTTCTTTTTATTCTCTTTTTTTGTTATCCATCTATTCTCATCCAGCTTTCCACCAAATAAAAAGTATCCCTTGTAATAAGGAGTCAAGCAAATATGTATTCACATATTAGTCATGCTAACAAAATAATCTTTTTAACATCAATATTCTTCTAATGATGCTATATGTCTTGTACATCACCTATTACCATACTCTCCAGTGCATATGGAGAGAAGCAAGGTGAATTTAGTAGGTTACAGTTTATTAGCATGGAAAGATATGTTCAAAAAGTGGCATAAAACAGTAGAGAACAGAAGGAAGTCAAGAATGAAACACAGATAAATAGGACAGCATTGAAAGTTACAGAGTAAATTTATTATACATTTTAAAGGGAATGTGGGCAATTAAGTGTTAAAGATAAGTAGTTTCAAGCAAAAAAATGGCATATATCGTTCTTGAGACATACAATAGAAAAGGAGGCAGTTCCATTATGTGGTGAGAGCCTGTGTTAAGATATAAACAGTGAAGTGCTGTGATTCAGCCATGCAATGTTAGGTACATTTGCTGGGGTCTTAACAGAACAATTATAGGAAGACATGGACAAAACTCCCAAAGGGGATATAAGAATCTTTACCACCAAAGGAAGTACCAACAATGAAATCATGGAAAAAGAAAAATTATCCACAAAAATCCCTTCCTTGATAGAGTATCATGTTTGACTTTGGGTCCTCAAATGCTATGCAAAAGGAATGACAGGCATGTTGGTTGGCAGATAGTGGATTTAGAGGCAGAAAGGTATGATTTTGATTTTTTCAGGCATTTATTACCTATGGGACCCTGGGAAAATCACAAGTGCACACCATCAGTTTCTGTATCTGGAAAATGGTTATAACAACAATACCTACATTTCAGGGCAATGGAGAGATTGAAATGAAATTTTTCATGTTGCGCCTTCTGTGAAAGTGCTATATAAAGGATAGATGGTCTTCTTCCTCTTCCTTCTCCTCCTCTCCATCATTACCTTCTTCTTCTTCTTCTTCTTCTTCTTCTTCTTCTTCTTCTTCTTCTTCTTCTTCTTCTTCTTCTTCTTCTTCTATTATAATCATCATCATCAAAATGTAAATTCTGCTAGGCCCTGCTAAAGTGGATTGTTTTCATGTGAAGGCTCAATCATCAAAGGACCAGACTAGCTAAGGGTCTTTAAATTATCACTATAGGGTATAGGATAATAAATCCTTTGTCCAAAGCAGTTTTGGAAGAGCAGCTAATAATTGATAAAATAGTTGCTGTCTTTAATAGCATAGGTAGGACTCCGTCTTCTCTTCCTCCTTCTCTTTCTATCTCTATTTGCCTCTCTGTCTGTCTCTAATTCTTTGTCTTTATCTATCTCATTTTGCATATCTCAGTCTTTCTGACTCATTGTCTATCTCTGTCTCTCCATCCCTCTCTCTCTCTCTCTCTCCCTCTCTCTTTGTGCATGCATATGGGCACACACACACACACACACACACACACACACACACACACACACGAAATGATGGATCCTTGACATATTGAAACATCCAAGGATGATTTTTATAAAGAGAGTAACCATTTGCATATGCATTGCCTGTACATGTGACTGTTAATTTTATTTTCCTATGCTCCTGAATTTGGCATCTTCTGGGAGATGACTGATGTAGGGTGAATCCTCACTGAACATGAGCCTTATCCTAGCTGCCCATGTGCTATCATTTCTCACAACTTGAACATTAGTGAAAACACTGGATGAGAAGGCAATAGCAATGGTGATTGACCTGTAAGTCTTTATTAGATAGTATCTACTGAGTAAAAGGATGAAAAGCAAGGCAGAGTAATGCAGGGACTTCTGATCCCTACTATAGTTCAGGGGAAGTGAGGCAACACATTACGTGTGAAATCTATATAACAACTCACATTAGAACTGAATTGGTACAGCTTGCAGAATGATCTATTATCAAATGAGATAATGTAAGTGAAAGCAATTTGAAAAACCATAAAGTGTTATACAAATGTAAGATATTCTTACAGTAGGAAATGGAGAGATAATATAATGACAGAAAACTCATGCTAATTTCATAGTTCTATCAGATCAAAGAATAAGACAAATGTCTATGCTCTGAAGAAAAAAAAATCAGAACAGAACAAATGGACTAATAGGGAAGAGGTATTGTTATGGAACAAATGGTGGTAATAGCTTTGAAAGGATGGAGCAAGGTGAAGTAGTTGGAAAGGCAAACTGGAAAATGAACTTGGAAATATCAAAATGACTCAAAAGTCTTTTTAGATCTGAAAATTGCTAATAACCTTAAATTTTCATTTCTCTGACAATGCTGTATTATCACTACATTCAGGATCAAAAGAAATCAGTGAAAAGTACATATCTGCGGAATGAATTTAAAATACTTTCCCAGCTATCAAATGGATAACCAAATTTTACTTCTCCAGTGGTTTCCCTACCATCAGGGTGGGGACTGGGGTGGGGAACACTATTTTCATGTTAAAAACCCTATTATCTGAAGTTTTAATAATAATAATAGTATTCCATTCTTTCCAGTCTAATTCTTTTCTCTATGACCAAGAATTTATCACATAAATTCTTTGATATAGAAATAAAAGAGACTTTAGTGGTTTGTTAACTTAACAGATGAGGACACTGAAGTCCCAAGAGATTAAGTGACTGATGTAAGGCCACAAAAGTGGTGAAAAGTAGATCAAGAGTTTAAACTCATTTGCTCCAGTGCTGCTCTGTCACCACCCAAAAGATTTTTAAGCTGTGTGTATGAATATTATTGTTATTGTTATGATGATGATAACTGTATTTTGGTATAATTGGTTTTCTTTGAAATCCTATGGATTTTTGCATATTAAAATCTTATTCTGGGAAATCCATAAACTTCACAAAACTGCCAAGGGGTTCCATGATGCCAAGGGGAAAAAAAAGTTAAGTACCCATTTACTACACTATGCTGTTACCTAAACTTAAGATTTCATTGACTAAAGCTCCATCATTTCAAGTCACTTTAACTCTTGAGCAACTGCTCATTTGAAGAAGTTGGACCATTCAAACAACAACAATAAAAACCAGCAATGAGATGCTGGACAGACAAATCTATCTATCCATCTATATGTCTATGTATCTATCTATCTATCTATCTTAGCATGATCTATCATCTGTCTAAAGGTATACAACTTCATTTCTCTTTGTATAGATATATCTATTTATTTTCCCAACAATGAGAACTATTCAAAGAAGAGTTGCCCATTGGAGATATTCAAATAGATGTTCAAATGATTGACCTCATGAGGTTGATGGTGTAGAGGGGATACTTGTCCAGAGCAAGATGGATTTGATGGGCGCTAAGGTCCCTTCCAATTCTGATATTTTGTGATTTGCTGAATATAATATAATATCAAGAAACCTTCACGAAGAAAATTGATGTAAATAATCATAAGACAACCAGACCAAATAATCAAGTATTTATTAAGTACTTTTATATGCTAAGATCTGGAGGTACAAAGTATAAAATGATTTCTGATTTTAAGGAGTTTGCATTTTGTCAAGGGAAACAACATGTATATGCATGTGTATGTGCACATGAATGTATGCCTGTATGTATGTCTATATATATATTTTTAACTTAACTTTTCCTGACTCCAGGGTATATAGCTAAGCTACTCAGTGGATGAAGTACTGGACCTGGAGTCATAAAGATATATGCTTAAATATGTCCTCAGGTACTTCTCCTGTGTGACCCTGGGCAAGTCAGTCAACTTCTATTTGCCTCAATTCACTAGAAAAGAAAATGGCAAATCTCTCTATAATCTTTGCCGAAAAAAATCCCATGGACAGTATTGGTGGGCAATGATCCACAAAGTTAGGAAGTGTTAGACACAACCAAACAGCAACAAAAACAAATACACACACACACACACACACACACACACACACACACACACACACACACATTTTTTAGCTCCTTAAGGGGAAGGATAGACTTTTGCACTTAGAATAGTGCCTAACACATACTAGGTACTTAAATGTTTCTTAAATTGAATGTGAGAGATATGGATAGACATAGAAATAAAAACAAATACAGCTAGAGATGGAGATGGAGACAGATTATTGATAAAGAAAGATAATATATGCACATGCAAGCATGTATTATACACACGTATGAAAATGTATATACATATATATCTGTGTACCTATATAAGATGGAATAGGCTAATTATAAGCTTCAAAAGGTCTCAAGAGATTGCTGCCAGAGGTCCAGAGTTGTGACTTCATAACAGAATTTGCAGACAGCCAAGCCCAACCTTGTGGAGTGACAGGGACCCACCCCAGTAGTGACTCAACCTCACAGCCCATACACTGGATCCTGAAAACAAGGGCTTGACCTTCTCAATCTCCTGTACAACATTCAGAAGAAAACTTGATGTGTTCCATGCTTTATCACAATTACTTTAAAGTTTGACTACTCTTTCTGTTGACTACAATGGTATAAGGAAATATATGTCCTTGGGGTCTTGGATATGATTATACTTTGTTTTTTGCTTTAGCTTCGCAGCTAATATCCTTATGTGAAAATCCTTCCTAATTATTAGATAAAAGAAAATTAGTTGTTAATTGCTGGAGAATATCAATATTATAAGCAATACGTTAACTATGACTGCTGATATAAATCAAAGAACAGACATAAATAATGGAGGCTTAAGCCAATGGAATGAAAGATGCTACAATCACTCAGGTGTACCGTTAGAGGCCTGTAGCTGACCCTGCCCTTCTGGAGCAACCAAACTTGTCATAAATGAAATTTTGGATGCAGTTTTCAAGAGCTTACAAGGACAAAATGTATATACATATTACACATATTCACACATATACATATACATATATGTATATAAAACACATATGTGTATACAGCTAAGTCTAGCTCTATATGCAATGTATATATAGGTGTATATCCCCCTTTATGAGTATATTGCATGTATGTATACAAAGGGATAAATATATACATGCATGCATATAAAAATATTCGTAATGCTTATGTATTTACCTAATCACCCCCGATAAAAAGTAGCTATCTAAAAATGAAGAAATGTATCATTATTGTATACAGTGCCTGAGACATACATTAATAGACCTTTAATAAATGTATTTCAATTGCTTTATTTAATTAGACAGATACTTAATATTTATTGGGTCCCATAATGATACCTCCTACTTTGGAAACTCTTTCTAATTCCAATTATTCTTCTCTGCTGAGTGATGTTGGGGAGAAAAATAATTTCACCTATTGAAATAGGAAATGTGTAAAGTTGAGGGAGCTGAGATTGCCCTATTCAACTACAAAAGAGCTTCCCAACTGCAATTTACAAGTGAAACTGATGCTTGAGAGATAAAAACATAATTAAATAATTGAAATCTACTTTAAAAAAAAAGAGAAAAAGTACTTTTCACTTTATCAGTCCTAGATGCCTAGGCATATATAGGTTTATCTGAAAACCATTTCAGTTCCTATAATGAGTTGGTTCAACTAATACACAGACTTAAAACAGAATAGATCTTGATTTGTCCCCCTAATTTCAATTCATTTATAGAAAGATTTGATTGGGCAAGGGAAAAGAAATAATGTCTTTTATCCATTCTTGCTGAATTTCTGGATTCTTAGTACATTTTAGTAAGGAATGAAAATCCCTAAAGAATAATTCTAGGAGGCAAAGATTCATGGTTAATATAAGTGAATAAGTATTTCATAATTATGCGCCAATTGGGTCATGTAAAAAAAAATCAGGAGAAATATGTTCTTACTATGGATAACTTCAGTGAATGGTCCTGTCAACTGATAAATTCAAAATGTCCAGAAAAGAGCAACCAAGATATCAACATTCTTCAAATCCATGCGATATCAATGTCACCTCCCTGCTGGCCGGGCTCCTTCCCCAAATCATACTGGAAGATGGGTGTCTTCAGAGGTCAATAAACACTAATCTCCTTCATGGTCACTGGGCATAATTATAAACATCTTGATTTTTTTCTTGTATAGTGACTCATGAACCACCACCCTATTTATATTCACTCATCCCCCCCCCCCATACACACATGAATATCCTTTCTACTGTTTATCAATCAGACTGTTAGCTTTCAGAAAAGGCATTTTTTTATAGTTAGGACAGGTATAGCAAGGAGAGTTGCTATAGAAGCTATCTCTTAAAATTAGAGAATACACTCCCCTCGTATATACAAGGTTCTTGTGAAAAGTTGGCTAAAATTTATCATAAAATTGCATTGAGGCACCCATATAGAGAACTCATGTGATAAAGGGGTAAGTTAGAGTTTATATTATTGGAAGTCCTTCCCTTCTTTATAGGGGGACTCATAAAACCTTCTGTCTCTGAGGGTCAGTGTCACTGCAGAACCCTGAAGCCATTTTTCTTAATAGGTCTAGTTTTTCTTCCATGTATCAGCTTCTCATACCATTGCTGCTTGCAGGATACTGCTATCAGTTCTGGTGGACATTACTACTGATATGGATGGGGTTGTAGTGCCAACACGATATTCACAGCGCATGTGGCAGCTATGAATATGCCAGCATAATTCTGAATCACAAAACATAACAGAATCTCCACATGGAAGACAGAACCAAAATATTTATGCATACATCAGAAAGCCAAATTCATCATAGCCATAAAAGAAATCTATATACAATTACAATGTAGGGTTCACTGTCATCCCCAAGCCTTCCCTCTGCTAGGGTCTTCCACAAATGAACACTCACAGCTCACTGCCTGCTTCCTCTTTCTCCCTCAGTTCTAACTGCTCTGACCAACTTCTTCTGGTCTCTGCTCCACCCTTCCTTTTCTATCCACTCAGCAAGTTCCTCCCACCCACAGACTCATGTGACTCAGGCTTACATTTGACTCATACAGGTCACATGGGCCTATTAATAGGTGGGAAAGATCTTCCCATGAAGCAAACATACATTAGCAATATAGGGGCTTCCAAACCTTCTGATCTTTTAATGTTTATAAGGTTATAACCTAGTCAATTCCATTTCTGGTTATTCAATCACCTTTTTCTCCAGACACTTCTGCCTAACTTTCCACGTCACTCTATCCTAGATGGATTTCTTGTCTCCTACTAGTTCACCCTCTTTGGTAACATGGTTAATGGAGAAGAAAAGGGGGAGGGGGGAGGAAGACAGAGAGCAACTCCTCCCAGCAAAAACAATTGTTTTCTGGGACTAGAATTCTCATTTCTCAAATTTGAGTACTATCCTATTCAATTAACTGGCTGACTATGAACCAACTGGATGTTTTTACATTAAATCTAAAAATCTTTACTTGATATTCCATATGAAATCCAAAAGTCTTGACCTGATATTCAAATACCCACAAAATATTTCCTATATGACACCATCTGCCTTCATCAAATGACCTAAAGCCCCTGTAACCCTTTCAAATTGATTTAGACTTATTCATATCTAGTTTACATTTAATTAATTGATTCAATCAATATCTTCTGAACCTCTTCTGATTAACTGATATCAAATAAAAACCTCAGCCTTACATAGGTATCACTTAAAACATACAGCCATTTTAAGCCTGAAGAACAACAGACTCAATGAGTCAATGAGGATGCAAATGATTGAGAACTATCTTCAAGCATTTCAAGAAAATGAAAAGTGGTATTAGATTATCTTTTTTTTTTTCCCCCCTTGGCCCCAATGGGGGAAAATCTGAGCAAGTGGAAATTCCAAATATGAATGTTTGGTTTCATGTAAAGAAAAAAAAAATCTTCCAAACCATTATAGCTGTTCAAAAGTTGGTTTAGCTAAGTAAGTAGATACAGTTCTGAGTTACCTGTCCCTAGAGCTCTTCCAAAGAAAGACACTGCACTATATAACCTTTAAAATCCCCTCTTTCTATAATCTTATGATCCTATTATTATCCATGTTGCCAGGTTTAATTTAAAAAAGTATGATGTATTTGATATGGGTCAGGATAGACAGCCATGTTGGTAAACTTTAGTAAAGAATTAAAATCCCTAAAAGAAAATTCTAAGAGGCAAGACACATAATTAACATAAGTGAATAAGTATTTCATAATTATGTGCCAGTAGGATCAGATAAGAATTATGTTCATACTACCAATAGCCTCAAATACATTGATTGAGTGGTCCTGTTGACTGATCAAGTTAAAGAGGAGGAGGAAGAGGAAGAGGAAAAGAAGGAGAAGGAGGAGGAGGAAGAGGAAGAGGAAAAGAAGGAGAAGGAGGAGGAGGAAGAGGAAGAGGAAGAGGAAGGAGAAGAAGAAGAAGAAGAAGAAGAAGAAGAAGAAGAAGAAGAAGAAAAAGAAGAAGAAGAAGAAAAAGGAGGAGGAGGAGGAAGAAGAGGAAGAGGAGGAGGATTTGATGGTTTTCTTAGAGAATCCTAGAGAATCAACTGGAGCGTTGTTTGAAACAATTAACAACTTTATCAGACTTACAAGATATACAATAAATGTTCACAAATCATCAGTATTTCTATATATTGCCAATAACAAAAGGAAAACATAGAGAAAGTCCATTTAAAATAACTGCAAATAATCTAAAATACTTGAATACTTGAGAGTCTATCTGCCAAGAAAAAAAGGAATTGTATGAACACAATTACAAAACATTAAACATTCTTCATACAAATAATGCCAGATCTAAATATTTGAAGAAATATTAGTTGCTCATAAATGGACCAAGCCAAAATCATAAAAATAACACTTTTTACCTAAATTAATTTACTCATTCAGTGTCATACCAAGCAGACTAGCAAAGAATTACTTTTTAAGAGCTAAATAATGACAAAATTCACCTGGAGCAACAAAAGGCTGAGAATATCAAAGGAAATCATTTTTTTAAAAATAAAAGAAGGGGCCTAGCAGTATCATATTACAAACAATATTATAAGCAGTAATTATCAAAACAATCTGGTAATGGTTAATAGATAGAGTGACTGATCAGTAGAATAAATGTTACAAAATCCATATCGGTAAATCACCAAAATAATCTAATATTTAATAAACCCAAAGATCCAAACTTTGGGGGCAAGAACTCGTTATGAGACAAAAACTGCTGGGAAAATTGAAAAGAGGTTTGGCAGAAACAAGGTATAGAACAACATTTCATGCCATATGCTAAAATAAACTCAAAATGAGTACCTTGTTTAGACATAAAAAGTGACATCATCAGCAGATAAGAGGAACATGGAAAAAATGCATATTAAATTTAAGGATAGGAGAAGAGTTCATGAACAATCAAAGGATTGAGAGGTTCATGAGAGGCAAGAAGGATAATTTTGATTACACAAAATTTAAAAAAAAATACACAAACAAAACCAGTATGGACCAAATCAGAATAAAAGAAGGAAACTTGGGGAGGGGAGGAATTTTACAGAAAGTTTCTCTGATAAAAATCTCCTTCTTTAAACATAGATAGATAGATAGATAGATAGATAGATATAGATATGTTTATATAGAATTGAGATAAATTTACTAAAAAACAAACAAAACAAAACAAAAATTCACCAATAGATAATGGTTAAAGGACATGAACAGATAGTTTCCAGAGGAAGAAATCAAAGCTATCCAATAATCATATAAAATAAATGTTATAAATCACTAACAATTAGAGAAATCCAAGTTAAAACAACTCTGGCATATTACCTTACACCCATCAATTTGGCCAAAATAACAGAAAAGGAAAATGACAAATGTATAGGGTATATGGGGAAAACAGAATCATTAATGCACTGTTGGAAGAGCTGTCGACTAGTCCAACCATTCTGGAGAACAGTTTGGAGCTATGTTCAAGGTGCTATAAAGCTGTACATATCCTTCTATCCAGCAATACTACTGCTACTAGATTTATATACACCTAGGAAGATTTTTAAAAGTGCATAGGGGTGGAAGGACCCATACGTACAAATATATGAATGTGTGAGTGTGTGAGTTCTTTTGTGGCAGAAAAGAACTGGAAACTGAATGGATGCCCCTCAATAGGGGAATGAAGGAACAAGTTATGGTAGGTGAATGTGACAGAATACTGTTGTGAGATGAGAAGTAATCAATATGATGCTTTCAGAAAAAATCCTGAGAAGACTTCTATGAAATGATGCAATGTAAAATCAATAAAACCAGGAAAACAACATACATAAAATAGAAAAATTATAATGATAATCAACTATAAAAAAATCTAGTAACTTGGATCCAATAAAAATGACCAAGCATACTCCAAAGGAATCCTACTGAAAAAATCCTGTCCTCTTCTGGATAGGGAACTGATGAACTCAGACTGCAGATTGAAGCATA
Organism: Pseudochirops cupreus; assembly: GCA_028627135.1. NCBI lineage: Eukaryota > Metazoa > Chordata > Mammalia > Diprotodontia > Pseudocheiridae > Pseudochirops > Pseudochirops cupreus. The sequence continues at coordinate 25,667,190 of CM053583.1, read as the reverse complement.
TTCTTCCTTTATCTTTCTTGCTTTTTTTTTCAGACTTTGATTACTGGAGAAATATGTTTTGCATGACTTCATAGGTATAATGCATATCATATCTTCTTGCCTTTTCATCTGGGTGGTGGAGAGGTGAAGGGAAAGAGGTCATTTTGAACTGAATACAAAAATAATAATTACAAAATATATATAACAAAAGAATGAGTCAGAATGGCAATAGCCACCAGGGAATCTAGTATTGCAAAGCCTGCATATGGAAATGATGTTCAATTTTCAGTTTGAGCACTTCCACTTCAGAAATCTACAAATTCTACAAATCAGAGTTTGATTGATTGTTTTGTTGGTTGTCTAGACTCAAGAAAGTGATGGGGAAAATATTAATATAGATTAAACTTAAAAGCATGAAGGGAAAAAAAAAAGAAAGAAAGAAATGTACTCTTTCCCAAACTGAAATCATAGTGGGGCTATTCCATTTAAGACAAAATGGTAAGGTATTCAGTAGTCTCTATTCGCCATGGTGGAAACCCTGAGGTGAATTTATGGGAAGACATTGATAAGATTCACTAAGGATGGAAAGGACGAGATGGAGTCTGATCTACACTACTGGAATGAATATCCATACCTGTTAGATTCATTGAAATATTTTGATACTAAACCAATCAGTACCATTATGGAAAAAAAAATTCTCATACCATTATATTGAGCTTAATCAAATGTTTCAAATCTTTTCTTGTGTACCTTCACATTTCCATACTACCAATTACCACCTCCATTACCATCACTACATACACACAAGTTTATACTTGCCTCTGATAATATAGCCTTCTATTTCCTGTAGATGGCTAAAGCCATATGATTATAAATCATAAATTTCCATTCCTCAAACCATCTTAGCATCATCACCCACTCTCTCCTCCTTCTCTCTGGTCATAGAAGAAAATGTATCTCAGTTCCCTGCTAAAATTAATCTCTCCTTCCATGATGTTTACACCATTCACTCCAGACCGCAAAGCTCCCCAATCCTAAAATTATTTTCCTTTGACCTTTTAAGCTAATTCTACCATCATCCTCTTTCTCTACTTCACTGATAAATTTGAAAAAAAAGTTATCTCAACATGATGCCTTCCCTTCTTCACTGTCTACTCTCTCCCCGATCCTCTGCAATCAGGCATTCTTGCCAAACACTCTATTAAAATTGCTCTCTTAAGACCTCCTAGACACCAAATCCAATTACCCGTTGAAAAAAAAAATCTGCACCCTACTTGACCTCTCTAGCTACTTTTGATGTAATTATGCACTCTGACCTACTGTATATTATATCTTACTTTAGCTTCAGCTACAGTGCCCCTTTTAATTTCTCTCTCTACTTCACTACCTCTTATATATGTCCTTTGCTGCTTATTCTGAGAATGTTGCTGCATATGCTCTTCCCATCATTTTAATAGGTGTTTTCACCAAATACCTGTTCATAAACTACTTCTCTTTTTAATACAATGTTTTTTTTCATTCCGTCCTAAGAAATATCCATTGGATTTATGAATGAATGAAAATCAAATGTCATCTGCTCCTAGAACCTCCCACCCACCGAAGATAAATGCTGTGTTCTATTGTTCTCAAAATGAGACTTCCAACAAATCCTTGTAACCTTATGATATATTTCCAGTCTTTTTGCGAGTTCTCAGAAATTATCATCTCATTTTTTTTGGTATGGGCAAGGTAGCAGTTTGAATTATTTTATTTGCCTGTGACCTAAAAGGCTTCCTTTTTAATGACTCTTTCCAAAGGTTGCCACCAAATGCTTTTGTTGACCAGATTTTGGATGTTATTAGTGGTCAGAAATTTCTAATACAGAACTTTCAATTTAAGGATTAGAAAAGGGGAAAAAAAGAATAGTCTTACTTTCTTGCTAATAGAATGAATTTTGATACCAAATAAGAGCTAAGCTCCCTCCATCACCAAACTGCATAAAGTTGTTTTTTTCTTTTTTTTTTTTTTAAGTCTCACAACTAGGTGTTTTCTCTGGACCCTATACTTTCAGCTGTGCCCTCCACTCAAGGTAATGTTTGTCCTTGTGTTTTGTGAAATTGCAATGAAGTCTGGGATGGGATAAATAACATCTAATCAAAAAACTCAAATAACAACCTATTTCAAATCACTATCCTGCTCCTCATTTACTCTCTTTCTTCAAAGCGCTCAGTCTTGAATTCCCTGGTGATGACTGATTCCAAGATTGCTGGGGCAAAATCTCCTCATGTGTTTCTGGGTAATTCTTCTATCCCTCATCTTCAGTAATTGAAGTCTACCAGCAACATCTCAAACAGTGCCATATAAACTTGCAACCTCAATTATTTTAGACATATTCTCTAGGCCACCTTCATTTTATGCCATACTATAAGCTCTCATATTTAATACAAAGGAAATTTTTGTCCAGGATCTTATATGTAGTTTTACAAGCCTCAAAAACCTAGTGATTAGTATGCTATTTCTCTGTTCACATTTTTAAAGGAATTTGATAGGGTTAGAGAAAGGGTCTACATGTATGATTTAACTGACATAGGGAACTATTAAATGACAAACCCCTGATCAAATCTGGCATTCTCCTCTGCAATTTACACTCTAAGAGAGGGCTCTCAGGTTAAGTGGTTTGCTCAATGTCTCATAGCTAATCTCTATGTACTACCCCACATTGCCTCTCAATAATTTGAAATCAATTTAATAATACATAATTCAAAGCAGCTAGGTGATGTATTGGATCGAACCCCAGACCTGGAATCAGGAAGACTTGAATTCAAATCCAGCCTCTTACACTTACACTTACTAGTATGTGACCCAGTCAAGCTACATAACCTTTTACATAAGCCTCAGTTCCCTCATCTGTAAAATGAGCAGGAGAAGAGACTAGAAAACCACTCCAATATTTTTGCCAAGAAAACTTGAAACGGGTCAGGGTTGAACAAATGGGGTTCGAGTGTTGGACAAGACCGAAACAACTGAACACCAGTAAAATTCAGTAGTTTCATGGCTCTGACATAAGTTTATTATAACGTTGTATTAGAAGTATGAATACCATCCATTTTAACCAATATAACCGAAGAAGTACTAAGTGCCTATTACATGCAAGGCAGAGTGCTGGATTCTAGGAATTAGTTAAAAGTGACATCGACTTTACATTAAGTCTAACTGAAATGTTGCATCCTTCAAAGAACCACCCTTGAAACCTGTCTCCTGCCTCACAAGTAAAAAAAACACTCCTCCCAAAGCTTACCTTTATAGAGGGGGCTCAGAACTTCTAAGTGCCTCTCCATTTCCTACTTGTTATGCGGCTTGGTTTTGACTCCACAGACATCATAACCCCACATGGGTATCCTCAGATCTTCCCCACCCCCATCTTGCAGCTTACTTTTGTATGTTGTCCTTCCCATTAGATTATAAGCTTCTTGATGTGAAGAGCTATCTTTCCCTTCTTCTTTGTATCCCTAGCACTTAGCACAGTGCTGGACACATAGAAGAAACTTAATAAATGTTCATTAATTATGATATAATACTTCTTTGTATTTGTGTATTTACAAGCTAAACTATAAACTCCATGAGGATCGCTGACTGTGTCATACTTAAATTTCATGCCTCTATCACCAATAAACACAGTGCATGAACTGGTTATAATATATATTTTGTAAGTTAATTACAAACATGTTTTATTTCAGGAATGTACTGTGATCACAGAAAACTTTGGGATGGGCTACCTTAATTATATTCAAATATCGATGACCTGCCCCGTAGAAAAAGGATAAAACTTTTTCTGACTCCAGAAGGAAGTTCAGAAACAATAGATGGAAATTTAAAAGAGGCAAATTACATCTGATGGAAGGAAAAATCGCCCTAACAATTAGAGATATACTCAGAAAAAAAAAAGTTCTGCCATAAGAAACAACAAGTTTTCCATTACTAGGAAATTTCCAAGAGGCTGGAATAACAAACACTTGTTGAATATATTGTCAAAAAGGAGTCCATAAATATGGTTGGCAGGGTGAATACTACTAGCCACCAGGTTTGGTATAACTTACAACCTAAAATTATTTACATTTTAAAATAATGTTTTATCAGGAATTGCTCCACATTAAAAACAATAATATAAAACTAATAATCAGTTGCAGAAAACCAAAGCAATCTTGCTAGAGTTTGGCCCAGCCTCCATCCAGCTCCATACTAATCTTGGCCCATCACCACTGAGGTAAGACATATACTGCACAAGGTCAAGTGCCAGGCTTGAAACATTTTGCTGAAACCATTTTTGTCTAAGTGAACATTTTTGACCAAATTGACCAAGTAATTGGCATGGTGTTACTCTGGCCTTACAAAGCAGCTCAGTGAGGACATGGAAAACTACCAAGGAGTTATGATGTACACTTGGCACAAGGATAATGACCACAGATTAAATATATTTTCGTCCATTTGCACTCAAATGAGAAACTGATACAAATAATGCATTTTGTAAAGACAGATGACATTTTAAGGATTTTTTAAATAAACCTAGGTCTACTTTGTTTCCATTTTTTAAATTTAAGTGGTTTATACATCTCAGTGGATAAGTAAAAGTGGGTTTAGAAAGATAAAACAATTTCTGATTTTTCCAGGCTGAGTATTTAAGTTAAACCCTATAATTCATGACATCAAACAGAGAAGGAAATGTCCAGCATTGCCTTAAAAATATAACTCAAATGCTCTTGGCTTTAACTCTGCTAAGTGTCTGAATCCTGGCAGTGGAAATGAGGGACAGATGGCTGCCTAGCTTTATCGGCACCCCATTGTGACAGACAGTGACAATTTGCAGGGTGATCAAACATAATTTAAAGTCTTTTAACCTCAGAAGTCCATGATAGTCTTTTGACAGATTCCATCATTTCTCTTAAGGAGCAAAGAAGTACCTACCCTTTCTTCCAGGCAAATACATACACAGTAGAAGTCTATTTACAATGGTCTTGTACTAACCCATTTTCAATGATGCAGACATAGTAGCTTTTGAAACATTTAGCTAGTGTCATTAATTGAAAAAGCAAAATTAGAAAGCAAAAATATTTTTGAAGAGGTTCATGGAGAGCCATGGTCCTGTCAACAACTCAGTTCAACAAACAGTTATTAAGGGCCAAGCAATGACCAAGCCCTTTTCCAAGTGCTGATGATAGATAGAGAAATTGATAACTTATCCTCTCTCCTTCAAGTAGCTTACACACACACACACACACACACACACACACACACACACACACACACACACACACACACACACACACACACCCCTTTCATCACAAATAGGCTGTGATATATGTATGCAAGAAATGGAAACAAGGGCTTAGTCAGAGACCTGAGGAAGGATCCAAATTTCCTCTTCTGCAAAGTGATAGGACCAGACTAAGTCTCAATAGTCTTTCTGAGGTCTAAGTCCTAGGAAACCTAGGACCCAACTGGAGTCTTCAGGGGAGATAATTCTAGTTGATGCAAGGTTTAATGGTGGTACTGTGGTATGCAGCCTGAGTTTTGTGGCTCTCTTTCTTGACAATTCAAACTCTTATTGAACAGAAGGCATGAATCCCACATGACACAAGTGTGTATACATACACATATGTATACACACATGCATATATGTATATTTGTATATATGTATATATACACATATATTTTTATTTTTATATAATTAGTTTATTTTAGTTTTTCATAAGATTTTGAGTTTTAAATTTTCTCCCCCTCCCTCTTCTTCATCCTTCCCAAGATGGTGTGCAATCTGATATAGGCTTTATTTATGAATGCATATTAAGCATATTTTCACATTAGTCATGATTTAAAGAAAATTCCTCCTAATTGGAGGAACCACAAGAAATAATTTCTCTTTGACTATATTGATTTCTTTTAAGTTTGTTTAAACTGTTTTCAAGGACAACCCTCTCATCTAACATTCACCTATCATTTGAGAGCAAGCTGCTAGAATAATGAAAATGCAACTTTTGCTATACAAGGAAAGCAGAATATTACATTGAATGAAGAGTGTATATACATACACATTTATACGCATACAAATGCATAAGCACATACATAAGGAATGAGTGAATGTATGATTACATATATACGTGTGTGTATATATAAATACATATATATACACAGATATATTTATACATGCATGTGACACACAAAGAGACATCTATAGAGACAGAGACAACAGGAATAGAAACAGAAACAAAGAAATTCATTATTATAAGGAGTTTAGGATATCTCTGACCCATACAATATGACTCAGTGTTGGGATTAGCAGAATCATTGCTAATATAGATAATCACATAATCAAAATATGGATAACTGTGACTTAGGCAAGTCAAGCAAAGGCATTTGGTCTACATGAGACTCAATATGTCCAGAAAACTGAAGTAGTAATGAGGATGTGGTTTTATCAGTTACTGAGAGAATATCCATGTTTCAGTTGTCTGTGTCTTCACATAATATCCTAGTATGCAAAGATATTTTACTGGATATGGGAATATTTTTTAAATTATTTCCATTCCTTCCTGTTTCATCCACTAACAGTAAAGGAAAAAATACTTTTCAGTTATATCCTTACACAGAAGTTGATCAGTAGAAATTTGCATTCTCTGGGGGAAGAAAGTCACCTCTAAAGTGAGATATGCACCCTCCTACAGGCTGTCATTCAGCCATAGTAAATTACAGTAAGTGAATGAAATAATGCCATGTAGAATAATTTCCATAGTATATTTGAAGATTTAAAAAAAAAAAACACTGGTCATGGAGCCCCAGAAATTCCCTGATGGAATGCAATAGAGAGGAAGAAAAAGAGACAATGAGATAGAAGATAACTTGAATTTTTGAACTATTAAATTATGAAAGTAACAGGGCAAGTTGGTTGGATAAAAATCAATTTATATCTGTAAACCAGAACCAAAAGATGACATTTTCTTCTCTTTTTCATTGTTATTTGATGTGTACTGAACACATAATGGAGAAGTTTCAAACTGTATGGCATCCCCTTGAATCAAAAACATCCAATGTGGAAACACAAAGTGGGGTAGAGTGCCCAGTCCTTGGCAAAAATCAGTTGCTTTCTGGTGAGGATTTTATGGGACTTTGCCCAGTTGCTGCACCATATGGAGCTCCTTATCTGTCGTTAGAGTCTATCAAAAATATATGTAGTGATGAGTGAGCTCTATTACTTATTCTTTTCACTGTGTATCATAGGCTGGACAAAAGTGCTACCTTATAGGCTTTCATCTACTTTTTGGGGTTGAAAAATTATATTAATCATTTTAAATAGTTATAGATCTCATTTTGAAAATTCTGCAGTATTCTGAGTATTGAAAAAATCAGTTCTATCACCAACCCCAGAAACCATTTGGAATCCTTAAGCAAATTTGAGAAACCTCACTTTCATTTTGGACCCTACAATAGGATATCTAGGCAAAAGGCAAGTCATTTGATGAGTATACATCTCCCTTTTTCATACTTCCAAAGGATTCTCCAAATGTCTTATTTCAGTTGTTGCATGTTGCTAGGCTTTCTGTATAATTTTGACGTGGGAAATACCTTTTCATAGGGAGCCTTTGGTGAAGTACTTTTCCCCTAAATTCATTATTGTTTTTTACAATTTAAAAAAAAAAACATGCAATAGAGTCTTGTAATTTTGTACCTTTCAGTCACTTCTATGACTATAAAAAATGGTTCTGGTAGAATGTGAATTTATACATTCCTTGGCCTTCATTAAAAAATGTTCTTGATAAACATATGCAATATTTTCATTTTAAAATGTAAAGATGAAAAAAGTAGGCATATGGGTTAATAGTTATTGATATTCTCAAAGTTGTTTTTGTGTAATATAGGGAGTAATAATAAGGTTCACGCTTCCTCCAATCCCAAGAAATTTATATCATTCCTCCTTTCAGATACCAGGAAACTGATGTTTCAACACTTTCAAAATTGTATTACCTCTAGGGTGGGTCTTCTCTATATCTGACATCATAGTAGCGTTTCTCATATTTGTCTGTTAATTGTCAAGTGATTCTAACATAAGCACATCCATGTCTACAATGTTACAAGTACAAAAGTGGCAATTCCACTCTCTTTAACAGTTATAATAATTTCTTATAAAAATCTCTACTGTTCTTTTGTATTTCTGTCTGCTTATTGCCTTTCTTCAAGTTTTATCCTTTAATACTCTTGAGGTATCTTTGTTTAGAACAGCGGTTCTCAACCTGTGGGTTATGTTCAATATGTAACAATGAAAATACATCCTGCATATCAGATATTTACATTATGATTCATAACAGTAGCAAAATTACAGTTATGAAGTAGCAACAGAAATAATTTTATGGTTGGGGGTCACCACAACATGAGGAACTGTATTAAAGGGTTGCGGCATTAGGAAGGTTGAGAACCACTGGTTTAGAAGATTATCGTATCCAGCTTTCTGAAGGAGCATTTTGACTCCCAAAGCTTTATGTTGCTTCTCTAATATTTTAGAAAGGAATTTAATTTGCATTTCCAGATGGGATTACCCTTACCTGTCACATCTCATGTTTGAAAGTAGAGCAAGTATTTGCTTCCTGTGGCATATTCTAGGCCTTCTTCTTTCTTTTGCCTTGTTCTGCTTTATTTAGAAAGTTAAAGTTCCTTTTTAAAAAATGTCTACTTTTATATCTGTTCTTTTTTTCCATTTCCAATTTTTTGTTCTCAATAATTTTCTTAAGTAGGTTATGTTGGCATTTTTTAAACTACCTTTGATATCTTCAGATTTTAATTTTCTTCTAATTTTGCATTGCTCTTCATTGTACTTTACCAAGTCAGTGATCTGACAATTCACAAAAGTTATTCCACAAGTAATAGTCAAATTAATAAATATACATTACTTATCTGCAAAATATAATCAACTTCATTCGTACCACTCTTTGTTTCCACATAATCTATTTTCTGTTTCTTTTTTCAAATTATTAATGTCATGTAAATTTGTTGCCTATGAACCTTTGGACTCATTTACTTTTTTCTGGATTTTTCTTCACTCTTCTCCTCTATATGTAACTTTGCATTGAGTTTTCTGCTTATCAAAATGTATGTTGTCTTGAGATGTATTATCATATCTAGGTCTTCACAAAATTTCTCCATCTCTTGATCCTCTGGATGAGATGCTGTAACAACAATGCAATATTCACAACACCATGCTGGTATAGTTGTGAATCACAAAATGTAGCAAACTCTCCACATGGAGGGCAGAATCAAAGCCCTTATTCAAATACCAGAAAACTGAGTCTCAGAACCAGAAAGCCAAAGTCATCACACTAGTCACGAAGTTGATACACATGGTTAAAGCAGTGAATACCCACATTCCCAAGCCTCACAAAAGAACAGGCTCCCTCAAGCAGGGATCCTTCTCTCACTCACAATAGCTCCTCAGCCTGGTTCTTGGAAGTTCTCCGCAAAAGTTGCAGAAGGAGGGTCTCAACAAAAAGTTGCAGCCTCCAGCTGCTCACAGAGAGAAAATCTGACTGTCCTGTTGGTTCTCTTCCTTATATACAGTATAGCTCCTCCCTGTTCTGCCCCTTCCTGTTAAGGTGTTAACTACTCCCAAGCTGTTAACTATTTCTGAGTTAATTAAATAGCTTAAACAAGGTGTTAACTTGAAACAAGGTGCTAAATGCCTGCTTACTTGCCAATACAAAGAGGCATGGAAGATCTTCAGTTTCCATTAACATTACAGATTCTGGGTTACAATTGCTTTCCCTGGCACCTTAAATTGCAAATTTTTATTATATGCACTGCAATGCAAGAAGATCAGATGTTCTATGAAATTGGGTTATTTTTTTGTCTTTGCATGAAGGGCAAATCCAATTCCATCAGCTTCTCCAACTGTATCTCCTAGAAGAATCTTTCATTTAAACTCAACTTCTCTTTTAGTCTGTTGGTTTATTTTATACTGATAATGTTAAAATTTATATGACTCAGTTCCTCCAGTGGTATAACCATTTCTTGGTTCCTGAGTAGGAATCTCATTCTTAGAATATCAATAGTTAATTTAATATTTATGTTTTAATATTGAATTAAATGTTTATGCTAACTTCATCTATATTTATATTAAATTTATGTGCATATTAACTTATTTAATAGATTATGTTAACAAATTTATATTAATGTATATTATATTAAATTTATTTTAAATACAAAATTAATCTTTATATTAAATATCAGATGATCTCAAAAATGTGTCATTTGGAGTAATCTCTCACCTCCTTTTCTGTCACTCTGCCACTGCCATCACTTTAAAAATGGAAAGAAACCTCAGAGGACAGAAGGTCATTTTGTATTTTTGCTTTTTTAAATGATTCCTGTTGCAAAAGAATTAGTCACTAAGTGCCTAGCCTACTAATAATGTGCTTTCCCATACTTCACTAGGTTGGTCTTCAGAAAGCAGACATACATTATTGATGTAACTCTAGATGAAGCCCTTCTAACACGGTAGACACTGTGAGAATTTGTGCCTAACTTCTTTCAAACCCAGGATCGTGGGATCACCATAAGATCAAAGATGTAGAGCTGGAATAGAACTTAAAAGTGGATTACAACCATCTCACTTTAAAAATGAAGAAACTGAGGAATATACATTTTGGGTGGTTTCTAAAGGGCCAAATAGCTAGTATTATCTGAGTCAGAATTGAATCCAGGTCCTCTTAATCATGAGTTTAGCCGCTTATCCACTACATCGTACCACCTTACCTCTAGTAAAGAATCAAAACGGGACTTTTCTGAAAAATGAATAACATACTTGAAAATAAAGCCTATTGACTAGATTATGACTTTGAGTTGGGAACCATTCCACCCACCCATCCCCTTTCTGTTTCACTGGGTACTGATGTGTGTGAAGACAGAGACAAAAATGGAAAACTATAGACCCAAAAGGTGATTTAAAATAGTCCTGTTTAGGGGAAACTTGAGTACATGAAAGGGAGCAGCATGAGATAAAGCTGGAAGGTTTGGTTGAATCTAGTGTGTGTTGAGTCTTGAATTCCAATATCAAGAATTTAAATTTTATTTGTTTTGAAGACACTGAAGGATTTTGAGTGGAAAAATGGCATGAGGCAAGCAGTACTTTAGGGAGATTACCAAGGCAACTGTGTGAAGGGTAGATTTGAGTGGGGAGAGACAGGGAGGAGGTAGATGAGCTAAGATGTTATTTATTCCATTAGCTTAGAAAAGAAAAGAATGGATATTAGAGGAAGAATAGTCACAGAGAAGACTGTCATTGATGGATTGATGATACAGGATTACCTTTTGTAAGGAAAAGTAAGGCCAACTCTTGTTCAGAAATTGCAAGGAAGAGAAAGAGTGAGGAACCTGGGTGGTTTAGAGGAAAAGAGCTTAGTTCATGGAAGTTGCTTATAGTTGTCTCATACACATAGAACATGAGGATAATGGCTGAGGATGATCAGCATATGTGGGTAGATTTGTGGCCTTCAGATTAGAAGTCTTTATTAAAGGCCAATTATGGGGAATATATTGTTCTAGTTCTTGGGGATGGAAATATACATATGCAGACCTACCTAATATAAATGGAATATAAGATCACTAAAGGAACACAGGGTACTTTGAGATCAGATATAGATTCCATTCCTTTTTCTCTTTGTTTTAGAAATACATTTGGTGTGATGGTTACTCAACAGGCCTTCAGGAGTTAGTAATTGCCTACCCCCTTTCTTCTCTGACAATCTATAGAATATAAAATTTTTTGTTTTGTTTCTTCCTGATCCAGTCAGTTGTCTGTGCATCTCTCCAACACAAATAACCCTCCCTAAAGTATTAATATTTATCCCATATGTATTTATTTAGAGCAGGGGTGAAGAGCCTACAAGCGCAAGGCCACATGTGGTTCCTCTAGCTCCTCAAGTCTGGTCCTTTGACTGAATCCAAACTTCACAGAACAAATCACCTTAATGAAAGGATTTGTTCTGTAAAACTCAGCCTCAGTCAAAAGGCAGCACCCAAGGACCTAGAAGGTCATACATCTCCTTGAGGCCTCAGGTTCCATACCTCAGACTTCTAACATTATCATAGTTATAGAGTGGGAAGGGATCTCAGAGGCCATCTATTCCAACCTTCCCGTGTTACAGATGAGGAAATTGATTGTGACTTGTCCAATATAATAAACATCAGAGGCAGGATTTGAATGAAGATTCTTTGATTCTTGAAACAATGACTTTTGTTGTTGTAGTTTTCCCACTGCACATTATCTTTGTACCTATTGTTTTCCTTTTTCCTCAGTGGGAATACAATATTTACAAGATGCCTTGAATCCTTGAAAGCAGGAACTAAATTCCTGTTTCTCTCTCTGTCTCTGTCTGTCTCTCTCCTCTCTCCTCTTTCTGTCTCTGTTTCTCTCTTCTCTCTCTGTCTCTTTCTCTGTCTCTGTCTGTCTCTCTCCTCTCTCCCTCTCTCCTCTCTGTCTCTCTCTGTTTCTCTGTCTCTGTCTCACTCTGTCTCTATCTCTTTTCCTCTGTCTCTTTTCTCTCTGTCTCTCTCCCTCTCCCTTTCTCTCCCTCTCCCTCTTTCTCTCCCTCTCCCTCTCTTTCTCCCTTTCCCTCTCCTTCTCCCTCTGCCTCTGTCTCTCTGTCTCTGTCTCTCTCTGTCTCTCTCTCTCTCTCTCTGTCTGTCTCTGTCTCTCTCTCTCCCCTAGCATAATACTTGAAACATATAAGTACTTAGAGGATACTTGTTGGATTTAATTGTTTAGGATTTTGAGTTTGCCTTTTTTGTTGAGTCATTTAAGTCCTGTCAGAGTCTCCAAGACTCCATTTGGGGTTTTCTAGACAAAGATGCTACAAGTCTTTACCACTTCCTTCTTGGGCTCATTTTACAGATGAAGAAGTAAGGCAACAGAGTGAAGTGACTTGCCCAGAGTCACACAACTAGTAAGTTTCTGAGGCCAGATTTGAACTCGGAAAGAAGAGTCTTTCCGCTTCAAAGCCCAGTGCTCTATTCTCTGTGCCACCTGATTGTCCCTGGATTTTGAGCTGCAAAGGTTAAATGAGGGTATTTCTATTTTTCAAAAGAACAGTATATTGAGTTGCATAAAGCATACTAGTGCAGGGTCTGAAGCCAAAATACAAGACTTTAATTTACACACAGAATACAGCACTCATAGATCATCAAGCTAGCCTAATGAGCACAGCCCAGGGGGATGCTGCAACCTCTCTGGATATGGTCCATGAAGCAATCAGGCTCTGGGTCATGAAGCTAAGGCCTCCTGGTGGATCATTCTGACACACTATTGATCTCAGTCAAGAGGTGATTTGAGCAGGCAGATCTACAAAGACTATTATGTTGTCTTTCAAGTGAACCTCCTGCGAAGGGGAGGTAAGGGTTGATACTGAAGGTTCCAATTCCCTGTATTAAGGAAGCAAAACAAGTCATCAGCCCTGCCATTCTGCCTCATTTGAGAACCTCGGAACACAGAGTCTCAGCGCCACAGTGAAACAATCTCATTGACTCTGGGAAGACAACCCGTTTATCAGCCACTGATCTCTGTCATCCTGGAGGATTATGAAGGAGCAAAAAGAGTGGGTGGGAGGCCTTGCTTTTGTGCCACATGAGGAAATAGGGCGATTGGCCTAATGAAGAAAGGCCCGAGGGCACATGATGGCTGCTTTGAAACATGTGAAGGGATGGCATGGTTTCCAAGGAACACATGACAGCATATATTCCAAAGTCTGTCACTTACCACGCAAATGACCCTGGGCAGGTTGCTGATTTTTTCCAGGCCTCGGTTTCCTCATTTACAAAATGGGACTGGGGCCCGCCCTCCGCGTGTCAGTCAGGGCCCCGCTGCTGCTGCTGCCGCCGCTGCTGTTGCGCCCTGCCGCCCGGGCCCTGCGCCCCGCCGCCCTCCGACGCTGCTCCCCGCCGTGGCCGCCGCCACCCGCGCCTTCGGAGGCCTCCTGGGAGGAGGAGTCACCAGCGGGCAGGGGCCCGCGCGCCCCGCCTTCTGCAGCCGCCCCGGAGCGCGCCCGGTCTGTGCTCGTGCACTTGTGGGGGGCGCTCCACACGGAGCGGGACAAGGCCTTTGCTGAATTCCTGACAGATGAAATTAAAGAGGAGAGGAAGATCCAGAAACACAAATCCCTCCCTAAAATGTCTGGGGATTGGGAACTGGGCGTGCAAGGGACAGAAGCCTAGTTAGTCCTGAGATTAGCTGGCGAGAGGACCACAGTCACACTTGACATTAACAACAGCATCCCACCGACATTTGAGGATGAGGCACCGGAGGGACAGAAAACGCAAGACCAGCAAGAGCCTAAACTTACGTCAACCCCGAACTTCGTGGTGGAGGTTGTGAAGGACCATACCAAGAAGGCCCTCGTGCTGGACTGCCACCATCCAGAGGATGAGGTTGGACAGGAAGAAGATGATGAGAGCGACACTTCTCCGTCCGGGAAGTTCGCTTTCAGCCCACCACTGAATCTGACTGGCAGGAGACAAACTACACACTCAACTCGGATTCCCTGGACAGTGCCCTGTATGATCACTTGACGGACTTCCTGGCTGACCGTGGGGTGGACAACACGTTTGCAGACGAACTGATTGAGCTCAGCATGGCTTTAGAGCCGATGTAGGAGTACATCAACTTTCTGGAAGATCTGAAAGGGTTTGTCAAGTGTCAGTAGGGAGGCCTGAGGCTGGGGGGCCCCCACTGTGCTCCCAGAGCCCTTCCTTCCAAGAGAACGTTTCTAGAAGCCATCATGGAGAAAGCATGCTGTGAAATACTGCCAGGCCTAAATTATGTTCCCTCACCCTTTATTTCCTTTGTCTGCTGGCCTTTTTGTACGCCACACAGAATGACAAGAAATAAAACCCTTGGACCCCTCCAAAAAAAAAAGTGGGACTGGGGTGGGTGTTGACTGGATCATCTCTGTAGGCCCATCTAGATATTAATCTTTGTTCCTCTGAGAGAGTCTTCAAACCCCTAAATCAAGAGCTATCCAACAGTTTGTGGCATAATTGTGTTAAAAAAAAACTGAGAATTATTTCACATTTAGCAATCATTTTCATGTACATACATAATACTATCAACAGTGTGTCATTTTTTAATAAAATACACAAAAAAGTCTTGGAATCTATGATTTAAAACAATAATATCTAGCTAAATCCAAGGATCCTATCAAAACCTGAGTTAGCCTCTTATACCCATTCATAAATCTGTAGGTCTTTTACCTTGCAGAGAGAGACACAGAGAGAGACAGAGACAGACACAGAGAGAGAGAGAGAGAGAGAGAGACAGAGAGACAGAGACAGAGAGACAGAGAAAGAGAGAGACAGAGAGAGAGACAGAGAGACAGAGACACACACAGAGAGACAGAGACAGAAAGAGAGAGACAGAGACAGAGAGAGACAGAGAGAGACAGAGACAGACATAGAGAGAGAGAGAGAGAGAGAGACACAGAGAGAGAGAGACAGAAAGAGAGAGACAGAGACAGAGAGAGACAGAGAGAGACAGAGACAGACATAGAGAGAGACAGAGAGAGAGAGACAGAGAGAGAGAGAGAGAGATGTAACTTTCTAATTTGTCCACATATGGTCCATCAGATTAAACTGGATACAGAAGAAATGGCTAACCAATCTCACAAAGGCCATGATCTACCAATGAAAAATATGAAACCAATCAATCAATGATATTCATGCTAACTGATGCATGCTAATTGATTTGAGAAGTCCTGTGGTTTAACTTCTCTCTGTTGACATGAGCCTAGTGGTTCACTTATTACCTTATCTTCTGGGTATCTGTTGCCCTTCTTCTCCATATTGCCTTGAATTATACAATCTTGACTCCTTGTTTTCTTTGCTCTTCAGTTAGACAGTTTTCACATTGGATGCATCTCACACTGCCAATGCACTTGACTGCTCATTCTTTTACATCAGGGAAGGATTATTTATAATAACTGCTCATTTTTGCTTCAGTTCATATGAAGTTGAAAGTCCATGCATGCATCAGCATACAAATGTGTAAGTATTGAACAAGGAAGAGATTTCAGCTAATCTGGAATGTTATCCCTTACATTACTTGGATAATTCAGGCAAGACAGTTTCCTTGCCAAAGTTAACCTGAAGTCTACCTCATTTCTCTGCTTCCTTTTTAGTGTGGTGACCGCACCTAGTTGCCTGGATATTCATATTGTCCAAGAGAGGCTCCAACTACTTGACCATCTGTTCCATTTATATACTGCCTTTCAATTGGTTTGGCTGAGTTTTAACTACAAGTTACTTATGAGTCTGTTTGCTTTAGGCTATGTAAAAGTCTTCCACAATTCCTAAGAACAGCATTCTATTTACCGTGTCACCTAGAAGTCTCAATTACATGATATACTCCAAAGAATAATTAAAATTTAATATAATATAAAAATTAATACACAATGATAATCAACATATTTCTCTTCTCTCATAACACAATTTAATTTTCTCCAGTCTAAAGTGGATACTTCAAATTATTTTCAGATACAATGGTTTCTCACCCATTAGCCATTCTAGTGGCCCTTCTCTAGATTTAATCTACCTTGAAAATGTCATTTCTAAAAAGTAATACAAAAATATCTTATGTTATCAAAGAACTGGAAAACAATAAAAACCCAAGCTTTTGGAAAATGTTTAATACCTCCTGGTGCATGAACATAAATATTATATCCATCATAAGAAATGATGGATACAAAGAATTATGAAAAGTGTGGGAAGACATAAGTTAACTGATACACAGTAAAGTAAGCAGGAAAAAAAGGATAGAAGGATAAACATTAAAATGAAGATAGCAAACTGAAATATCAAAATGACCATCTTTCCCCAACCCCGACCCCCAAGAAGATACGGGCAGCATATTTATATCAGGAACCCAAACATACTAGACAGATGGAGAAAGCATATTCAAGGCTCTACAAAGAGCATAATCGCAAAACTACACCATTCCCAAGGGAAATATCTTGAGGACACTAGCAGGAGTTATAAGTTCCTTCTTTGCCACATGTACTTTCTAAGCTTGTGCCTAGTTTTGCCTGGACTTTGTATCTGGTTGGATAATGCATCACAAAATTTTGAGAGGGACTTTTTTTGTTCCATTTAAGCTATAGTACCAACATATCCCTTTCTAAAAGTTGATTACATGTTCCCGAAAAATAAATATTAATCAGTGTTCTTGGTAGGATTATACAAGTGGGGTCTCTAACTTAAAGCAAGAAAAAAAAAACCTACAAACCACTAGAGCTTCCCCTACACAGTCGAGAGGAAATATAGCTGCTAAGCTTTGAGGACTTGACTTGCCAATGCAGGTAGGAAGCGTGATATGGCAGTACTAGACACTGTGCTACATATAAATGGAAATATATATGACTTTGCTAATTGTTATTCCTTGTTTCTGCTGCAGACATTAGTCAATGTTGCCGCTGTTTATTCATTGTCAATAGAGCTAGAAAATAATGCGCTAAAAGCAATCCATAAATTGTTTATTCATTTTTCCTTCTTTTTTCTCAGCATTTTACTTTTGTTCTCAATATACTTATGACACCTTAAGATTAAGTGAGTCCCTAGACAATCATTTCAAACTTAATTCTTTGCCAAACTCCCAATCATCAAACTATAGATTTATTTGCCAAATCACTGTCGTTTGGTTCTAATCTTTATGAAGCTGGTAAAAAGAGCAATCACACAATAAACAAAAGATATATTAACAAACAAAAAATAGACAGAATCTTACTTTCACAATTCTTTTTAACAGTCCTAGTTACGTTTGAGTATTACTGTGTGAGAGTTTCCAGTTTATTTTCATTAGGTTACATTCAGTAAAATGGGTTAGAGAATCACTAACAAAATACTGAGAAAAAAGTACAAATGCTTACCTGAACACATAAGAAAATGAGTTTTAAATGTATAATTCTAAATACATATGCATACATGTATGTGCACATGTATATACATATGTATACATCTTTATAAATTCTTTTTACATACATTATATGTGCAAATATATGTGCATGTGTATATATACACATACACACTGATGCATTCACTTAAGCTATCTTCCTCAGTTTCTAAATCTGTAAAATGAAAAAAAAACCTATCTCTGTTGTAAGGACTAACTGAGGTAATATTTATAAATCACCTAGGGTAGTGCCTTGTTCATAAGAAAGATTTAATAAATGCTTGTTTTCCTTCCTTCCTAAGCAAAAAAAACACCTTCAAATTGCTTGAGGGAAAAAATGTTGTAGGGCATTGAAGCCACAGGTCTGGTTAAAAAAAAAAAGTGAAAGATTTTTTGGAACTAAATCCAGTAACTTTTTTTTAATCTCATATAGAAGATTTTCAATTTCAATTTCAACAATAAAAATAGGGATAGAGACTGGTGCTATGATTTCACTGGTTTAGAAAACTTTCTCCACCAGTGCAGACTGTCACCTCTTTTGCATCATATACTCTTTGAGTTACTTGAGGGCACTGTTAGGATAAGAAGTTTGCCTGGGACCACACATACAATATATGACAGAAGGAAGTGTTGAACCCAGGATTTTCTGGCTTCTAGGCTGGTTCTACATCAACTAAGCCATGTTTGCTTTCTATTAATTGTGATAACTGAAATGCAAAATGCTTTAAGATTTGAAAGGTGCATTGCATACGTTTTCTTGTTCATATTCAACAATGACCATCAGGAAACTAAGATAAAGGGAAATCACCTATATTTTCCATAGTCTCACAGCCAGAAAAGATGAGACTAGATATGAACCTAGGTCTTCCCAATAGCAGCCTAATACCCTCCTCATTGTGCTATGCTGCCTTCATTAAAATTGCCACTTCATATCTGACTAGAGGAGCTTCTAACTATAGCAAACATTTCAATGGTTGGGAAAATCTTCCAGTAGAAGTGACTCTACCTCTGACAATTCTTTAGAGAATCTATACAAGTTCCTGGCTTGTCATATTTATAAATAAACATGGAATTATTTTGATAATATTTCAGTCCTGGGTGACATTTATTCCTACTTGAGATCTTGAATGAGCTCAAGGAACAGCTTTAGAGTGGAACTGTGCCCATATAAATATAAGCTCTGAGACAAACAAGCAGATTTTCTTTCTATACCACAGGATTGTATATTTTACTATTGCCAAGCAGAGAGACTTTATATATGTTGGCCAAATTTCTTTTTTTTCTAATGGTGACCCTATGTGCTTTTGACATTCTCTTTCCATTTGATGAAGAGAGGTGCTCGTCTGCTTTGCAAGAAAAAGCTGTGTGAATAATAGCTTGACACATGTTCTTAAGATCTACCATATTATGTGAGAATAATCAAGTCTCCCTGGATTTTCATCTCTCTTTGATTTAAAGGAGAGTCTCCCACCACAGAGAACACTAAAATCCAGCATATACCATTCATATTGTTTGTATTTCAAATGTTTCTCGAGTAATGTTTCCATTTTTCACATTATTACCAAACCATTACAAACTAAGACATCTGTATTGAATGTATCCTTAATAAAATGAAATCAATGAGATGTCCTCAAAAAACTAGTGAACATGATTCTTTGGCTCTTTAATGCTGAAAAGAAGAAAACTGTGTCAACTCAAAAGCAAATATTCAAGTCTAATTGTTCTTTATTTAATGACTAATTCCTGAGAGCTAAAATAATGTATGGGGTTGGTATCTGGGTTCACCTGTTAGGTGCAAAGGATGCCTATGATGCAACACATATAGCGTACTTGTGTTTTGTTTGTTTATTTAATGATGCACAAAGCTACAGAGAAGTTAGTCTTCTCAAGATGGCCCTAAATGGTAATATTTTTCTAAACTGTTCTGATTATTATTGGAACCTCCCCAACCCTGGAAAGAGCAACACTGTGAGGTTCCTACACAAGAAATGACTTTTTTAGGGTAGATTTAAGTCAATTTCCCTTTTGCATGCTATCTCTGATATATAGTTACTGTTTAAGAATAACTTCCTAGTACCATGAAAAGATGATTTCCTCTACCCTCGAAAGTCTTTGTCCCTCAACTTCAAGTAATAGGCATGTTCCTAAACTTGGGATATATGTAAACAATGGGGGAAGTTGTAATGAGTCCCAGACTGGATTTATTTCCCCAACATTTGTGCTACGTGATCTCTTAAGGCTCTTAATCAGTAACATTCTGGGAATATCACTCTAATTATATTTGATACCTCAATGAATCTATGATGATTTTAGGAAGGTCCCACTAAAAATATAGATCAAAACGCATTCAAATGTTATGTATAACTTCTCCTAAATCTGAAATAGGATACCCAAAAAACATTATAACAGTTTTGGAGAGTGCCTGGACATCAGAGGATGAATATATAAGCCATTGATCAGTTAGTTATCCATTACTCCACATTACTGACCTGGTTTCTTCTCATACTACTCTTTGATTATATCCTTTGATTTCATTTCACAAGGGTATATGAAGAGTTCAGGGAGAACTTGGATTTATGGTGTGAGAGCATTCTGAGTCCATTTCAATCCTGCTCATCCACATTTGGTGTTCACCTGGCACTCAGCTCTCTCTTGTGGCTCCATGTTGCCATGCTATGGTAAAACTGTCTTGGCAGAGAGGTTAAATCAGGTTTAGGGTAACCAACAGGCCTCATATCCATGGGTGAGTTAGGGGGATGTCTACCCCAAGTATGCGAAGACTTCCCCCAGTGGAATGGGTGAATGAGAACAATTTGTCCCAGTGGTCATGAAGGCAGCTGAAGCAGGCATTGTAGAGCTCTTAGAGCTTGGACAGATAGCAAAGATGACAAGATCATTCACTACATCCCAGGCCATCATCAGTCATCCTGACTTTTGTCTTGACAGTGACTTTGCTGACTCTGAAAGAGAGTGAAACTGATGACTTTATGCAACTGACTCACTTAAATCCAATTAACTCACAAGTTATCACCCTATGATATCATCGTGCCTCTTCAAAAATAATGAACAACAACAAAAATTGCCCTTTGACCTTACTTTACAATTATAATGGTAGATGCCATAAAATGTTTTCTCTCTGATTAGTAATTCTTTCTCTTTGCAACTGGGAATGATTATGGGTCTTAGTGGCTGCTTTCTAATCATAGAGTAGAAACAAGCCATAGAAATCTTCCAGTCTATCCGTTACCTGAAACATCAGTTTCCCCTAACTTTGGCAACAAGTGGTGATTCAGCCTCTAGTTAATCACATTAAAGTACCCCCTATTTATAAAGTTTACTCAATGACAAAATGGAATAACAATAGTACTTACAGGGTTGTTGAAGACCAAAGGAGATAATATTTGCAAAATGCTTAGAACAATGGCTGGCATATAGAAGACCCTTGATAATTGCTTCCCCTAACCCCAATATATCCTGAAGCAATCTATTGGGAAGCTATCCCTTATGTTGACCAAAAATCTATCACCTTGAAATGGCTATAATTGGCTCTAGTTCTGCTGTCTATATCAATATGCCATGCTCATTGTAATGGTAATGTAATTTGAATTTGAAGACTCCTTTTTGTATGGCAAGTAAGCAGGTACTTGGCACATTGTTTCAAGTTAAGCAAAGGTAGCAGGTACTTAGCACTTAGTAATCTATCAAGCCTCTTTTGGGGAAACAGAAGGTATGAACTCCTGCCTCTTGTTACTGACTTAACAGGAAGGGGTTGGTTGAAATAGGAAGCTAATGCTGGGTATGTATATAAGGAAAAGCCCCAGGAAGAGACAGTCAGAATTTCTTGGAACCAGCATCTGGAGGCAGAGCAGCTACAGAAGAGAAATGAGAAGAGAGAGACAGTCAGAATTTCCTGAGAACTTATGGTGGTGGAGCTTCTTCTGAACAGCAGCCCAGGAACCCAGAAGCCCAGGACTCCCCCACCCCCAGGCTAGATAAGGTGATTCTGATTTTTTGAATGAGCTGCAGAAGACTGAGGAAGCATGACCGGGATGCTAAGACTTTGTCTGTTTGTGGCTTAGTTGAGGCTTGAACTCCCAGGAACAGAAATTATGAAGGATTTGAGATGGACTACATCCTGTGAACTTCAGTGTAGAGCAAAACCTACATGGAGAGATGGATAAGGAACTGGACAAGGAACTGGGAACTGGCTGCCTTTGAATCCAGGTGATTGTTTGGTGGATTCAGGTAAGAGCTGGGACCATGGAAGGGGATCTGGGGAATCTGAAAGACCACCCCGAGTCAAGTTGAAAGAAAACTTTACTTGGATACTGTATAGTGACTGAGGAATTGTAAATTTACTAGTGACCTAGGGGTGGAGAGTCTGTGTAGTTTCTAATGATTGTGTTTAGTGATTAATGATACTTAGTAATTGATTGCTGAATAAGTGACTGATTGAGTTAACTTAGTGTGGTCATGAGTGGAAGACTTTGACTATTATACTTTGAGATGATTGTTCTTTGTTCAAAACTTTGTAGCCACTATGGTGGAAACTATATGGCCATTTTAATGATAAGCTATTGTGAATACTATATTGTGATTTTCTGTGATAAGTTGTAATATTATGAATGCTGTATCTTGATTTTCTGTGAATGTTTTGCTTTTATTTGTTATGGAATACAATGTTCACTATCCTGTGTAATCAGAATCGTAAAAGCTGTTCACAGTAGCCTTCTTCTGGAAAGCTGCTTGTGCATGGCATTAAACTCATCTACATACTTAAATTGACAAAGCATCAATTTAACAAACATTGTTTTGTACATAGCATGGCAGAATGGGAAAAAAAAGAAAACATTTTACCTGGAATACAAGAGACATGAGTTTGAACCCTATCTTTGACTCTTAATCGTTGCCTGCAGCGTGTAGACCACTGTTCTATGTCAAACCTGCACAACCTGCAGGTTGCAGGTCAAAGGATTTCCTTTCCATACAAAGGATGTTTTTCTCTACATTTTTCACAGGCTGCCCAAAACCTTTTGGCGGGTTGCCATAAGAGGCCAAAGGGCCAGAGGATACGCAGACCCATTCTACGTGCAAGCTAATTTCGTCCACTTAAGAGAAGAATAAAACTCAGCCAAACTGGAGCTTACAATCTTGTCAATCCACATTCTTCCATTGCAGGTATATCATAGAAGTCCAGATATAGAAGATTTACAAAGTACAAATTGAATGTTACTCTAACTGGGACAAATATGAGAGAAAGCAGTGAAAATTTAGCAATTAAATCATCATATCAGTGCAGAGAGTCAACCTATATAATTCAGACCAAATTACAAATCAATGTTATTCTGTAGACAGCCTCAGGACAGTTCTCACTTTCCTTCATTAAATACTGTGAAGAATGAGGTGAAGAAAAAGGGTCATTTTTTTTTCTTATCTACTTGCAGATTCTCTGGGAACATTTTACACATTAGATAT
This sequence comes from Pseudochirops cupreus, assembly GCA_028627135.1. Classification (NCBI taxonomy): domain Eukaryota; kingdom Metazoa; phylum Chordata; class Mammalia; order Diprotodontia; family Pseudocheiridae; genus Pseudochirops; species Pseudochirops cupreus. The sequence goes on along the minus strand of CM053583.1, from coordinate 25,643,786 downwards.
TTTTATACTCTTTAACAAAAATAGAATGGAAGATATTTTAGTTTAAAATACCATAGCCTAAGAAATTCAGAGTATTTTCCCATTTTAGCTAATCAATAAGTAAGTATTTATTAAACAATTATTATATGCTAACAACCAGCAGTTTTAAAGAAAGCAGAGTGCCTGAGCTCAAGGAGCTAATATAGATGATAGCTATAGAGGAGAAGCAAGCTCACCTTTGACAGGCCTTAGGAGGCCTTCCTAGTCCTATAGTCAATGGCGTTTGAGATGAGTCTTGGAAGAATCTAAGGACTGTAAAAGGCTGAGGTGAAGAGTGGTAACCAGTGCACTGAAGATTTGGAGGTGGTACTGAAGACAAAAGGAGAAAGGAACACCAGAAGATGAGCTGGAGAAATAGTGTCATGGAAGCAATGAACACAAGCTTGGGCAGACATCAAGAGAGAGTAGAAGACAGGACTTAGTGTGCTGTGGGTCATGGAGTCACAAAGAGTTGGACATGATTGAACAAGTCAATAGCAGCAACAACAAGGACATTGACTGATGGAAAGTAAGAGCTGAGAAACCTGGCAAAGTGTTAAGAGACCAGGCAGTGAAGGACTTTAATACTAAGCAAAAGATCCTGGAGGTGATAGGAGCCATGGGAATCTTTCATGATCTTTTCTTCTCCTGACACCAGACTGACCTCATTACTTCATGCCAGGATTATCAAAAGACTATCAGTTGATCTTCCTGATTCCAGTCTATTCTCTACACAAAGGGTAAATTGATTTTCCCAAAGTGCAGGGCTAACCATATCAGCCCCCTCCATATACAATGAAGGGCAGTGGCTTCCTTTTGTCACAAGAATCAATTATAAGATCCTCTGTTTATCATTTGAAACTCTTTATAACGTGGTCCTGTACTTTCCAATTTTGCAAATTTACTTTTCCAATCTTCTTACACCTTACTCCCCATCATTTACTTTCCAGAACAATGATACTTGCCTCCTTGCTGCTCCTCAAACAAGATACTCTATCTCTCAATACTTGACTTTTCACTGTGCCTGGAATCCTCTCCCTCATTCTCTCTGGATCCTAGCTTGCCTAATTTCCATCTACCAGAAGGTTTTGCTAATCCCTCTTAATTCTAGTATCTTTCCTCTGTTGACTGTTTCCAATTTATCCTGAAGATATCTTCTTTGTACATAGTTGCTTATACTTTATCTCCCTTGTTGGATTGAGCTTCTTGAGAGAAAGGATTATCATACCTTCATTCCTATCCTCAGTGCTTAGCACAACACCTGTTTTGGAGCAGGTGATTAATAAATGCTTAGTGACCTCAGTACACTTTATGAAAATCACTATGGCTGCTACTTGATGGCTGTATTAGATTGGGGAGAGACTCGAGGTGGGAAATCTATTATAAATATATTTCAATAGTCTATATGAGAGTTGACAAAAGGGTAGAAATAGGGTGAGGGCTGTATAAGTGGAGCTAAGGGGATGTACAACAGAGACACGAAGGTAGAAAGACAATATTGGGCCACAGATTGAATATATTGGGCAAAGGATTGCAGAAGAGAATATGAAAGACTGAATCATGCCCTGTGGGATAAAAAGTTCAGAAGGTTTTAGGAAGAAGAATACTGTGTTCTGTTTGGGTCATGTTAAGTTTAAGGTATGTAGGGGATATTCAATTTCAAAAATCCTATAAGGAGTTAGATATGAAAATGGAGCTAATAAGACAGGCTAGCACTGGATATATAGAATTGCGAATCATTTGTGGAGAGATCATTTAATTCATAAGGACTAATGAGATGTTCAGTAGAGATAACAAAGAGCAAAAGTCCTTCACCTTTTACTGTTTTGTTTTGGTGATATAACGTCCTTTAGTAAAGCCTGTAGGACACTCCCACCCCAACCCCAGCAGAGACAGAGATAGATAGATAGATAGATAGATAGATAGATAGATAGATAAGATAGATAGATAGATAAGATAGATAAGATAGACGGTTGGATGGATGGATGGATGGATGGGTAGATGAATGGATGGATGGAGAAAAAGAGAGAGAGCTATAGTGATATGAAGATATAGATCTATATATGGATATGTGTATATGTGTATATATGTGTGTATGTATACACATATATGTATAGATATATTTATCATGTATATACATACACACACATATATATACACACATGTGCATTTGTGTTGTGAAAAGTCCATTAAGTTTGGGAATTAAGAGATCAATGAAAACACATACCCAAGTGAATATATGACATATGTATGTATATCTAAATATGTATGTGTGTGTATTTCTCTAAGTCATTGACCTATCATGTATTTCTCTATCCAATTAATACAAATTCATGGGGGCTCTAGGTTAAGAATCCCTACTATAGAGAGAAAAGAGAAGTGAGTTCAGGGCAGATCCTTGAAGGATATCTATATTTTTCTATCTTTAAGGGGTATAACCATAATGAAGATCCAACAAAGGAAACTGAAAAGGAGCATTTTAGGAACAGGAGAAAAAATGTCTAAGAGAGAGTAGTGTCACCAAAACAAGAGAGTTGCTATAAAATATCTTCACACATATGTGACTTGTTCCTCTTTCTAGGATCTCCTTGGGGTTCAGGCCTAGTACAGGTATTGTTTGGTTGAAGCTCCAAATTCTAGAAAGCATCTTTCAAATTAACCACATTGAATTGCATGCAAGACAATCTGTGTCAAAAGGTTTTCTTTGGCTTTTCTAGAAACATTGTTCTGGGACTCCAGCTTACAGCGGGTTCCCATTCTCAAGCGGCAAACCTTGGAATATTTAGCAAGTGGCAGATAGATAGGCTGCTGAGCCCCACTCAATAAACAGGGAAAGCATTGCTCAAGAGAGAGGGAATGAGATATTTAATGAGAACTTGCCAGAGAAGAGATTTCCAGGGGAATATGTAACTCAGTACAAATATGTGAATCCATAAAAAATGACTTCTAAAAATTGAAGATAGGTCTTAACAACAACTCTAAAGATAGAGAAACAAATATTCCTGAAAATAGAGTAAAATTAGAATATAAATCAAGGCTTATCCCAGGCCCTGTTGGCCATATTTTGACTTGAGGTCCTGAACCCCTCCCTTTTTACCTCGCAGAGAAAAGGGATAGGAGTAGAAGAGGAGAATGTTTTATCTGATTGCTCATCTTTCTTACAGAAGAAAGACAATTCACAATATTACAGAATCTTATATTTAGAGCTGAAAAGGATCATTAAGGCCCGCTAGTCCAACCTTCATATTTTACATATTAGAAATGCAGATTCCCTGGGAAGTTGGGTGATTTATCCATTGCCACACAAGTAGCAGCACTGAGCTCCTGTGTTTTCTCTGTCTCAGTCGAGCTGCATGAACTGTCCTCCCTTTTTCATAAAGTATCATGATTAGAAGTTTTCAACCTGGGATCCACAGACCCTCAAGGGGTCCATGAATAGCTTTTGCAGGGGGTGTGAACTTGGGTTGGGAAAAAAGACATCTTTATAATCATTATTTTTAATTTACTTTGTAATCTTCCATAATTAATTGCATATATTTAAAAACATTATTCTGAGAAGTCCAAAGACCTTATCAGACTACAGTATGACACTCTTTGTCTCTGTCTCTAACACACACACACACACACACACACACACACACACACACACACCTAAGAAATTGTGCAGTAAAACCTACTTCTTGGCTCATCAGGAGGATGAAAGACAAAAATCACAACTTCTGTATTTCAAGCTCTGGTTCAGGTGATAGATATAACTGGTATGTCTATATGTCCTTTTGGATTGCAAAGTAATTTGGATATGTTATCTCACTGATCCCACATAATCACCCTTTGATATATAATGGATGCTTCTTGAGGACAGTGATACATTTATCTAAATATCAGTTTCAATCAATCAATAAGCTTTTATTTAATCGCATACTAGATATTATGCTTACATTGTGCTAAATGCTGGATACACAGAAAAAGACAAAAATTGCTGAGGCTCAAAGGATTTACATTTTAATTAGGAGGACACTAGGTATATAAATAGATAAATACAACATAAGAGAGAGAGTAGGTATCTACAAAGACTTCCTTCAAAGGGAAGGCTATAAAATGGAAATAATACTCATCTCATAGGGTTGTTATGAGGTTAAAATGAAATAATATATGGAATTTATTTGTAAGCCCAGGGTGACAAGTCAACATTACAACTAGAACTTAAGAGATGCAGGATTTGAATCTGGGCAGCTTGGTGGCACAGTGGAAATAGCTCCAGACCTGGAGTCAGGAAGACTCATATTCCTGATTTCAAAACTGACCTGAGACACTTACTAACTGTATGACCCTGGGCAAGTCACTTAAGCCTGTTTGCCTTAGTTCCTTATATGTAAAATAAGTTGGAGAAGGAAATGCCAAACCACTCCAGTAACTTTGCCAAGAAAACCCCAAATGGGGTTTCAAAGAATCCAACACATTTGAACAACAACAAAGGATTTGAACCTAAATGTTCTGGTTACAAATTCAGTGATTTTCCATGCATTATGTAGTCTCCTCTAAGCATCTGAAATCCTAAACAAGAATGAATTCCTTTACAATATTTTTTGCCCCCAAATATGGTGTATTTATAAAAACAAGGTGCTATTTAAACACGATTATAATTATCATCAACTCTCCAGCACACTCTTCAAAGGTCATGTTTTGCTTTGTTTTTAATTTCCTGAGCAAAAGATTATTAAGCATCATCCTATATTATTATTGTTATTATTAACTACATCCAACTGGGACTTAAGATACACAGGCACTCTGGTAGGGAGATCCATCCTGCCCTACCGGAAAGTCAGAGGGGTGAGGGGGGAGGACGTAGGAGAGAATAGATTGGGGGAGGGGTTATACAAGGGGATGCTGTTTTGGGGTGGTGAGTGGGGAAAGGTGGGGAGAAAATTTGTAACTCAAAATCTCATGCAAATGGATGATGTAAACTAAAATTAATTTTTAAAAAGCTTCCTATATCCATAAAATTGTAAGAACTAAAACAAAATCAATTGTCACCTGAAGATCATATATTTTTGTCTATTATCATGCATAGCTCATTTTTTTAAAGGCTTTAATAGCCTCACCACTGGAAATAAATATGTTAGATTTCAGTTCATCATATAAAAAAGTATATATTTATGCTTTTATTTTACTTTGTAGCCATAGAAGTCTCCCTTTATCTTAAACTTTTGCTCAACATGCCCAGGCAAGCCTTCCACTGCAGAACATAAATTTCCAAGTATTTATGGAAAACAATCTTCATGGAAGGTTGATTCCAGTCACACATCAGTTAAATTGTTATCCTTGTGTTTTGGTGATTGTCACACCAGCCAAGAATGGCCAAATGAGGTTCTGTTTGTGAAGATGTCAGGCATTCCAAGGAGCTAATGTTACTTTGAATGAGTGGACTCTTACAGAGCCCAGGTACTTTAATTCAGTATTCAAAACACCTCCAAACCTCTTCTTCATTACATTTCATTATTTCTAGTCTCATCCAAGATTCACAGAGTATTGAATGCATAAACTAAAATAAATATTCTAATTCTATTTTTCTTCTTAATAAAGTAGTTGGATTTTTTTCTCTTTTTTTTTCTTTTTTTCCGTGAGTGTTTTGTTTATTCAAAAGAGGTATCCTATGGAGTCATCCAAAATTTCCCTCATATTACAGATTCTGCACATTTATTAATGAATGAATATATAGATGGGTGTGTATGTGTCTGCTCTCAGCTCTGATCCTGACTTCCAGACTTCAAAACTGTGTTTCAACTGTTGTCTCCTTGTAGAACCTCCCTGGGGCTAACTACACTTCCAGCCTTCTTATCCTGGAATAGCTCTCTCTCAGTTCAGTGTTCTTCTGCCAATGGTGTGTTCCTTCTGGGGCCTCCATTTTGTAGAAAGGTCCAGTTTCCTTAGCCTTCATTTCTTCCAGGCTCTGATTCTGACTTCTTGGCTCTTCAAAACCAAGTCCTTGCCCAAGTACTTTCATCTCCCCACTCACACAAACACACTTTTTAAATTCAATTCTTGTGTGTGCGTGTGTGTGTGTGTGTGTGTGTGTGTTTCCAGTTAGAATGTATAGTCCTTGAGAGAGCAGGGAGTGTTTTTCTATTGGCTTATATTAATATGTCTAGAACTTAGCAAGATGCCTGGCACATAGCAAATACTTAACCTCTCCCCTCCCCTCTCTCACTTCTCTTTCCTCCTTTCCTTCGTCTTGTCTTTCTTACTACCTTCTTCTTTCTCTCCCTTCCTTCCCTCCTTCCTTCCTTCCTCCCTCCCTCCCTTCCCTCCTTGCTTCCTTCCCTCCTTCCTTCCTTCCCTCCCTCCCTTCCTTCCCTCATTCCTTCCTTCCTCCCTCCTTCCTTCCTTCCTTCCTTCCCTCCTTTCCTCCCTCCCTCCCTCCCTCCTTCCTTTCTTCCCTCCTTCCTTCCTTCCTTCCCTCCTTCCCTCCCTCCTGTTATGGGAATCTGAAGATCTTCCCTGCCCCTAGGCCCTTTGCTGAAGTGGCTACGTGACCCTGAGGACCCTTGGATATTTGAAAGTATACTCTGTTCTCTAATAGGCTGAATGTGGTCATGTGGAG
>CM053583.1:25585469-25636667 GCA_028627135.1 Pseudochirops cupreus | reverse complement strand
TCCTTCCTTCCTTCCTTCTCTCCTTTCCTCCCTCCCTTCCTCCCTCCTTTCTTCCTTCCTCTCTATGAATCTAAGGGATCTCAAAAGCCTCTGAACTCAGAGCTTAAATGAGCACTCATTGAGCACCGAATATGCACAAGATGCTTTAGCAGGCTGTGGGGACAGGGAGAAAAAATAAACAAAAGTCCATCTTCTCTGTGAGTTTACAGACTATAGCTGATTCTTCTTCTTCCCCTTTTTTGCTTTTTGGAGGGAGGAAGGCAGGGCAATTGGGGTTAAGTGACTTGCCCAAGGTCATGTGGCTAGTAAGTGTTAAATGTTTGAGGCTGGATTTGAACTCAGGTTCTCCTGACTTCAGCGCCAGTGCTCTATTCACTGCACCACCTAGCCAGCCCTGATTATTCTTCTTGTTAAGGAGACATTCAATTTTGAAATTATACTAACCCACTTGTCTAAGCAGACCTTTTGTCACATTACATCAAGTTCTTCAACGAGGCTACCTACACCATCCCCTTCACATACTCACCCTTAAAGTCTGTTTTTCTGTGTTAAGTAATCAGATCATTGCTTTTGAAAACAGACGTGTGCCAATGTATGTATCTAAGTCAATAAATTCACCCACTACCACCACCCCCACTGAGGAAACCAAATCATCCCTGGCTACCATTCTTCTATATGTAAAATCACCCTAAACATAGAGTCACTCCAGTTAAAATGTAAGTCCTCTTAAAGAAAATTATATCTTACTTTATTGTATTTGTATCTGGCATGCAGTAAGCACTAAGCAATTTTTCTTCATTCATTCATAGAACGTAATCATTGATCTCATGATAGAACCAGTCCATATGTGTAGTTCAGATTGTTTCCTTGGCTATGGCTAATTGTCCATGGGAAACATCAAGCTATAAACTTTGATTTTATTTAAACCTTCTACTAACTTGAACTAGCCTTATATTCTATCCAAATAAATTCAATTTGAATCTCTTAAGTGTCTATGTATGTGTATGACATTGAGTCAGAAAGAAACACAAAAATTAAACAATTCCCGTCTTTAAGGTATTTATATTCTGTGGGGTTAGGATTGGGTTTTTAGAGGGGAGGGGTCAACAAAACAAGTATACATACAAAGATGGGAAAGAACACTGAAAAACGAAGGACCAATTTTAACTGCTAAGAACAAGACAGGCTTTAGTGATGTGGCATGTGAAGAAAGCTATGATCCCAGAGAAGCAGCAACCCAAGGGTGCGCATTCTTGCCATACGGAATACCATATGCAAATACATGATGGAGTTCAGTTTTCCTTGAATGTGGAATATGTGATGGGGAGAAACTGGGCTGAAAAGGAAAGGAAAATTGAGAAATATTCTGAAGAGTCTTAAATGTCAGGTTATTTTTTTTTTTTTACTACTGGCAGTAGGGAAACACCACATTTTTTTTTAACATGGGTGTGACATGATTAGACCTTTGGATTAGAATCATTGTTTGACTGCTATGTAAAGAGTGTATTGGAGAGGGGAATTACTAGAAATAGTGAGATCAATCTGGAGGGCACTAAATAATACTGGGGAGAGATGATCAGTGCCTGAATGTGGGAAATGAGAAGTCAAAGGAGAGGAGCAGGTAGAAACAGGAAATATTGAAGTAGAATTAGCAATAGACAGCTAGGAGGTGTAGTAGAGAGTGTTTTGGTTCTGGAGTCAGGAAGATTCATCTTTTTGAGTTCAAATCCAGCCTTAGATATTTACTGGCTGTGGGACCCTGGGCAAGTCACTTAACCCTATTTGCCTCAGGTTTTGTTTTGGTTTTTTTTTCCATTTTAAATGAGCTGGATTAGAAAATGACAAACCATTGCAGTACTTTTCCTTGCCAAGAAAACCACAATGGGGTCACAATGTGTTGGAAACTGAAATGACTGAAGAACACAATCAGCAACACATGGTAAATGACTGACTACATGGGTGGAGAGACAGAGTAGAAAAAGTGAAGAGAGGTACTGGGGTTTCAAACATGGGGGACCTGGATGATAGTGATTACCTCAACAGAAATTAACAGTTTAAAGAAGGGACTGATTGAAGGTTAGATGTATGGAAAGAACAGTCTCCTTCTGGGGCCTATCAATTTTGAGATGCATTTGGGACACTTGGAAGGATAAATCTGGAAAGTAACTGATATGTTACTACAGTTCAGAAGGGGAGATTGGGACAGGATATAGATGTTTTTAACTCGTCTGATGATATTCTATTTAAATCTAGAGGAACTAATGAGATTTCCAAGAGAGCATATGTTAAAGGGAGAAAATAGGACATGATAAGAGTCTCCAGGAGCATCTGATCTGAAAGAATGTAGGGTTGGATGGAAATGGGGGCAAAGAAATGGGGCCATGGAGGATGATCCAGCAAACAAGTCAGGAAGCAAGAGCATTAGTAGTCAAGGAAACAGAGAGTGTCCAGTAGGAAGGGCTGGACAATCGTGGTTTCTAGAGAGGTCAAGAAAGATATGAACGGCGGACAAAAAAAAAAAAGGTCACCAGATCTATCAGTTAAAAGGTAATTAGTAAATTTGGATAGAATAGTATTATTCCAATGGTGGAGTCTGAAGTCACACAGCAAGTAACTAAGGAAGTAGGTGGTGAGTAAAAAGAAATGGTGAGCAGAGTCTAGAAGTTTAATAGTGAAAGGGAAGAAGAGGGGAAAGACAGAGCTAAATGATTTAATTAAAAGCTTTTTCAGATCATCATAGATTGTATTATTTCTTTTTATAAATACAATGTATTTAGTTTTTGTTTTCGACATTCACTTCCATAAGATTTTGAGTTGGAAATTTTCTCCCCTCCCCCATTGTCCCCTCTCCCCAAGATGGCATGTAATCTGATATAGGCTCTACTTATACATTCATATTAAACATTTTTGCATTAGTCGTAATATAAAGGAAAATTAGAACAAATGGAAGGAACCACGATAAAGAAGAAACTAAACAAAACAAGAGGAAAAGAGAGCAAATAGTATGCTTCCATCCATGTTCAGAGTCCAAAATTCTTTCTCTGAATGTGGATGGTATTTTCCATCATTACTCTTTTGGAGCTATCTTAGATCCTTAATTGCATTATTTCTTTTTCATTTGTTTGTTTCCATCTTTGTCTTTTTGGAGGGGTCAAGGCAGGGCAGTTGGGGTTAAATGACTTTCTCAAGGTCACATAGCTAATAAGTGTTAAGTGTTTGAGGCTGGATTTGAAATCAGGTCCTCCTGACTCCAGGGTTGGTACTTTATTCACTGTGCCACCAAGCTGACCTAATTGCATTATTTCTTATGAAAACCTTATTTACATTCTTCAAACACTTAATCATTTAGGAATAGCTCTTAACATTATATATCAAATATTTGTGTCAAACTCCAAGATTTCATATACATGTGTGTGAGTGGGTGCATATATGCATGTATTTATGCATATGTATATAGGTATATACATATTTTCCTATTCTTTATCTTTCTTGCTTATTCTTGCTGTATTTGTGCAAAGTATTTAATTTTGACATAATCACAAACTCTTTTATTCTTCTTTTATAGTAGTCTCTACCCTAAGACTGAATATGTTTTCCCCCTTTCCACTCTTGTAAAAACTATAAACTTCTTATGGTGCAATTTCATATTCAGGTCATTAATCCTTTTCAAATTTATTGTGATTTATGGCATAAGATAGTTAGGATTGCTGTGTTAGAAGATAGTGCTTAAGAGAGACAACATAGCATCCTTATCTTCTACCGCATACCACCATAAATTACAAAGGAGTAAATGATCTGAATATTTTAAGCGATATTTTTAAAGTGATAAGCATGAAAATTTAGCAGTAAAGAGAAGACTATATTCTTCACAGATGTTAAGAAAAAAAAAGAAAGAATGTCTATTGTACAGTATTGAATGGAAAAAAATTATAGTTGTCTATTTATATATATCTTTTAAACCATTTCTCTACCTAGAATTTTGTCTGTTTGTCCATGTGCATACCTTTCTGCCTACCTATCTGTCTTTCTATTTCTCTATCTCTGGGTCAATAGATCAATCACTTTGCATTAAGAGTGAACTGGCCTCAAAATTGCATAGGAGAATAACAGAGTGAATGAACTTTGGAAAAAGATACTATATTTTAACGACCACACATACACACACACACACACACACACACACACACACACACACACACAAATACATACACACTCCAACTTTCTCCTCAAAGACTCATATTTTTCATATGGGTAGTTAGGTGGCAGAGTGGAAAAAGTACCAGCCCTGGAATCAAAACCTGAGCTTTGAATCCAATCTCATCTACCTACTAGCTGTGTGACTCCAGGCAAGTCACTTAACTTTTATCTGCCTCAGTTTCCTCAACTGTAAAATGAGTAAAATAATAACATCTATGTTGCAGGGTTACTGTATCAAATGAAATAATATTTGTAAAGTATTTAGCACAGTTCCTGGGACATAGTAAGTTTGATAAGAATGCTACCTATTATTTACATGTAAATTAATAATAATAATAATGTCAACATTATTAATATACCACAGGTTCAGAGAAATTTACATTAAACATGAAACAAAAGAAATGGAAATGTACGTGGTTATCATAGCAGACTCTATCATGTTTCAAACAAGGCTTTTAAAAATATATGAAAATTTTATTGATATATTTCTATTTTTGATACACCATCTTTTCTTCCAGTAGCCCACATCTTCACCCTCCCATAGTGCTATCCCATATGACAAATGGTATTTTAGAGAAAAAATAAAATTCAGAAGAGGGGAAAAAATTACCATAACTAATTGAAAAAGTGAAAATATATTCAATGTGCCACAGCTGTGGTCCTGTGGACCTCCTATTTCTGCCAATAGTGCAGTGAGGGTATCATTTCATAGCTTTTCTTTTTAACTTGTCAAAGAACAAATTTTGAAGAATTTGTTTAAAATCTTATTAAATAAATATATGAGTGCGGGAAGTAAGATATATCAGTTATGACTAATCAAACAACATATTTTGGAGAATTTGTTTAAAAAAACTGTTATTAAAAAATGTATGAGTGAGAGGAAATAAGATATGTCAGTTATGATAAGAGCCAGAGAGAGCCAAGACTAGTCAATGGAAATCTTACATGCTCCATTGCTTTTAAAAAATGTAAGTGTGTGTGTGTGTGTGTGTGTGTGTGTGTGTGTGTGTATTTACTTTTAGTTTACAGCATTCAATTCCATAATCCTTTGAGTTTCAAATTTTCTCCACCTCCCTCTCCTCCACCCTGCTCCCCAATGGTGGCATTCAATCCAATATAGGTTCTACAAACACCTTCACGTTAAACATTAGTCAAGTTGTAAAGAAGAATTATAACCAATGGAGTAAACAACGAGAAAGAAGGAACAAAACAAAACACTAAAGAGATAGAGCAAGTAGTTTGCTTCAATCTGCATTCAGACTCTATAGTTCTTTGTCTGGATGGGGATATCCCTTTCCATCATGAATCTTTTGGCGTTGACTTATAACCTTGCATTGCTGAGAGGACCCTAGTCTATCAAAGTCAGTCATCACAGATACAGTATGTCTGTAATTGTGCACAAAGTTCTCCTGGCTCTGCTCTCCTTACTCAGCATCACTTTATGTTAGTCCCTGTAGGCTATTGTGAAGTCCATCAGCTCTTAATTTCTTATAGCACAGTAGTATTCCATTACATTCATATACTGCAACTTGTTTAGCCATTCCCCAATTGATGGGCATCCCCTTGATTTCCATTTTTTGCCACCACATAAAGAGCTGCTATAAATATTTTTGTACATATGGGTCCTCCTCCGACTTGTATGACCTCTTTGGATACAGCCCTCGAAGTGGTATTGCTGGGTCATCCATTGTTGTTGTTTTTTGTTGTTTTTTTTTTCTTTTTTAATATACAATTTAGGAAAAAAAATAAAAGATGAGGAAAGATAGTAGCACATTGGGTAATTTTCTTGTCAATAACTTTTTAGAAGACATGCAGGTGAGTTGCACAGGACAGACCAGCATTAATGAATGGTCATTTATATCATTAGAGTGAGTATTCCTTATCCACATCAATGCAATAAAGAGGCATTAGAGTATGAAATAATATGTTGGTATAAGCCAATTTGCTGTAAAATTAGTAATCATTTTTCTTCTCAGCAGTTCCTAGTAAATGAATAGTTAGGTTTTTTTTTCAAAAAAAATCCCTAAAATAGTTGGAATTATTGCGTTTATTTAAAGCTACTCTTCTGTTTATAGTCAATTTTTGAGACATTTATCTAATCTATTCTTCTGAGGTTATTTGGTTTTGTTCTTTTTTAATTTTTCTGGTATCTAATGATTTTAATAATTAATACTGTACAATATTGTTTTAGATCTATTAATCACATGACCCTATTTTGTCTTCTGTCCCATTTTTTTTTCTTGACATCCTTCACATGTTTGTTCATCTATATGATTTATTTTCTTTTAAAGAAATTGTAAAGTTTGAGAGTCTGAGTGCTATGGTATCAAATTTGCTATGGTTTTAAATTTATAGACTAATTTCAATAGTATTATTATTTTATTTCATTAACATAACCCAACCATGGACACTAAATACAAATTCAGTTTGTTAGGCCTTCCTTTATTTATTCAGTTATTTCTTTGCAGTTTTACATGTAGATACTTTTTGTTGGTCTTGGTAGCCTAATTCCAAAATATGTGATTTTGCTTGTTATTTCTTTAGGACTTTATAATCTTTATCAATGCTTTCTTGGACCCTTTTGGTAGTTTTCTGTTGTTTTCTTTATTGCTACATTGATTATCAAAAGTAGATAATCAGTGATCATGAGGTCAGACATATATCAGAAGCCCCTTTATCATATTCCAAATATGGTTCCATAAAGTGGAAAGAATTCCTATTCTAGACTGAAGGACCTCGGTTCAGTCTTGCCCCTGAGGATCACTATCTTTGATCCTAAGCAAGTCACTTAACTTCACCAATCTTTAATTTTGTCATCTGTAAAATGTGGGGTTGCACTAGAAGACCTTCTAGATCTAAAATTAACATGCTATGAGATGAAAACAGCTTTCTTTATTATAAATTCATAGCATCATTTCATGAAAAATGGTAGTACAGGGTGCTATAAATTTATAAGGGAAAAAAACCCCACAGGAACATCAATAAAAGGAAGGAAACAAAACAAATAATTATGTGAAAAAGCACTGTGGTCTTAGACAACTAACATGAATACAAAAAGTATGAATTTCAAAAAGTGAATTAGAAAAAAGTTAATTAGATTTCTGAACATAATGAAGGAAATAAGACTGGAAAAAGCAGCCTTAGGGAAGTAACAGGGCAAAACGATACTTGACCTGAGCAAGCTGTGTGTGTGTGCGTGTGGATATGTGGGTGCACAAATGTGCTATATGAATTGCAGCCTCTGGCTTTAAGAAAAATGCATGGGAATGGAGATCCAGAGTGCTTCTTGCCTTATCTGTTCCCTCTCCTTCCAGGCTGGTGTGACCTTTTATTATTATCTTCCTCCCTTTCAGAATTTTTGTAACTTCTTTCTCAGTTGTGCTGAATGTTAAAAATTATATATATATATATATATATATATATATATATATGTATATATATACATATATATAAAATATTATATTACATTATATATGTTATATATCATATATATATATGTGTGTGTGTGTGTGTGTGTATATATATATATGTTCCTTCTGTATTCTAAGCTCCATGTCATGCTGTAAAGCCAAGCACAAGCAGCTTTCCAGAGGACTGCTTCTGTGAATAGCTTTAAGGTTCTGATTACAGAGCATAGTGAATTCTCTATTTATTCAGCAGTAAATTAAAGCAAAATATTCACAGAAAAAAAAGAACAGCATCTACAATGTTATAACATGACAAGTAATCAATAAAGTGGCCACATAGTTTCCACCAAAGTGGCCACATAGTTTTAAACAAAAGATATCATTCAGCAAGTCCTTAACTCAATCTTCCTTAAGGAGCAAGCCTCCTTAAGGGACACCAATTACAATTATTCAGTAAGTCTTAACTCAATTATCCTTAAGAAACAAGCTTCCTGAAGGGACACAAAGTACAAAGGTCAAAGTTCTAAATCCCTAGGTCACAGTAAATCATGATCTTCTCAATCAGCATTAAATACCCAAGTAGAGGTCTTCTCATCTTGACTGGAGGCTGGCTCTCAGATTCTATGGTTCCTCTTCCATGGTCCCTGCTCCTGCCTGAATTTACCCAACTGACACCTGAATTCAAAGGCAGGCAGCTCTCGGCAACTCGTCCAGTTCCTCATCCAGTTCCATATTGAAGTTCACAGTGTCCAGTCCACCTCAAGTCATTCACATTTCTGTTTCTGGGAAGACAAAGCTTAACAGAGCCAAAACAACATTCATACACATTGCTGACACCATCATCAGCTCACTATCTGACTGTGTAATCAGCAGGGACCCACAAACAAGGTCCAAGAGATCAACACAAATCATCAGTAAAGTCCCAGTACCTCCAAAACCCTCCTCCAGGACTTGTAGAAGTAGACAACAAGAAAATCCTCTTTCAGGGCTTCTAGCAAGGTCCCAGGGCTTCTGTACAAAGTATTACAAACACAAATCAACACAGATAGAACAGACAAAAACACCTGGCTACCACAAAGTTCCCCTTCTCAATTCTGCCACAACAAGTGCTCTCTTCTCAGTTCCTCTCCTTCCTGTTGCATCAGCAAGTTCCTCCCACTGTGGGGTTCACAAGTTTTGTTTCTTAATAAATTATTGATATAATTGTGTGCAAGGCTTAAAAGAAACTTGAACTGAAACAAAATGCTAAATAATTAAATAGCTGAAACAAGGCATTAAGTACTTCTTTGCTTGTCATTACAGTGCCATAGAGCTAATTACCTCTATTTTGAAGATGATCCAATTGATAGGTTGGGTCAATTTTGATAAGAGAAGTCCTGATCCCGTTAGCCTAAGCAAGTCACTTCCTCAGTCCAGACAGATAAAGTACCTCTGTTCCTTTTTCTAAGAACTATTCTGTTTGACTCTTAAATATGGAATGTCTTATTACCACACCTTCCAGACAACTAGAACATACCAATTAGTGAACTGGTAATGACAATATTGCCAGAAATAGCTAAACAGGTTGGCACCTAAACAGCCTAGACTGAATATAAAACTTGCAACCTTTTAGGCCCAGTGACTCAGATCTGTTCTATTCAATAACTCTTACAGCAGTACTCATGTAAAAAATAACCAAGGATATATTAAACACATATTTCAAACAATGAAGGAGTCATTCTCAGTCTCCCCAGTCCTTTTATATTTAAATAGTGACTACAAGCCCATGAATTGGCCTTCACATCTTATGACCATGTCTGATTCAATGCAATAGTCTCCCTTCTGGAGCACACTATCACTAATACGGAAAAGTCCTGGTTCCTTTGTGATAACCTTGATTCCTGTAAGCTTTGCAATGGCACCATCCTGAGCATCTATTCAGTCCTTTGTTAAAATAAAGAATTGTACCTATTATGTTATCCAGTTTACTCATCACTAAATAACTTTTGAGAACAAAATAAATCCAAGGGCAAGACAAAAGTTGGAATGACTGACGATGGCCCAGAAGGCAGTGGATGACCTTGGTGTCTGATGCCTAAGCCCTCCACTGCACCTGCTTCAGCCACCTACATGACTATTGGAACAAACTGTTTTCACTCACTTACTCCTCCAGGGGAAGTCTTCACATGCTTGGACATAGGTATCCCTCTTTACTCCTCACCAGGTTTAAAGCCGATAGCCCTCCACTTCCATGACCAAGATTGTTTTACCCAGGTATGACGATTGCATCAGCTACAGCTTCTCAGAGCTACAGGTGGACACCAAAGGTGGGTGAGCAGCCTTATAAAGGGCTTAGCAAGCCTGCACTCCAAAGGTATCAGTCCTCCTAGAACATCTCATAGACCCTGGCTTGTACATTTTTGTTTGCTTCTTTCCTTTTTTTAGACTGTGAGTTCCTGGAGGTCAGAGACTTACTTTTGCCTCTTTTTTATATTCTCAGCACCTAACCCAGTGCTAGGCTATATGTAAAAGTTTAATAAATGTTCACAGACTGACTGAGAAACATATGTTGATGGAACTATAATTTCAAGATCACTAACCTAATGAAGATGAATATTCCAAGCTGCAGCTTAACAATTTTTTGACCCACACGGAAATTCAAATACTTTCAGATCCCTTCTCTTCCTTTGGCTTGTTCTCTTTTCCTATAACTACATGACAGAAAAAATAAAATTCCTGTGACTCTTTTAAAAGCTATTTTTAAGGGCACTATAAATGACATTTACAAAGCCCTTTAAAGTTTAGAAAACACTTCATATGCATTGTCTGGCTTGGTCCTTCAGCAACATAATAAGGCAATACCATTGGACATAATTAGCTCCATTTTATAGATGTTGAAACTGAGACCCAAAGAGAAGTGTCTTCCCTATGTTGTGTAGACAGCAAGCAAGTATCACAGGTGCAGGTCTTGCTGATGCCAAGACAAGTACTCTAACCACTTTACCATCCTGACTTTCTCCTCTTGCCACGCTAGTTAGGCATATCTTGCATCAAGAACAAGAATTATATGATTGGGGCACGATAGTCCTTCCACATCAGATTGGCCATTTAAGTTTTGCTGCAGAGCAAGTAAAATCCTGGAGAAGGAGCCCATTTATTCAATCTCTTTGCCTTATGAGCTTTCCAGCCGCATTCATTAAGCACGACTTATTGCTTTGATGTTAATAGGACTGAGAGATCCTGCCATGTACAATAAGCAGGTCTCTGACAATTTTAAAATGAATTTAATGCCTTTGGAAGTTTCATAATTTCTTGCTATTGTTGAACCATCCCTAGTGTCAAGTACATGTCTATTTTTTCTTTGTTCAATACAAAGAGATTGGAGCATTCAGATGGGATAGAGAGCTGCCTGACTAATCCTGGTGTCACCTTGTCTTCACTCATAGGGGATAACTGAAGACTGGGTTAGCTGTGGAAGGTCAAGATGTGCAAATGATGCCTCCTCTGTGCTTCTGAAGCAGACATGGCAAATTCCTACAGTCCCCTTATCAGTCCCCATAAAGCAGGTCTTTTAGTAACAAAAATCCATCCTTCATTGGGAACTGAGAATAGTGAGAGAAGAAGAACCAAATTCTATTCTCAACTCTGTCACTTACTACTCCCTCTAGGTCTTCCTTTCTTCCTTAGTAAATTGACGGAATCGCCTTGCCCTGGAGTCACCTGCATGCCACTGCCCTTCCCAACTATCAACCCTTTTTCCATCCTGGTGTCTATAGATGTAATGCAGAAACCAGTTCTCATGGATATAAGGCCTGAGTGCTGCTTCTGAGGGCATTGCAGCCCCCACCTCCTCACCCAGCCACCAGAGTTACAGAAGATATAGGGAAAAAAAAGTTCTTGACACCAAAGTTCTTGGCCTTGTCTGATGGTTCAACTGCTGAAGTTGATACAGTTTTGTTAATGAACATGACACGAAAGATGATGCATTGTTCTCTACTTTGTCACCCATATCCATGAGTGCTGGAGCTTTCTATCTACTTAAGCTGAAATTTCTCAGATGAATTGTTTCCCCCATTAGAATGTTTCTTGAGATCAGAAGCTGTCTTGCTTTTCTATAGGTATAATCAGTGCTTAACTCAGTTCATGACACAGAGACACAAAGCCTTTTTTCATTCATTCATTCATTTATTCATTCATAGTCTATTTGATTCACAGAGTAATTTA
Source organism: Pseudochirops cupreus (assembly GCA_028627135.1). NCBI lineage: Eukaryota > Metazoa > Chordata > Mammalia > Diprotodontia > Pseudocheiridae > Pseudochirops > Pseudochirops cupreus. The sequence goes on along the minus strand of CM053583.1, from coordinate 25,624,860 downwards.
TGGGTAGCAATGAGATAAGGTAAATAAAAGTGCCTTGAAAAGTGTAAAGTGCTATAATGTATAAAGCCATAGGATGGAAGGGTACAATGTGATAAAGAAAAGATCGTCCAATTTGGAAGTCAAAAGTCACGACTCTACTTCTAACCCACTCTTTCATGGTCAGGCATAGTTAATCAGTCAAAAACCATTTTTTAAGTACTTCCCATATGCCTGACACTCTTCCAGGTTATGCAGATACAAAGACAAAATGTTCCTGACCTCAAGAATTTCACATTATATCAAGGAGATAATATTAATGTAAAAATACACAAAATTAATACAAGGTATTTCTGTTTGGGCTGGAATGATATTAGCAACTGGTTTGAGGATCGGAATCAAGAAATGCATCTGGGATATAATCTTACCAATTTTTAAATATCTCGAAAAAGCAGCTCACATTGTGTAGAAATAGTCAGATTACATGTAAGTGGGACTAAAACACTCATCAATACTGCAAGTTTATTTAGTCATTTTACTGGGAAGGTTACTTAGTCAAGCAGCCATTGAAAGGGTCAAAATAGTGTTTAAACTTACTCAGCCTAGACATTTACCTGTGATTGATAAAGCCGGAGTTTGGGTCAATAAATCCATGTCATTATGAATAGAGCATGAGGGAGCAGAAAGAGCATTAGCTCCTAGTCAGAGAAGCCAGGCTTGAATAATGACTCTGCCAATTACTATCAGTGTTTCTTGAGCAAGTCACTTTACCTCTGGGCTTTCATATCTTTATCTGTAAAAAGATGTTGGACCAGATGACATCTAGGGGCCCTTCCACATCTGAAATCATGATAAATGATCTCTCTGGACTTAGTTTTCCTCATTTGTAAAATAAAGGTATACGACTAGATTACCTCTGATTTCCCTTTGAACTTGACTCTTGTGACCCCATGATTCCCTTGAAAAATGGGCATGCTGGTAAATATTTAACAACCAGCTTTCCACAAAAATGTACCCATTTAACAATTTTAAGTTTAATGTGCATCATTAATATTTTCTCCAACACTGCCCCAAATCTAGCCAATCAATAAAACAATAAATCAAGTCCTGACTTGTAGCGTTTGTTCATTTCAGAGATGTAAATGGTCATATAGAAAATTTAATCATTAGCTCTCATTAGCCTTTACAAGTCAGTTCTAGGCAGCATACCCCTGTCCAAACCCACAGAGTCAGTGATTAATAGTAGTGCCATACAGGGCATGGATCTCAAAATCTTTTATTAATGAAAATGACATTAAAGATCATGCATTATTTTGTCACTGCAGACAATGCACTATTGGACTTCTGAATCTGATCTCATTTTCTGAATCTGATATTTTTTAGATGTGCACTATCATTAAAACACAAAAGTGTTAATTTTGCTGTTGTTTGATCTCTCAGTCATGACTGACCCTTTGTGACCTCAGCTGGGATTTTCTTGGCAAAGATATTGGAGTGGTTTTCCATTTCATAGATAAGGAAACTGAGGCAAGCAGAACAAAGCAACTTGTTCAGGATCATACAGCTAGTAAGTTTCTGAAGCCACATTTGAAAGATTAATCTTCCTGACTTTGGACCCAGTGCTCCATCCACTGTCCCTCCTAGCTGCCCCCAAAGCTCTGATACTTACATTGAAATTCCTAGGTTGTGTCCTCAATACCAGCCCACAGTAGGTGTTTTGTGCACATTGACTGATTGATGGGTTTTTTTGGGTTTTTAGTGTTGTTGTTGTTGTTGTTATTAATAGGCATATTATTTGTGGAACTCCCATATTGAATAAACATATTCTCTTGTAGCAGGGATGATTTGGGAAATCCAGTTAAATAAATTAATAAATGAATATGAATATGAATATGTGTGTGTATATCTTTTTTCATAGATCTCAAAAACCAGGGAAAACAAATCAAATCTCTTACCATAAGATTCTTTAAAAAGGCATCAAGGACATTAGGATGTTCCATTATCCCCAGAAAGCATCATTTCTCTCTTATTCGAAAAGACAGTAATTATATCAACTTGGACCACCTGATCCTTAGGAAGGATAAAACACAAATTCCTCCTTTTGGCAAGTACTCCTTTCAATATAGCTCTAGCCCATCTTTCCAGACATAGTTCACATCTTTCCCTTTCAGGCATTTTACAGTGTAACCAGATTGGTCCATTTGATTTTCCGTGAGCTTGACATTTCATCTATATGTCTCTATATATGTTGAGCTCCATGCCTGGGATGCTTTCTCTCCTCATGCCTGCCTCTTGGAATTCTGAGAATCCTTCAAGGTTAAGAACAGTCTTTTTTTTTTTTTCATGCCCAGTAGCCTTTGCTTCTTGTTGGTGGTGGTCTTGCTCTATGCAATTATCTATATCCTTCATCTATTTGCATGTTATATCTTTTCCTGCAGAATGAAGTTCCTTGATGGGAGGGGCTATTTGATTTTAATTTTTGTGTACTTTCTTATTTGACAAAATGTCTGCCAAGATATATGCTTATTGAACTAAATCAGACGCATAAGTTCCCTCTTCCTCTCCAGTAGGTCAAACTCTTCTGGCCTGTATTTCCTTTTGGAATTAACATAGTTCTTTTTATGATCACAAGGTTATTCCTAAAGGAATGGCCCATAATTTTCCCTCCACCATTCTTCTGGCATTGTTGTATGGAGGTAAGGCACAGCACACTGCAGTCTTCAAAGAGTTAGTGCCAAGGATCATCAAGGATACATTGGAAAGGTTCATACTGGGCATGAATAGACTAAAACACATTACAAAGAATCAGTGACTAGTCTACTAAATGATATCATCAAAGAAATGTATCAGTTAAAAAGATTATAAACCAGTCACAATAATAAGATTGAGGGATAACTGATGGGCAGGGATCCTTGGAGTTCTGTTGGTAGCCATGAGATGTCAAGAAAATTCAAGGGGAGAAGGAGGAGAAGTTAAGATGGTGGAGTAGAAACAGCACTTCCACTCTACTGTGGCTTCCGCCTCCTCCAAAACATGTAAAAAATGACTCTAAATAAACTTTAGAGCTACAGAACCCACAAAGTGAAAGAGAAACAAATCTTTCACTGAAGGCAGCCAGCAGGCAAGCAGGAAGGGTCCATCACAGCATGCTGGGAGCTGAGAGCAGTACCACCTGAGGCATGGTTTTAACCCCAGGGTGATCCTGACCAGCTGCTGCTGGAACACCCTTCACAAGAGTAAATCACCAGCAGCTGTAGTGGTTTCCAGACTTCTCAATCCATAAATGGCAAAGACAAAGTAAAAGGTCAGTGTGGAACATGGTTGGTCCAGAGGGAGATAGAAGAGTGTGGTCTGGCTGTTACTCCCAGAACGAGAAGAGGGGAAGTGTGGTAGCTGAAGCCGCTGCCCTGGCTGCTTCAAGAGCTCCTGACCTGCAGATTGTAGGGGGACCAAGCGACCATTCAGAGGCTAAGCACTCTTGCTTTGACCTGCTTGGATCCAGATCACAGTCTTGGGTGGTGGTCCTGGGGTGTGTGATCAGCGAGTCAGAGCATGTGGGAGCTGTAGAAAGGGAGCCCATCTAATAGCTCCTGCAGCTGCAAAAAGCCCAGCAATTTGAGACATAGCTCTCTCCACTATGAAAGCAGAGTTCTACTATGGGAAAGAGCTCAAAAGTCAAGTAATTGGCTGCCAATACAAGCAACTAATGAAGCACAAACAGACGATAGAATCCTTTTTTGGGGACAAAAAGGATCAAGGCATGGAGCAGGAGGAAGACATGGAAGTCAGAACTCCTGCATCAAAAGCCTCAATAAAAAAATATAAATTTGTTACAGGTTATGGAGGAGCTCAAGAAGGATTTTGGGAATCAAGTAAGAAAAGGGGAGGAAAAATTGGGAAGAGAAATTAAAATGTTGCAAGAAAATTATGAAAAGCAGGTAAACAGCCTGCTAAAGGAGAGTCCCCCCCCACCAGAATACTGAGGAAGATAACATCTTAAAAAGTAGGCTAACTCAAATGGCAAAAGAGGCCCAGAAATCCAGTGAGGAAAAGAATGCTTTTAAAAAGCCAAATTTGCCAGATGGAAAAAGGAATTTCAAAAATTCACTGAAGAAAATAACTCCTTCAAAATTTGATTGGAGCAACTGGAAGCAAATGACTTTATGAGAATTCAAGATACTATAAAACAGATCCAAGCAAATGAAAAAAACAGAAGGCAATGTGAAATATCTCATTGGAAAAACCACTGACCTGGAAAATAGATTCAGGAGAGATAATTTAAAAATTATAGGTCTACCTGAAAGATATGATCAAAAAAAGAGTCTAGATACCATCTTTCAAGAAATTATCAAGCAAAATTGCCCTGATATTCTAGAATCAGAGGGCAAAATAGAAATTGAAAGAATTCACCAAACGTCTCTTGAAAAAGATCCCAAAAAGAAAACTAGGAATATTATAGCCAAATTTCAGAGTTCCCAGGTCAAGGAGAAAATACTGGAAGCAGTCAGGAAGAAACAATTTTAATATAGTAGAAACACAATCAGGATAACACAAGACCTAGCAGCTTCCACATTAAGGGATCAAAAGGCTTGGAATATGAAATTCCAGAGGTCAAAGGACCTAGGACTAAAACCAAGAATGACCTACCCAGAAAAACTGTGTATAATGCTACAGAGAAAAATATAGTCATTCAATGTAATAGAGGACTTTCAAACATTCTTGATTAAAAAACCTGAGTTGAATAGAAAATTTGAGTCTCAAATATAAGAAGCAAGAAAAGCATGAGATGGTAAATAGGAAAAAGTTGAACAATTTTCATTCCTACATGGAAAAATGATAACTGTAACTCATAAGACTTTTCTCAGTATGAGGACAGCTGAAGGGAATATATATACATACATACATACATACATACATACATATATATATATATATACATATATATATATATATACATATACATGCACATATATATGTGTGTATAGGAGGATCTATGCACATATAAATATATATGTGAGTCTGGGCATATGTGTGTTCATGTATATATAGGCAGAAGGCATAGGATGAATTGAATATGAAGGGATGATATCTAAAAATATAAAATTAAGAGGTGAAAGAGAAATTTTTTTGGGAGAAGAAGAAAGGGGAGCATTAGATTAGAGTAAATTATCTCATAAAAAAAGAGGCAAGAGAAAACCATTACAATGGAGGAAGGTGCAGGAAGGTGAAAAGGAATAGGACATCCTGATTTTCATTAAATTTGGCCTAAGGAGGGAATAACATACACACCCAATTGGGTATCTTACCTTATAGAAAAATACGGGGTTAGCAGATAAGAGAGGGGAGGATAGAAGGGAGGGCAGATTGGGGGAGAGGGTAGTTAGAAGCAAACATTTTTGAAAAGGGACAGGGTCAAAGAAGAAAATAGAATAAGTGGGAGGGTGGGATAGGATGGAGGGAAATATAGTTAGTCTTTCACAATTTAACTACTGATTTGGATAACTATATATGTACAATCTATATTGAATGGCTTATCTTCCCAGTGGGGGTGGGTGAGGAGGGATCAAGGGGAAAAAAAATCTGGAACTCCAAGTTTTAAAAACAAATGCTTAAAAATTTGGTTTTTACATGCAACTGAGAAATAAGACATAAAGCTACTGCAGTATAGAAATCCATCTTGCTCTACTAGAAGGTTAGGGGGCTAAAGGGGAGGATACAAGAGAGAACAGATTGGGGGAAGGGGTATTCAGAAGGCTTGCTATTTTGGGGTGGGGGTAGGGGAAAGATGGGGAGAAAAAAACTGTAACTCAAATCTTGTGGAAATGAATATTGAAAACTAAAAATAAAAATTTAAGGAAAAAAAAAAAGAAAATTCAAGGAAAGGCCCTAATATACCAAGAGGAATTTCTGTAGTGAACTTACAGGAAGAGAAGGACAAGAATAACATGGGACAGGCAGGTATAGATTGGTTGTGATATTGTCTGTTGAAGGGATACTCAAGTCCTTGAAATGACACCATCATTAGAGAATTGGAGTACAAATTAGAAATGGGAAAAATCAGCATAAAATACACATTTAACTTATGTTAACAGTTTATATCTATTGGTTTAGAATTTAAATTGTTGTTCCCAATTCTACATCTTTCCTATTAATTAAATATAGATCGAGGGAAAATACTTGGGGAAGGCTCAAACATTTGGCAAAATTTAAGAGAAGACATTCCTAGCTCTGATACTCCATTCCAACCCAATTCAATTAAAATTAACAAACATTTACTAAGCATAGAAAGACAAAAACAAAAATCTACTTTGCCCTCGAGGACATTGCATTATTATGGGGGAAACATGAAAACAGATAAAAAAAACAAAAAGCAAATTTTTTACAAGATAAAAACAACACAATTAAAGGAACAGAATGCCAGCAACTTGTAGGATCTGGAATAGCAAGAGTAATATTTGAGTTGTTCTGTGAAGAGACCTAGGTATTCCAAAGGGTAGACATGATGAAGGTGACATACTTGTTTGTAACAGCCTGTGGAAAAGCTGGATACAAGAAAAGAATTTAATGCATTGCTTTTTATTTTCGTTTTCAATCTTGTCCAATCTCTGTGAACCCATTTGGGGGGTTGACTTGGAAAAGATCCTGGAATGGTTTGGCATTTCCTTCCCAGCTCATATTATGGACAAGAAACTGAGACAAATAGGGTTAAGTGACTTGCCCAGATTCACACAGCTAATAAGTGTCTGAGGTCAGATTTGAACTCAGGAAGATAAATCTTTACGGTTCCAAGCAGTGCTCCATTCACTTCACCACCTAGACTCCCTGGGAGTTGGTAGCCATGGAACTTTAAGTAAACCAGATAGAACAGAGAGAACATGAGAGAAATAAGGAAAGGAAATGAACCTATGATCTCATTAGTCTAAGAACTCTCTATATGAGATTTCCTTATCTTCTCTAAGTCTTAAAGGTGCCTACACAAACAGGAGATTAAATCACACAGTCTGTGTGTGTGAGAGATGGTGATTGAACCTAAATTTTCCTGCATCTGAAGGCTGCCTCTTGCCACAATGGATATTTCCTCCCATTATACAGAGGAAAGGGAATACAAAGAAAAGTTGAAGTCAAACTGCAAAGAACTCCAAATATCAAACCAAGAAGTGTGTATTTTGTCCTAGAGGCAATAAGAAGTCAACAGAGCTTCCTGAGCAAGAAAACTTGGTCAGACTGGCATTGTCCCTCTCTCTCATAACATAATACAATTACTGCTGGATAGTACTGTTTCTACCTGTATACCAAATCTTGTTCCTCCTACCTATTCACAGGGCCTCCACTTTTCATTTAAAATATAATAATAATCTCCTAATACAGGGGCCTGGGTGATACAGTAGATTGTGCACTGAACCTAGGGTTTCAAACACAGCAATCCAAATCCCCCTTAGATACTTACTGGTTGTGCGACCATAGGCAAGTCTCTTAAACTTCCTCTGTCTCCATTTCCCCATCTACAAAACAGAGAAAATAATAACATCTAGTTCTCAGGATATTTTTTTTGAGAGGATCAAGAGAGATATTTATAAAGTACTATAAAAATGCTAGCTATTATTAATGATAATAGTAATAATATTAAAATCCTCTCTGCTTCAAGTCTCTGTTCCATCAAATCCATCCTTCCCATAGCTGTATTGTCATAAGACTTTGCCAAAAGAATGATATTCCTAAACCTTAGGTTTGAGTATGTCATGTCTCTGCTCAATAAACTCTAGTGACTTTCACCCCAAAAAATCTATTGAAAACTCTTGGGTTTGGCATGAAAAATACTTTACAAACTGCCCCAGCCAAGCATTGCAATCATATTATTCATTATTCCCCTTCACACACCCAGGACTTCTTGTTGCACTACCCCAAGCCCCAGGGCCAACATGACATTCTTTCTTCTATCTCACTGTCTTTGCATTAGCTCTCACTTATCCCTAGAAGGTATTTCTCCTTGGAATTCCTTGTTTCCTTCTAACTTAAGTTCAGGTGTTGCCCTTTACATTCATCTTTTCGTGATCTTCCCCACTTCTAGTGGCTCCTTCATTAATTTCTAATATACAGGATGTTATAAAAGCCTTAGTGAAGATCTAAGGTTAAATAATGCTAAACTGCATTAAAACTTTGGGAATACTCTGTATTTATGGATATTTATATCTCCTCCCTATTTGGAATGAAGAATCTTTGAGGGCAAGAACTGTTGAATTTTCTTCTTTGTGCCCCCAGGGCATATGACAACATCTGGCAAAAGGTAGACACAATAAATGTTTATGGATTGATTGTGAAATGTAGGCTCCAATATGTCTGTTGCTGCAAAAGTACAGCCTCAGCCTCTGATATGATCCTACAGAATTCCTGAAATCTTCCTTGGACCACTGGCAGAAAACTAGTCTTCTAAAAGCAATTAAGTCAAATTCAATCTAATCCAACATTCATTTATTAAGCAATGCTTATGCATAAGTCACTTTGTTAGTCAATGAGAAAGCACAGACAAATTTTTTTTTGAAGTCTCTGATCTCTAGCAGCTTACATTCTAAGATGCATTATATGCATTGTACCCCTGCTCTACATCCTGGTTTCATATTAACTGACTTTCTTGCTGTTCCTCACAAAGAATAGTTCATCTCGCACCACTGTGCATTTGCCCTGTCTGTCCGTCTTTATCTCTCGTCAGCTATGTGGTACAGTGGATAGAGTACCAGCTCAAGAGTCAGGAGGACCTGAGTTCAAATACAGCCTCAGACATTTACTAGCTATGACCCCAAGCAAACCACTGAACCATGTGTGCCTCTGTTTTCTCATCTATAAAATGAGCTGGAGAAGGAAATGGCAAATCACTCCAAATAGGGCCCAAAGAGTAAGGGATGACTGAAATAACTGAATAACAACAAAATCTTTATGTCTGATTCTCAGAATACCTTGTTTCCATCAAAGCTTTGTTTAAGGACTTTCTTCTACAATTAGGCAGCTAGGTGGCACAGGAGGTAGAGTGCTGGGCCTGGAATAAGGAAGATACCTCTTCCTGAGTTCAAATCCAGTCTCAGATACTTACTAGCTATGTGATGTGGAAAAAGGAAATGGTAAACCATTTCAGTATCTCTGCCAAGAAAACCCAAATAGGGTCACAAAGAGTCAGGTACAATGGAAATAACTGAACTTCAGCTACATTAGCCATTTCCTGATTCTACCAGTTGCAAGTGCCCTTGAATTTCCTGCGTGTGTGTGTGTGTGTGTGTGTGTGTGTGTGTGTGTGTGTGTGTGTGTATGTTGCATATATTCATTCATGAACATGCTGAATGTCCTCAATAGAATTTAACTTTCTTAAGGGGTGGAATCAATTTCAATTTTGTCTTTGTTTCTTTAATGACCTGCACAGTGCCTGGCATACAACAGCAACTAAAAAATGTTTGACAATTGACTGATTGATAGATTGAACTAAGCTTGTCTAAACTCTCTCTTTGATCTTAGTGCTTAACACCATCATTTTTTTAAATAATTAGTCTGATAGTCTCAGCTAGGTCAATGGTCAGTTGATCCTCATGTAACACCAAGACTGACAAAATTGTATCCAAAAAAACCCAAAATGTCCAGGAAACATCATATAGAATGGTTTTTGGAAAAAAAGGTCATTAGTGCCACTCATTTCTGTGAGCCGTGTACAATTTTCTCTACTCATGAATGATCAGAGCTGAAATGTTTTACATTATTTCCAAAGGACTATTACTCTAAAATGACTGAGTTGCCTAAGCAGTACAGCCATGTAGATTTTGTGGAGTAATATTTAAAAATTGTTATGCAAAATGACCATTTCCATGGATTTTGTGTGCAACAATTTTATGCAGATTTCGAAGGAGGTAGATTTCTATGTCAGGGTCAGGGATTTCAAGCTAAGATGCTGGATGAGAAACCTACCTCAAACAAGGCAGGTCAGCACCTTCTTTGCAATTCTTGGAGAGTTATTCAAAGCACTCAGAGATTAAATGCCTTGCTTGGGGTCACACAATATATGTCAGAGGCAGGATTTGAACATAAGTCTTTTTACTCTAAGGCTAAATCTCCATTATGTCACACTGCAAAGCACTTAATATTCAGTCATTTCTCAGGCTTGTCTGACTCTATGTGACCCCAACTGGAGTTTTCTTGGCAAAGATACTGGAGTGGTTTGCCATTTCCTCTTCCAGCTCATTTATAGATTGAGGAAACTGAGGCAAACAGGATTAAGTGAGTTGCTTAACATGCATCATTTCATTTGAGCTTAAGAAAAATTTGAGGTGGATACTATAGGTATAAGCATCTTCATTCTACAGACAAGGAAATAGAGACTTAGAGAAGATTCATTCTCTCTCTGTCTCTCCGTCTCTCTCTCGCTCTGTCTCTCTCTCTTTCTCTCTCTTTTTTCTCTTTCTGCCTCTCCCCCTGCTTCTTCTATCTGTCTGTCTCTGTCTCTCTCTGTCTCCATTCCACAGATGAGGAAACAGAGGTAGAGAAGGTTATAGATATGTGCTAGAAAGTACCTTGGAAAACATCTTGTCTAACCCTGTCATTTTACAGATGAGGAAACTAAGGTTCTGTGGAAATTAAATGTCTTCACTCTGGTCACAGAATGACTAATGGGAAATATGAGTTGAACTGAAGTCTTTGTGCCTCTACTTGTCCATACTGCCTCTCCAACTCCATCTGAAAACACCATTTTTCTTAAGATGGTCTCCCTGGGATGGCCTCCTAAATGTACCAACCACAACCTCACATCATCAACTGCGTTGGGGGCATCTCGAACTAGATGCCCAATAGTATCTCAAACTCAGTATGTTCTAAACAGAACTTGGTACCTTTCCCACCAAACCTTCACCTTTTCTGAATTTCTCCACTATTGTCAAGGCAACAGCATCTTAACAGTTACCAGTTACCCATTTATGACTTCATGATTATCCCCCACTGCCTCCATATATCCAAGTCATTGCTCAATCTCATCGATTCATTCTACCTTTCTAAGGTCTCTCCTTTAGGTTTCCTCCTCTTTTGTGAAACATCTACCTCCTTGGTTCAATCCCTTATAACCTGAAGACTAGACTATTACAATAGTCTTCAAATGTTCTTCCTGCCTCAAGTCTCTCCCTACTCCAAACCATCCTCCACTCATCAGCCAAAATGATTTTCCTAAAGCACAAGTCTGACTGTGGCATCCTCTTTCTTAAACAAATCCCAATAACTGCCCTACCATCTCAGCAATCAAATATAAAGTTTTCTGTTTGACTTTTAATGCTCTCTTCAATCTGACCCCTTCCTATCTTTCCATTCTTCTTACTTATTCTTGACTTTTCTCCATGAGTTTTACAATCCAGCCACCCTGGAAGGGACCTAAGAGGACATCAACTCTCTACTTTCAGTCCTCAGAAATGGTGAATGACTGACAGGCTATCATCTGTGCTTGGAATGTTCTTCTCCCTCATCTTGGCTTCTTAGCTTCTCTAGTTTCCTTTAAGACTTGGATCAAACCCTGTCATTGGCAGAAGCTCTTTCCTAGGTCCCATAGCTACAATTTTTTTCTCCTCTTTACATACCTTAAATCTATTCTTCATACATCTTGTATGTACCTAATAATTTGTGTGCTGTTTTCCCTTCCAAATTTCAGTCAGTAAACAAACTTTTATTACCAAATGAGCAGGATGGTTTTCAAAGAGGCTGAGAAACTAGAGACCAAGTAGTCAACATTTGCTGGATTATGGAGCAAGCGAGTTCAAGAAAAATATCCACTTAATAAATATCATTAACTATGTAAAGCTTTGACTGTGTGGATCACAACCAAATCTGGCAAGTCCTCAAAGAGCTGGAATTACCCGATCATCTTACTTGTCTCTTGAGGAACTTGTAGGTGGGCCAAAAAGGAACAATAAGAACCGAACATGAAACAAGCGATTGATAAAAGAGTACAACATGGCTGTATATTGTCACCTTATTTATTTAGCTTATCTTAAGAGGAAATCATGAGAAATGCCAGACTAAATGAATCAAAAGCTGGAATGCAGGTTGCCAAGGGATATATCAACAATTTCAGATATACAGATGATACCACTCTGATGGTAGAAATTGAAGAGGAGTTAAGAAGCCTCTTGATGAGGGTGAAAGAAGAACATTATGGAATCTGACTTGAAGGTTAACATAAAAAAAAAATCTAAAATCTTGGCAACTGATCCCATCATTTCCTGGAAAATAGAGAGAGACGAAATGGAAGTAGTGTCAGATTTATATTCTTGGGCTCAAAGATGACTGCAGATGGTAACTGTAGCCGTGAAAGTAAGATTCCTTAGAAGGAAAGCTATGGGAAATCTGAACAGTATATTAAAAAGCAGAGACATCATCTTGTCAAAAACGGTCCCATGTAGCTCTATGTTTTTGGCTTTTTTGTTTGTTGTATGTGTGTGTGTGTGTGTGTGTGTGTGTGTGTGTGTGCTGCCAGGAGCAACATATGACCATGTGAGTTGACCTGTAAGGAAAGCTGAGCACCACAGAATCAATGTTTTTGGATTCTGGTGCTGGAGAAGACTTTTAAGAGTCTCTTGTACAGCAAGGAGATGAAATCAGTCAATACATAAAGAAATTAATTCATGCCATTCACTGGAAGGTCAAATACTTAAGTTGAAGCTTAAATACTTTAATCACATAATGTTCTAGAAGATGGGACTCATTGAGAAAAAAAAAACTAATTTTGGGAAAGATTTAAAGGAAAAGGAAATGGCAGGTGATGAGATGGATAGATGGTATCATGGAAACAAGGAACATGGCCATGTTCAGACTTTGAGAGACAGTGGAAGAAAGGAGGGCCTACTGTGACATGATCCATGGAGTCATGAAGAGTCAGACATGATTGAACGACTGAACAAAAGTACAAATCAAATAAAATCGTCCTCATTGACTACTCTTGTAAATTTGAGCAAAATCGTTCTAAGGGCTCGATTTCCTATATCGTAAAATGAAGGATCTGAATTAAATAAAGTTACCTTCCATCTTGGATCTTTTCTGTTCTAAGAATTCTGTCATTCTGAGCTTGTATTCTACATTCTAACAAAGAGGCAGGGTCAAGCAAAACTAGTTGTTCTGCATGTTGAACAAGTTTGACAGTGCATCCCTCATTCAGCACTTTGGTTTCTCCCCTGTCAAAGGAGAGGGTGAGTACATGCTTCATAGTCAAACTTATGAAGTCATGATTGATCATCGCACTGATCACATTTGTCAAACTTGTTGTTCCTAGTTTCTTTTACATTGTTATGGCCATTTTTTAATAGTTCCCGGTTTCTATTTGCTCTAGAGTCTCAACTGTTTCTAGTATTCCCCAGTCGATTGGAAGACACTTTCCTTTAAATTCTTTACTCTTTCAAAGAGTTGTTATTGTTGGTTTTGGCATGTATGCCAACTATCCAATTGTTTGTTTGTCTGTTTGTTTTACCTCTTTGAGCTATTTACCCCTGGGGGCAAAAGGGTGTATACAGTTTAGTAGCCTTTTTATTCTCACTACATTTTTTTCCCCCAGAATGTCTGGACCAACAGAATGAGAGTGTGTCTTTTGCCCATATTATGCTTACAAACACAGCCTTTCTTCTTTCATTACGTACTGTAAATATGCCTTTCTTATAGGCAGTTTGATGAAGCCAAATTCAATCCCCTCTCCAAAAAGAAAAAAAAAAAAGAAAGGAAACCAAGGTTGGTGCCTTTCTCTCTCTCTAATAGTCAAATGGCTAAATATTCATTTTTCAGCCATGTAGAACTCAGTGGATGAAATGTGCCTGTCTGCCAACGACCAACCTGGGATGTCAGAACAATTCTTAAGAGATATGCTTGACATTGTGAGAGCTCATTGATATTCGAGTCAGTTAATAAAATAATAGCTATGCTAATTCCCCTACCAAAAAATGGCATTGCTAATTAGTCTCCCAAGTCATTCCACTTTAAATATAAAAATGTATGTACACCTTTAGTACAGAAACACAGCAGAAGGGAAAGAGCATTAGCTGATGACTCCGACATATGGTGGAAGTAGGAACAATATGCTATGTTTCCCATCTTGGCTGCAACAGTGAAGACCAGAGGATCAGCTAATACATAATTGTTTTTAGTTTTTGTTTTTAAAGAATTGCTAAAAGGATTAACATCCAGTGAAAGGCATTTGATCAGCAGGCTTAGAGAAGGAGGTTTCCTATGCTCTCCAATGTAGCTTGACAATAGTTTCCATCTCTCTCTCTCTCTCACACACACACACACACACACACACACACACACACACACACACACACACAAGGAAACTAAGGTTCTGTGGAAATTAAATGTCTTGATCAGAGACCTAGAAGGGACCCAAGAGGCACTCTAGTCGAATGGTCTTATTTTCTAGATAAGGAACTAGGTTCCAGAAAGATAAGCTTTTTCTAAGATAGTACACATGGTTTGCATCAAAGGCAATATATGAACCCCTATCTTCTGCCTTCATAGTTAGTGTTCAATCCACTCAGAGACTAAGAGCTAGAAGGGATTTTCCTAATCATCTCATTTAACCCTTTCATTCTGTAGAGGAAAAAAAAAACTGTCTGGGGAAGATTTAGTGACTTGCCCAAGGTAAAGCATACAGTAAGCATCAGAAGCAGAGTTTGAACCCACGTCCTCTAACTCCAGAGTCAGTCTGTGCTCAATGAGAATATAAATTAAAACCTGCAAGGAACCTTGAGAGGCTATAGAGTCCAATAGTCTTATTTTATGACTGTGAAAATTAAAGTCCAATGTGATTAAATTGTGCATGCAAGGTTGTATAGGTATCATAAAAAAGGGATCTTAAAGGGCATCTTTTTCAACAACTTCATTTCACAGATAAGGAAAACAAGTCAACAAGAGGTTCGGTAACTTTCCTACTCTAATGAAGTTGATTGTTAAAATAAACATAAATAAAGATCAATGCCTGAAGTTACTTTAGGACAAGAGGAAAAAATACCAACTTCATGTCTGGAAATAGGACGAGGTTCCCACAGTTGTCTCCTTTTCTGTGACTTCCACAACACCGCTATTCAAATAATGGCGGGAATGTATCCTTTATTTTATTTAAAGGTGGCAGGTCAAATGAAGTCTTTGCTAAATTAATTCACCACTAAATCATTTAAATTACATCATATTCCCCATTTACCAAGGAATGGATATTTTCTAAATCATCTTCTCTCTCTCTCTCTCCTACAATATTACCTTTGTCCCTTGGGTCCTCTCTGCTTTTCAGAGCACGACAGGTTCATCATTGCTTCTCACAAGGTATTTTTTTCTTTCCTCCTTTTTCAGAGATGAATCTCACTAACTTTTCATTGGAAGTGAAACCCCATGGGTTCTTAGCTACCTAGATATGCCAGACTAAATGAATCTAGTGACCCCGTCTGGAGTCAGAAAGACTCCATATTCTGTCTTTATCTTCCAGTCACAAATACTAGTAAATTATGCATAAGCTCTGGGGACAAAACAGGAATGAGGGGATAAAGTTTGGGGATAATGATGGAGGAAGGGTAAAATAAGATTATTAGTGAATAACAAAGTAAAACAGAACTACAGCATAATTTAGAAGTAAATGTCATACATTCTGGTGTGAAAATTCACATACTATTTTATTGTCCATAGTTCATATTACTAGAAGGATCTCAATGCCTAAAATTTATTTTTTTCCCCCACAATTACCTGACTATAGCAATTTGAACACAGATCTTTTTTTTTTTTTTAACTTAACCCTCCATGCACTATGACCATGCCTGCCTCCATGTTGTTTCTCAGGCTATTCCCCTCTTCCAGATCTAAATATGATGTATCCATTCTTTAAAGCCTCCTCATTTTTGAAAGCTTTTTCCAATAATAATTGACATTATACAAAACTATAATAATAATGTTTGTGGGTTATGTTTTTTAAATTGACTCAATAGAGTAAAATGCAGCCTTAAAATCTCTCCTCTAAATTGGATCTCCCAAAATCATTTTAATATTTTTACAAGATTCCTTAATGATTGAATAACATGAAAAAAATAGAAGTTTGACAACCCTGTAATCATTAATACCAAGCAAAGTATTGTATTGGAAGATAGATGTTGCTAAAACTAGTGTCAATATTTAAGAATACTTTTCTTTAAGTACAGGTAGAAGAGAGTCTTCTTATATTTTGTAAGATTCTCCAGAGTCTCCTGTTTTCAAATGACATTGTTCTAAATTCATCAAGATTTAGAATGCTATAGAAATTTCTCAGTGAGATCCATGACCATTCGAGAAAGATCACTCTAAAAATCCACAGTGTCGGGACGTAGAAGGGGTTAATACTAGCAAATGAAGAAGTTTCACCGTGAATACCATAACATCTAGTTGGATGTGCAGCCTGTTGAGTTTACATATCTTTGATATGATAAACAATGAACTGGGTTAAAAACCCAAATAGAAGGAAGAGGCAGGTGTGATTACATTTCAAGAATTGTGTGTTCCTTTCAACAGTCTCCATCTATTCTGTCTTTCTATCACTCTCTCTCTTTCTCTTTCTGTCTTGGTCCATCTCTCTGTCTCTCTGTCTCTCCCTCTCTCTCTCCATGTGCAAACACACACATACACACACACACACACACACACACACACACACACACATACCTTCTTAATATCAATAGTAACCTCATGACAACATAAGGCTACAAATCATAGAACACCACAGTCTCTGGAAAATGAAAATTGCAAGTGATCCAAAGACCAACAGAGAGCTGATATAAGATGGCCATGAATAAGCTACAACACGTTGATCATAATTTGCATCCAAGAGGTGGCATAAATTATGCAATCCAGGAAGTGATTAGAAAAGAAGGTATCTGTCATGTAATAAAAGTAAGAGGCAGTAGATAGACATCCCAGATCCTACACAGATGCCCATGGAGTGTTGGAAGGTCTCTAGCAAGTGGATTAGAACCTCTGTGGAGGACACAGAGAACCACCTCAACCTAACCTACATTAGAAGATGTAGATGAATAATGATCTATTGCCAACATTAAATACATCATAGAACTACTCTTTTGGGGAGGGTTAAAAATTGAACTAGAAAGTGTTACAGTTCATAAGATAAAAAGCAGAAGAATGTGTTTTAGTCAATGGATGGTGTATATCAGAGCTGAAACTGTCATCCAGCTTGATATTCAAGGTTCTCAAGAAGTGTAAGGGAATAGAATATTTAGGGAAAATTTGGTGAAATATTAGTTACTAGGTATTATACTACTATAAACAAAAAATATATATATTTATTTTCTACTGGGGAAATTTTGTGTGTGTGTGTGTGTGTGTGTGTGTGTGTGTGTGTGTATTGTGCTATAAGAAATTATTAGCAGGCAGACTTCAGAAAAACCTGGACAGACTTATATGAACTGATGCTGAGTAAAGTGAGAAGAACCAGAAGAACACTGTACACAGTAACAGCAATGATCAATTATGATAGACTTGGCTCTTCTCAGCAATGCAAGGTTCTAAGATAACTCTAAAAGGCTCATGATAGAAAATGCTATCAACATCCAGTGAAAGAACATTGGATTCTGAATGCAAATTGAAGCATACTATTTGTTCTTTCTCTTTTTTGTTTTGTTTCTTTTTTTGTGGTTCATTCCATTGGTTCTAATTCTTCTTTGCAACATGTCTAATGTGAAAATGTCTAATGTAAATGTATATGTAGAGCCTATATCAGATTGTAAGCTCTCTTGGGGAGAGTGGAGGGGAAAGAGGGGGAGGAAATTTAAAACTCAAAACCTTGTGGAACTGATGTTGTAAATTAAAAATTATTTAATTAATTAAGAAAAAAAATCTTTTCCCAAGGACAAAGTTCTCTATTCCACCCATGACTTTTTTTTAAAGATAAATTTTGATTCTCCCTTTTCTCCTGACTGAAATCCCAACCCAGTTGACATTATGTCCATCAGTAAATATCATCTTTTTGTACAGCGGATCAGTTTAATGATTCAGCATATTTTTAAGGCTCTTCTCCATTCCCCCAAATGGTCATCTCCCAGAAAATGAAAAATCGATCAATTTCTGTTTTGCCAATTACACCACAACGTTGGTCCCCAGACCTTCCCTTCTTTTCTCATCAAAAGGGCAATGTAAAGAGAGACTTTCCAAAGATAAATGTATGTTTTAAACCTAAGAATCTCTGGCTATCATTCACTGATACTGCCATTGTAATCTATTATAGTAATTAAAGCCCATTCTTTTCCTGGAGGCATGCAGTTATTATTTCATTCTGTACTCCTGAACGTTCTGTTCCCTTGTCCTTATCTGGATCCATGCGTGCACAGTTAAAAAAATATGATCAGGGAGGAAATCCTATTGTTGCTCTCAAGCTCCAAAGCACTTAGGGAAAAAAAAAATTTCTTCAAGTTGAGGTTTATTAGTAATCCCACGAAATACAAAGAATGCTTAACTTGACTAAGGATTTTTGTTTCTATGACCTATTTTGATTCCCAGAAAAAAAATGTGAAATAGCATGCCTATTATGCCAATTTTATACCTGAGAAAAATGAGACTTGGAGAATTCAAATCCTATGATCAAGGAAGGTCCCATGGCTTTTTGATGGCAGAGCCAAAAGAACTCAGCTCTGGTCCTTCCATCTCTGAATTACGTGGTTCTTCTACCCTACCATAGTCACTAATACTTCCAGCCTATATTCTCTCATGCTGTACTTATGGGTTTTTGTACTACACAATTAAACTAAGATTGTCTCTTACCTATTACTTCAGATTTCACAAACTTTTGTTATACCTGCTATATGAGGCATCATTATGTGCAGTTGAGAAAAGGAGAAAACCAAGACCAATAAAAATCAGAGAGATCAAAGTGAAGTTGCCTCCACTAATAAAAAGTGAGATTCTTCGGATGGACTTTTTCTTTTCTTTCTTTGTTTTCCCCATCATTTAATATCATGGCTGATACATAGGTAGTACTTAAAAAGAATTTGTCATTTGAATCATCTATTGTATTTGAATAAGATAGAAACTTAGAAATTATTTAGTTCAGCTTTACCATTTTAGGGATAAGGAAACTATAGCTCAGACTTATCCAAGGTCACATAACTCTTAAGTCTCAGAAAATAATCAGTATTTTTCCGCTATATTCAGCATTCTATTCACAACACTGAGTTATGTCTTGGTCTGTGTAATAATAGTGATAATAATAGTAATAATAGCATTTATATAGAATTTCAAGGTTTGCAAACTACTATAAAAATATTATCACATTTTATCCCCACAACAACTCTAGGAGACAGGTGTTATTATTTTCATATTTACCAATAAGGAAACAGGTGAATAGAGGAAAAATGACTTGAAAAGGATCAATCACACAACTGTAAAGTGCCTGAATGGGGATTGAAACTCAGAACTTCCTGATGCCATATCCAGTGTTGTATTCACTGAATTGCCTAGACACCTCTTGTTCACTTACAAGCATCCATCCTCAAATTCATTTATTCATTCATTCAACACATATTTGTAAAAGTCTAGTACTAAGTACTGTACTAGGCACTAAGCATATAGACCAAAAAGAGAAATAATCCCTGCTGTCAGAGAGTATACATTCTGCTCTGACTGTCATAGGGGAAGGGTGACAGCGAAAATGTGTACACCAAGAAATTTACAGTATCTCTAAAATAAATACATAATCACATGGGGAAGGTAATAACTAAGAGAATCAAGAACAGAGTTGTTTCTTTCCAACCAAGTTTCTCATGGATAGAGATCACTTCATTTACCCCATACCAGTCAAAGGCATAGGTTAAGCATTCAATGAATACTTGCTTAACAGACTTTAAGGAAGCAAAAATATAAAGGCATAATAGAGTTCTGATACATGTGTCATATGCCACCAGCTTACACATACGATGCAATCTTTTCTTGTAGATGATATTAGGGAGCTTCCAAGTGATAAATATGGTGGCTTATCTGGGATAAAACTGGACCCTTTACATTTGAGTAATTCCTAGATATATTCTATACCTTGAACTTTCATTTTTGGTTGCCCTAGTTTACAGAATCTTCAAGAAAATGAGGGATTAAAAAAAGATGTTTTTTAGGCTGAAATTGTACAATTAGTTTTCTGGCAAGTGTTCTCTCAATAGTCAGTTTCATTGGAGATGCTTTTGCAAATATTGGCTTTTGTTGATTAATTAAATGTTTAAATACAGATATTTCTTGTAATACTACATCTTTATTGATCTTGGGTTTAATGTGAGAAATATGGAATCTGCATTAGTGGCATTCTGGTACCTAGTTGAGAAATGTTTGTTGTGTTTTTCCCCCTTCTTTAAACAGATCTATATTACTTACTTTGCTGTGAGATCCATAAGTATTTACAAGATCATAGGGTAAGGTTTGTCTGTATGCCTAAAAATACAAAGAAATCAACCCTTAGTGCATAGTAGCTTTTTTTTTTTCTTGAAAGACTAACTCTTCGTCTGGGTTTATGTGATCATATTTTACTCTCTTTCTTTCTTTTTTTTTTTTTGCAAACGCAACCCATTTGTCTTGTCAATTGAATTTTTAATTCCATTTGGATTGTCCTAGAAGTTACAGGGGAAATTTTTGGACTATTCTTGTGACAGAGATCTTGGCCCTTCACCCAAAAAGAATTTGGGTCTCATTTGTCTATGGGCCCTGGAACACCTCACCTTGAAATCTCCTTGGATTTTCCCACTTGATCTGGTGTTTGCTTACATTATCACTATGGCCAAATCTCTCTTGCTCTTAACCTTATCTAGCCCTCTGTTGTCTGTTATCTCCAAATTGCCTTCAGTTATTTCCCACCCTTAATCCCATTCTCAAGACTACTGGCCAATTCCCTCAATATCCTCCCTAGACCACCTTCCCACTCCTCCTTATACCTCAAACTACTAGGACAACTCTAGATGCCTCCCACATTTTTTTTTAATATATAAGATACACCTTGTTTCCATGAAAATGCTCAAATTCAATCTGGCTCACTGACATTAGAGATACACATGTTTAGATTCATTAAGAGGCTACCCAATATGACAGATCTTTAGTAAACTTTTTCTTTGGCTTAAAGGAGGCTTGGGTAGAATTCATTCAGAGAGGACCCACATAGCAGTATTTTGGGGTCCCAGCACCCCTGAACCTCAACACTTGGAGTAAAGATTCATAGGATGACCTATAATACTGGGTCTCACAGAGAAATTTTTGTGCGTACTGTGTACAAAGGGACACAGAAACTTTTGTCCAGATGGCATTTGAATGGTCTTATCCAAACCTGAGGGAATTATGTGAAGAGTTTTCCCTCAGGACTATTGACTTCTCAGTAGAAGAGAACAGGTAAAGGCATGATGTCCAGCTCATCTGATGTCCCATGTGGAGAGTCTCACATGCTCTGAAATTTGAATAGGAACTCAGATTTTGTGAGAAAAAGAAGCTCTGTTTCCTTTTCCCTTAAGAATAGCTTAATCCTTGTACCTACTCTGTGAATATGGAACAGGGGGTGGAGGGAACCTAATGGAACAAAGAGAGGGTAAAATGTCCCTACCAACCAACCTCAGTTGAATGGAATAGGTATAAAATTCTCATGGTCTGGGAAGCTCTGAAGGCACCAAGTTTCTTTCTGAACTTGGAAGCCTTTTTTTTTTGTCTTCTGGATATTTCTTTGCTTTGCTTTTCATTTATTTGTTTTGAGATTGAGGAAGGTCATACAAGCACCAAATCAGGTGTTTGTTGAATACTAAGCCAGGAGTGATCTATGCTAAAGTTTTTTCTATATTCCTTGTTTATTTCATCCTACAAAACTTTGCATTGAGACGTAATTATGATTTTCTTCTAAACATACTGAACTGTATTAGGATTGCACCATTTTGACTGTTGGCATTCCTGAATGGCACTGGGGAAGCATGTGAAAAGATAATCCTCATTCTTCTCAAGAGAACCCAGAAAACTGGTTGACTGAGGACATGGGCATATATTCAAAACATCCTGTTGACCATTTGCTAAAGATGGGGAATTCTTTAAACTAGGGGAAAGATAATGAAAAGTCATCTAGCTCAGCTGATATATCCTATTCATCTGGAGAGTGCTAAGGAGAATCATGACCTGAGACTGTGGAACATGAATAGACCAGTGGTTCTCAACCTTTCTAATGCCGTGACCCTTTAATACTCATATGTGGGCATATCTGCATGTGGGTGGACCCGCCTGGAGATGGATAGAGGAGCTGTGTCTTGGTTCCTAAGACCATCAGAAATATGTGTTTTCCAATGGTCTTAGGCGACCCCTGTAGCCCCTGTGAAAGGGTTGTTTGACCCCCAAAGGGGTGGCATAGATTTTCTGTATCTGGTACTTATCACCTAATCATGTGTGAAAAAGCATCTCTTTGACTTGCTTTGTAAGCATTTGAAAAGACATTTTGCCACCAAGAACTGCTTCTTTGCCTCTTCATTCTTTTGGTTTAATTTAATGACTTCTCTCATGGTATCTGGTAGGAAATCATATGGTAAAAGAGGAGGGCTTTCTAACCAATTGAGGTCACATGATTATAAGAAACAGATCTTAAATTTTGGCTTTTATGTGTGTTCTATCCGTTCTAGGTGAAAGAACTGGAGTCTCTAACTTTAGTAGATCCAAAAGTCATGAAAGTAAACCACAGAAATCCAGGTGTTGGAATCCAGGTGTTGGAATCCAGATGTTGGAATCCAGGCTGGGTTTTGCAGCCAGCAAATATCAATGTCTCTAGGAGTAAAGAGTGATTTTCTGAAGTTCTTTTCTGGAGCCCAGCCCAGCAGAAATCCTGCCCCAGAAGCCATGCTGCATCTGGACATGAACTTGGGTAGGAGTAATGCTATATACTATAGGAACTGAGTTAAATCATGTGCCTTGTTCCCCCTACTTTCACCCACTGAGAACAAGATGATATAGGTAAAATTATGCCCTTGAAATGTTATTTTCATTCATGACTGACTCTTCATGGCCACTTTTGGGGTTTTCTTGGCAATGATGCTGGAGTATTTTCCCAATTACTTCTCCAGTTGATTTTGCAGATGAGAAAACTGAAGCCATCAGGATAAAATGACTTGCTTAGGGTCACACAGCTATTAAGTGTCTGAGATCGGATTTGCACTTCAGGTCTTCTCGATCCCAGACACAGCATTTTATCCACTGTCCCACCTAGTTGCCCCCTTGAAGTGTTGAAGGAAAGGTTTTTACTTTTTTCTTACTATACTATGCAATTAAATAGTTCTTTATAAAAGTGAACTGATGTTAAATGGAACTGAGGTGCTAGTCGCAAGTGCTAGCCCTAACAATGAAGGTACCACCACAGTCAGTGGGTACTCAAACCAAGGACTAGTCTAGAAGAGATAATCCAATCCTTCAAGGTGCCTCTGGGGGCCCTGAGCAACAATGCAGCAGGCCTTGTCTTCTTTCTTTCATACGTTTCTTCTGTTGTATTCAGTTTCCTACTGGTAAAATCTTTCTTTTCTTTTCCCAGCCTATAACACATGACACTTTTTTTAAGAAAATTTCATTTCAAGTCTCTGTGTTACATTTAATCAAACTTTCCAGAAGAAGCCCTATTTGGGTCTCATCTTCCTTGGAAGATGCCATAACAGTTCTTTTATACCAAGACAGCTAAAGATTCTTTAGTAGCGCTTGGGAGGAAACCCTCCATGGCAGTGTTCTCATTTTCATTCTGCTTAGGGAGTTAACACGTTTATATTCCATTTTTTTCTTCTTTGAGACCTTTCCATAAGAAACCCTCATTAAGCCCCCAATGAAACAAAGTAAACATTAGTCCCATTTTACAGATAAAAAATGGAGATGTGAGTGAGGTGATCTATTTTCTCTTATGTATGTCCCCTTAGAACCCAGCACAGAAGACATTGGAGAAATCGTCACTATCCCATTGTTTCATTGACTCCCAGAAGCTTAGAATTGGGGGTCCTTAAGGAGGGGAATGTTTCATTTTGTCTTCATATATCTACAACTAGCACAGTATCTTTTGTATCATAGCAGCTGAACATGTAGTTATTGAATTAAATCATATAATATTAAGTGAATTTGAAAGGGCCTCAAATATATTCTAGGGCAAGTCTTGCTTGAATAGCAATCACATATATACAATTATTAAGCACACTATGTTCCAGACTCTGTGCCAGGTGTTAGGGATACACAAATAAAAATGAGCTATCTCTGCCTTTATGGAGATTATATACTACCTGAGATAAGGACCTGTGCATATATGTTCTTGTGTGTGTGTTTGTATATGTATATAAATATATATATATATATACATACATATATATATATATATATATATATATAATGTGTGTGTCTATATTTATTTATATATGTGTGTGTGTACAAACATATAACCCATACTTACTCAACATGCTGCTTGTCCATTGTTTCTTAACAATACAAAAGGCGTGGTGTCTTGACTTGTGAGTGAATTGGATTAAAGTGAGGCAGAGTTACACAGTCATCAGCCTCACTCTTCTTTCCAGTCATCAAAATCTAGCAGCAAGACAAGATTTAAGATGATCATGGATGGCCCAGGATGTAGTGGGTTATCTTGGCCTCTTTAATATCTGACCAAGCTCTAAGAGCTCCACAGCGCCTGCTTCACAGCACTCTCATGGCCACTGAAACAAAGTAACTCATCCACTAATTTCACCTGGGGGGGTCCACATGTTTGGGGGGGGACATCTCCCTAACTCACTAACAGTTTTGAGGCCTATTACTTACTATTGACCTAGTTTAGTCCATCTGTCCAGACAGATTTAGGAGGGTGTGGCTGCTGCACATGCTACAGTCTCTTGGAGTGAGAGGTGAGAGCTGGGTGACAGGTAGACACCAAAGGTAGATGAGCAGTCCTGAAAAGGGCTCAGCAAGCTCTCACCCCAGGGGCGCTAATCCTACCAGAACACCCAATAAATCCCATATTCAACATACGGACAAAATAAATACATGATAATCTTGAGGGAGAAGGCAGTAGCATCTGGGAGGGAGAGATTCATAAAAGGTTTCTTGTCCAAGGTGGCACCTAAGCTGACTTTTTAAGAAAACTTGGGATTCTGAGAGGCAGAGACAAGGTGAGCATGAATTACAGACATAGGAAGTTTGTTTTGTTTTGTTTCATCTTGTTCAAATCAAAACAAGTCTAAATTTTCTCTGTGAAAGGCACCCATTGCTCCTTTCCTATCATTTGAGCAGAAGCCTTATATCTCATCCATATGTGGGCCCTTCAAAAGCTTGAAGACAGCTTTCACAGGCCACCCCAGCTCTCCCCAAGTTTTCTCTACTGCAAATGAAACATCCTTAACTCTTTCAATTATTCTTCAGATGGGAAGATGACAAGGCCCTTCACTATTCTGCCTATATGAGCCTAAGCTCATTTCTCTCTATATTTAGGGAAGATATCATACGTTCAGCTCTGAAATTTGAACATGATTTTTTTAAATGGATTATAAATTGACTGTGTGGGTGATTATCTTGAAGTTATGTGACTGATGTGGCATTGGCAGTCTGCCTGATGTTTTCCTTCAGCACCAGCAGGCTATGATTTTTTTTTTCACTCTAACCATTTATAAGAAAAAAGATACCTCATTACAGGATTTCTACAAAAACATACTTACATATGTCCTTGGGGGAGAAGGGCTACCAACTTCAAAGTGCTGAAAGCAAGCCATCACTCAAGTTCCCAACTGGATTTGGGCCATGCATTTTTAATTCAGCAGAAAGAAAAAAAGATTCACTGATGCACATAAATTTTGATATTACAAATCTGAAACCATAAGTTACCCGTTACTAATGCAGTTACAATGGCTAAATTGCTACATTATCTCAAGGAAGGGGGCTCTAAATCCTTGACCTTCTTATTGTCACGCACACTCAGAGAACAACAGTAACCAAATCACAATAAAAAATTAGATGAAATAAATTTTACCTACCTCATACGACATTAGTAACTTAGATGGAAATCATTGAGAGTGTTCGACATAGGCATTTCTAGTGTATCAATTATACTAGTGCCTGCATGATCAGAGATACAGGATAATTCAATAAAGCAGGAGAGAACACTGAGTCCTCTGTAGCAGCAAACAGAAATTCTCCAGTCTTTGGAAATTAGTTAGATATACATACTAGCTCCAGAAACATTCCCCTCCATTTTTTACAATCAACTAATTACTTGTTTGTTTGTTTGTTTTTAATTAAAGATGCTAAGTTAATTACTGGATAGAAAGGAGGATTTAAGCCAAAAACATTATGCCTATTCTTAAAAACAAACAGAAATGTAACCATAAAACATTGAGCAAATAATTTGCTAGAACACCTGAATTTGCAAATAGATTCTCAACAACTGGGAAATGGATGTACAAAATGTGGTCCATGAATATAATGGAATAGTACCATCTCCTAACAAACACGAATATGAATAATTCAGAAAAACACAGGAAGATGTATATGCATCAATGCAAAGCTAGCAGAACCAAGCAGGGAAGGAAGGGGAAGCATGCCCTAGGACTACAACAGTGTAATTGGAAACAACAACAAACTGAGGAAGAATCTAATGTGGTTATCGTGACCAAAGTTGTTTAAAAAAAAAATAAGATTTGGAGAAAATGTGTTTTTCTCTATACTTTTCCAAGGTGAGGGATATGAAGGTGGAACATGGCACATACTATCAGTTTTTGTTGGCATGCTGGTTAGTTTTACTGACTTCCTTTTTAAAAAATGTTCTGTTATATTCTATGAACACTAAAGGGGAAGACAGATGTATTTAGAAAGTGAAGTGATAGAAAGAAAGAAAATATTTCAATATTTTGAAAATCCGAGTTATTATTATTATTGGTTTGGTTTGAGTTTACATTTTTACGGTATTTATTAGAGGGAAATATATCCAGTAAACTAGAGTTAAGAAGTTGACAGCCTACCCTCTACTTTAAAAACAAAGAAAAAAGAAAAGAAAAGAAATCTTAAACCAGAAAGAAAAAAAGAAAAGGAAATGTTTGTTTAACGTTTCCCCTCTGATCATAGAGATTGAATGAATGTTCTTAAGAAAGTGACTAGGACTTTGATTTTATTTTTATAGTAAACTCTCCAGTAACTTGATGTTGATTGGCAACTTCTCTGAAATTTACAGCTTTAGAGGGTTGACTAGAGTAAAAGATGTCAAGTTATCTGCCCAGGATCACACAGCCAGGATATATCAGAAGAACTACTCATCTCACCCTTTTCTCCATCCACCAAGTCAGAAAGGAAAACTATCCTAACCAGAAACTGTGCTAAACACTGAGGCCGTGGGAGAGTTGCGAAAGTGAGTGGGCCACTATGATTTGTTCCCTCTCTTAAAAAGTAAATGTGTGATTCTCCAAGGTCACTGGATAAATGTGCATCAGGATAAGTTGGTATCATCACTTTTCAGGGATGTTGTAGTGGGAAATACTTGTTCTAATGTAGATTGCAAGTGATGGTCACTGAGGTCTCTCTCATCCCTGAGATCCTGTGTCACTGAAAGAGCAAGACAGAGGAAAGAATATGACAGAAGTAAAGTACAATTGACATGATATCCATTGTTGTTGGTTTGGTTTGGTTTTGCTTGTTTGATTGCTTAAACCACACTCATAATTTCATTAATATTGAGAAATCCCAGTGAGGAAACTCCCTCTTCCACTGAAGATGGAAATCTACTCTAAAAGTTCTAGTCCTGAATCTATTGCCACTATTTGAATTCTGGTCATGCCACTAGTTAGTTTCTCCCTCCCAAGGGACTGTCCAATCTCTTCTTCTAGCCTCTCTCTCCACACTCTCTCACTTGGAGATATTTAGTTCTGATAGGTTCAGTTACCATCTCTGTGCAAATGGAGCCAAGATAGATAGATAGATAGACAGACAGACAGATATACAGCCTTAGTCTATTTCCTGAACTCCAGACGCACATCATTAACTGACTTTGAGTATCTCAACTTGCATATGCCAACCGTATTTAAAACACAACATACATAAGACCAAATTAATCTTTCCCAAAGAATCCTCCATGCTTCTGATCTTTCCTATTGCTTTAGGGAACAGCATTAATTTTTCAGAGACCCTAGCTACTAAACTCAGTGTCATATTCCATTCCTTACTCATAATTATCCCATATAATCAAATATATACTAAATCTTTTTGCTTCTACCTTCAAAATCTCTCTCCTATATGTCAACTGTTTACCCATATGACCAAAACCCTCATTCAAAGCCTCATCACTTCTCATTTAGACAACACTTTTTCCAATTGGTCTCCCCAAATCATTTCTCCTCCCTCCAATTCACATTCCACCTGGCTGTCAAAATGATTTTGCTAAGGTGTAGGTCTATCCATGTTATTTGTTTCCCAATGCCTTCTCAATAAACTCCAGTAGTTCCCCAATACTATTAACTGCAGGATCAAATAGTAAGTCATCTTAGTGTCATTCAAAGCTATTCAGAATTGGACTGCTTCCTATATTTCTAGTCCTTTTATAATTTTCCCCTTCCACACACTCAATGATCCAGCTACATTGGCCTACTTATACACGAAACACCCCATATCTCAACTATGAGCCTTTGTGTTTACTGTATCACGTGTCTGGAATTCTTCCTTTTCTCCCCTCTACCACTCAGTTTCCCTTACTTCATTCAAGACTCAGCTCAGACATCATTTTCTATTCTTAGTCCTTCTAGCTACTTATTCTTCCCTTGAAGTCGTCTTTCTTCTGTCTTCTCTCCACCCCACCCCCCAATGCCCACACTCCTCTCTCTCTCTGAAAAAAACTATTGGTGCCTTACTATATACAAAACACAGTCCAAATGATGAGGAGAAAAATAGAAATACATGACAATCTCTGCTTTCAACAGCTCACATTTTAAAGAAGCATATATAGATATAGATATAGATAAAGATATAGATATAGATATAGATATAGATATAGATATAGATATAGATATAGATATAGATATAGATATAGATATAGATGGAAGGTTATAGAGACAAGTCATTTGGAAAGGTCCCATAGTCCTTAGGGTAATGGGACAAAACAGAAGATAGTGCTTCCTCTTTGATGTCATTTCCACTGATAAAATCCTGTTTTATGATGTTGAATTATTTCACAGTGCTTTGGTGGAAAGAACTTTATTTTCTGGCTCATCAGTAACTATGGTTGTAGGACCTGTAGATGCCCAGGTGCAGACTCTAATAGGGTCTTTGTACCTTTGTCTCTATCTCTTTCTTTTACCCCATATATGGATAAATATGTAGGCAGGATCTGCCTCAAAAGAATTCAACCTAAGCCTTCTTTCACTCAGAGACAGGGTTTATTAAAACACCAATTGATAAGAATGAGATTTTAAGAAACTGGGCTATTGGCCCAACTCTTAAGGAATCTGAGGGACCTAATGGGGGTGAGATGGACACTTATATACAGTGGTCAGGGAGCAGGTTGTAATGCCATTCACCAGCAGATTCCCAAAAGAATGCTACTGTGAACAGCTTTTAGGGTTCAGATTACACAGTATAGAGAACACTCTGTTTATTCCATTACAAATCAAGGCAAACATTCACAATATATCACAATATAATATTTGAAGCATTACATCTTATCACAGAAAATGGACACACAGTTTTCACTACAGTGGCCACAATATTTAGAACAAGGAACAAAATAATACTTAATCATTCAGTCAATTCATAATACAATACTCAAACTTCCACTCATGGGGCAACCATTAACTTAATCAGTCACTAATCTAGATTCACAATTACTAAATACCATTAATCACAAATACAGTCATTAGAAAAACCACACAAACCCTCCACCCCTCAGTGTCCAGCAAATCTCAATTTCATCAAAGGCGAGGCCTTTTCTTCATCTTGATTTGGGGTGGTCTCTCTGATTCCCTGGATCCCCTTCCATGGTCCCTCCTGAATCCACCAAACAGTCACCTGGATTCAGAAGCAAGCAGCTCCCATCTTCTTGTCCAGTCTTCAAAGGTAGACAGCTCTCAGGTCTTTGTTCAGTCCTCAGGGCAGTCCCTGGCACACACTGAAGTTTACAGGGTCCAGCACATCTCAAACTCTTCACCACTTCTCTTGCCTGGAACTCAAGGATCAGCCAGGCCACGAACAAACAAAGTCTTATCCTGATCATGCTTCTTCAGTCCTCCAGCACTTCAGCTGGCCCTAGGACCCAGAAGGAATATCAGCCTTCCAGTCAAGCCCTCTCAGCCTTGCAGGAGGCCTTCCAGGCAAGCCCTCTGGGCCTTCCAGGTGGTGGCCTTCAACAGATTCTGTTCTTAGGAAAACTCTATCTCAGTCCTCAGTCAGCTTCCAGATGCTAGGAGAGAAACACTCTCTCTCTCTCTCTCTTTCTCTCTCTGTCTCTGTCTCTCTTTCTCTCTCTGTCTCTGTCTCTGTCTCTCTCTCTCTCTCTCTCTCTCTCTCTCTCTCTCTCTCTGTCTCTCTCTCTCTCTCTCTCTCTCTCCCTCTCTCTCTCAGCTGGCTTCAGTCTCCATGATTCTTCCTTCACCAGGAGCAGCATTCCAATTTTGTCTCTCTGTCTCTGGAATTCTTGCTTATATGCACACACTCTCCTCCTGTCTCAGCCAATCCCCTTCTTCCAAGGCAACAGGGGAGTTCATGTCCTCTCAATAGTGGGACAGAGTTAGTACCTTCCCTACTTAGCCCCAAGGTACTAAATGCTAAGTATCTGCTAAACTCATCTTATTACACAGGTCTAAATGGAATCAAGGGATCAAGGGTGGGAAGTGGCCTGGACTAATCTGGAGGTTATAGACCATGGAGGGCTGGGCTAGGTTAGAAGTAACAGAAAATTGGAGATTGGGTCTGGGGCCACAGCGAAAGGCCACTTGAAAAGATTACTGGGATGAATAGATGTCTCAGACAAACACCAGAGATTGGGAAATGTGGGAAAGTTCAAGGAAAGTTACAAGGGGGGTGGGGGGGTCAGGACTCATACCCCTATCAATGTAAATTCTTTGTTGGCAGGAATTTTCTTTTTATGTTTTTATGCCCTGTATCTAGCACCCTACCAGAGACATAAATTTCTATTACCTGAGGTAAATAATAAACAGAACATTTAGGCTAATTAAATATAACATTATTACCCAAATGTCTTTTTTTTTTCTTTCTTACAAAAGGAAACATGAAACTTCACCAATGATCCCAGTGAAATAAAAGCCAACAACCACCCCACAGAGGCAGAGGTGGAGGGGATATACTCTCCACTAAGTATAAATGCTGCTTCTGTTCTCTCCACAATAGTAACCCTTTCTTTCATCATGCTTGATAGTGCTTTGAGGCTGTCAAAAACTTTCCTTAGGGAAAATAATATTTCTTTAATCTCTCAAGAGCATCTTCATCAGATCTCATCCCAGTTCATCTGACAGATGGTATCTATGGCAAGTCAATTTTATACGTATAAATATATATGTGTGTGTGTGTGTGTGTGTGTGTGTATGAATTTCAGGGATGAAACTTGGTGGCAGAATGATCGGTCTGGGCTGTCAGTGAACAGAGGAGCCTACCTGTTCATGACTTCCTAACAAGTCCTCTCCACCCCTTCTCCAGTTTGTTTTGATATTCTTATAAATATTGGGAATGAAGCATTTGCTACCTCTTCGTAACAAATGGCAAGATGGTACGGGATGATGTTATCTACTGGGACCCTTATGTTCTTTATTTAATTTTGATCCACTTTGGGATGTTGTGCTGAATACATCCTTTGTACTTCACTCCCCATTCATGACTAAGTGCTGATTTCCAAAACACAAGCATCCAGGAAAGAATTTCTGGAACAATGACTACCACTTCATTCAAGTCACTGCTCATCAATTCCTGCTTAATGGATGGAAGAAAAGTAGAAAGAGGTAACACAGAAATATACCCAAGGTTAATGGTGGCCAGTAAATTTAAGCTTGTCATATGATAAGTGCCTGGAATATGATCATCAAAACAAAAATAAAGGTGAGGGGATATTAACTGTGCCGCCAATTGGAAAAGGGAGAACTATCATAGTGCTTCCCACAGAAGAAAAAATGATCAGCTTTCTTGTCTCCCCCTTCTCCACAGCGGCCGCAATTCATCTTGAAAAGAGTTGGGGGGGGAGGATCTCAACCCCTTTACCAAATATCTGTACTAACCAAACTTGTTGCAAGTTCTGAATGAATCACTGATACAAATTAGTAGCTGACAGTTATCTAAAACTTTTTGTACATTTTCTTATTTAACTGTTTTAAAAATCCTATTAGATAGACACTATAGGTATTTCAGACTAGACTTATGATTTCATTGCTATAAGGCAGTGGTTCTCAACCTTCCTAATGCAGTGGCCCTTTAATACTCATATGTGGGCTTATCTGCATGTGGGTGGACCCACCTGGAGACAGATAGAGGAGTGGTCTCTTGGTTCCTAAGACCATCAGAAATATGTGTTTTCTGATGGTCTTAAGCAACCCCAAAGGGGTCGCAACCCACAGGTTGAGAACCGCTGCTATAAAGCATCCTTAGCAGCAAACTGTATCAATATAGAGAAACTTAGTCTTTGGTTATTATTCAAATTAAAGCCAACCATGAGTATATCAAAAACTACAGATTTATATGCCTACTGATGAGAATAACTTAAAAGTTTCTATATAGTATCCTTGCTGAAGGTCTGAGAAAGGATACCCGACTCCCTGCCCATAACTGACACGGACCTCACTTGTCTCCTTGAGGAACATGTATCATCTAGCTTCCCCAATTTGAACATCCTGATGAAATATTTTTTGTTCTGGATTGCCCATGCTGTTTGCTACTCTGGTTTGCAGGGGGGTAAATTACTGCTCATATTTGAAGGTTTTGACTATTGCCTTGGTTCCAGGGATGGAACTGCTTTCTTGATTGTATCTCTTCCCTCATTACCCCTCCACAATGTTCCCACCATCATGTATTTCCTAAAACTAAGATTTCCCTTATAAGAGTTTAAACTCAATAATAAAGACTGAGTGCTTCAAATATTCCCCTACACTTATTATGTGATCCAGTGGTGCTGGCCTCCTTACTGTCTCTCCTTGCCCCAATTCTGAACTTTTTGCTTGGCTATCTGGCCCCCACATCTGAAATACTCTTCCTCCTTATCTCTTGTCTCCAGGCTTCCTGGGCTTCCTTCCAGTCTAAGCTGAAGTCTCACCTTCTAGAAGAAGACTTTCCTAGTTATCCCTAATCTTGGTGTCTTTCATTTGCAACTACCCCCAATGTATGCTGTAAATATCTTGTTTACACGAAGTTCTATGCAGACTTTCTCCCTCATTAGATTGTGTGCCCCTTGATATTTGGGACTCCATGTGTGTGTGTGTATGTATGTGTTTGGTTTTTTGGGGGGAAGTTTCTTTATATCCTCAATGCTTAGCACAGAGAGTACACAGACAAAAGGTACCTGATATACACTAGCTGACTGACCCAATGTCTAATATGATTCTTATGAGAAATCTCCTGTAAGTCCACAAACTACTAAATTGTATTGAGAGGATTTCTATGGAGAAAAATGAAATCATGCTAGAATAAAAAAAAAAGTATGATGATAAGAAGAGTAACAAACTTTAATTTTCAAGGCTTTACTTCACTGATAAGCACGAAGCTCCCATTATTTCTGTGTTTGGAATCCAACCGCTGTATAATTTAACAACATTGGGTGATTGTCATTCAGTGCAGATCATTAAGTAAATAATGACTGTCACTTGTATTTCAAGTAAAGTACTTGCTGTCATGCTGAATAAAGCTTGGAGCTGATGAAAGGGAGAAAAAATAGAATTACCCTTTATCTGAACTCTGATCCCCGTATTTAGAAGAAAAGGAAAACAAGGGAGAATATTCTTTCCATCAGTGTGCATGTGATTGGTAGGGGAAATAAGGAACAAGTGAAGGCAGGGAGACAGTTAAAAGGAACAGGCATTTACTCAACCTCCGCCTCCCCCTCACTGCAGGTTGAAGAAGAGAACATGATCACCACTTTCTGAATCCACACCTTTGGAATATATTCACACACATGCCCAAGATCACCTGCCAAGATCCCACAAGTTCCTAGATTTATATTGGTGATCTAAAGATGATTAAATACTTTGAAAACCAGAATCATAATTAGCTCTGTAGATAACAAAACAAAATGATGAAAGTAAACTATAAAGCTTATTACCTCATTAGATACAGAAATATAGATATTATATTGTTTGTTTTGAAGATCGATGACATTATGAAGGTGATGTCTTGACTTTCAAGTGAACTAGATTTAAGTGAGGCACTGCTGTGCAAAGTCACCAGCCTCACTCTCTCCTAAGGAGCCATACAGGTCCAGTGGTAAGATCCAATTGGACATGGGCCCAGACGCAGTGGGAATCCTTGGCCTTTCTAAGCTAAGGTATTTTCCAGGTCTCCGTTTGACAGAGGTAACACCCATTCAGCAATTAAGGCTAGGTAAGAAGGCAAAGAATGGCCTCTTTTACCTATTCAACAACAACAACAACAAAAATCTATCTGGGAGGGGAACTCTTAGGGTTTCTGGCCAAAAACAGAAACAATTGC
This sequence comes from Pseudochirops cupreus, assembly GCA_028627135.1. NCBI lineage: Eukaryota > Metazoa > Chordata > Mammalia > Diprotodontia > Pseudocheiridae > Pseudochirops > Pseudochirops cupreus. Next base: position 25,590,240 of record CM053583.1, on the reverse strand, counting down.
TGTTTACATTCATCCTGACCTGTCAAAAGCCAAACAATTATCAAGCTTGGGCTGGGACCTATTGTTGGCCAATAGTGATTGGGGTTTAAGGCATGGTCTAGTAGCTCCATTTGAATCTCAATGGGCTTTATCAAATTCTGGTTTTCCAATGCTGTATCTTGAGAAATCATAAATGAAACTGAATGGGGCAAAACAGTTAATTGTTCCAGTGTGTGTGTGTGTGTGTGTGTGTGTGTGTGTGTGTGTGTGTGTGTGTGTGTGTGTGTGTGTTGTGTAAATATGTATATATGAGTGTGTGTATATGTGTGTATGTGTACACTTTTAATCATACTTAGATGTAGAAATCATAAATATAATTGAAGGCATATATATAAAATAAAAACTAGCATCATTTGCAGTGAAAAAAGTCTTAACTCTTTTGTATACAAATGGAAAGTAAGGATGTTCTCTTTCTTATATGCGAGAAAAAATAATTAGGGAAGAAATACTAGAAAAGGGAAAGCAAAAATGACCTATTCATAGATTATAAAGTGTTTTGTACAATATTCCTCTTGGAAGGAATGAAAGTATTAATTAATTGCTTCAATGAAGTATCAAGATCCAAATTAGATATATATATCCTTTAATATTAGAAAGGATCTGTGATCTCTTCATTTGAGGAGTTTCATCTCATGATGCAGATTGCACACAGACATTCCTGCTTATCCTTTGTGACTTCTTTCCCTGCATTCTCCAAAGTTTGTATACCCAACATGCTAGAGGCTTCCTTCACTTTCAGTATCACTAGGGTGCCAAGGGAGTACTCTGATTGGTCACCTATAATTTCTCACTCACAATTTCTCATATTTGACCAACCCATTTTCTCCCCCTGACGGCCACCCAAGACCCCACCAAGAAGGTGGCCACTCCCACCAACAAAGCCACTATCACACCAGGCAAATCCATGAATTCCATCCTTCGGAATTACTCTCATTGTCTGTTTCAGCTTCCTCACACACATCATGTGCCTCCCCATTTCACTCTCTGTGTGATGGGGATAGTCATCTTTAGATTTTCAGAAGTGGTGGTTTTGTACATCTTACTGACTTGTAGAACAGCAATAAAGTATCAGGATTCAAAAGATGCCTCTTTTCTCTCATGAGAAGTTTTGAATCAGTGAGAAAACTTTACAGTTTCTCTAAAGCATTCCACCTCCCTCTACTACTTCCTTTCCTGCTTTTCAACTCTCAGTTCTTCTTACTTTTTTTTTTTCATCTGTGATAGGGTTCCTTAACTGTTTTGTGACATGGATCCCTTTGGCATTCAAGCAAAAACTATGGACGCTTTCTCAAAATATTTTTTTTCAAAAATAATTGAAATGGATGCTCTCAGCTGTGACCAACGTTGCCTCGGCCTTGGCCAAGGGATCTGTACCCTCTGTGCCCTAATCATGAGCACCACCATGGTGAAGCTAAGGAAGGCTGCTAAGAATCAAGGGGAACCAAAGAAAATGGCCCCTCTGCCAAAGGAGGTAGAAGACAGTGAAGATGAGGACAGGTCAGAAGAGGGAGAAGAAAGCAGTGGGGAAGAGGTTGAAGTTCCTCAGAAGAAGGGCAAAAAGGCTGTGGCCACACCAGCAAAGAAGGTACCACCAACCAAAAAGGCTGTTGTTGCCATCACCAGCCAAGAAAGTAGCCATGCCTCCTGGTAAGAAGGCGGCCATCCCAGACCCCACCAAGAAGGCGGCCACTCCCACCAACAAAGTGGCTGTCACACCAGGCAAGAAGGGAGCCCCTCAAGCTAAGCCAGCCGCCACCCCAGCAAAAGCAGCAGTACCCCCAGCCAAAGGAGTGAAAAATGGAAAGAAAGCCAAGAAGGACCATGATTCTGAAGAAGACAGTGAAGATGAGGAAGATGAACAATTTGAGGTTCCCAAAGCCACAAAGATGGCAGCAACTCCAGCCAGGCAAGACTCTGAGGATGAGGAGGATAAGTAAGATGAGAAGGGAAACAGAGATGAGGCTGATTCTGAAGAAGAAGCCATGGACACCACAACCTGCCAAGGAGAAGCTGCTGCTGTGAAAGCCTCTGGCGGGAAACCTGGGAAGGCCAAGGAATCTGAGAAAAAGGAAGAAGATAATGGCAAGTATGATGAAGAGGAAGATGAGGAGAAGGAGGAGTAAGTCGAGGAGGAGGTAGAAGAGAAAGTGCCTATGAAAGAAGCACCTGGAAAGAGGAAAAAGGAAATGGGCAAAGAGAAGGCCCCGAAGCCGAGAAACAGAAACTGGACGCTAAAGCATCTGTAAATTTCAGTCTCTTCTCTGGTAACCGGAAATTCAACAAAACCGCTTCTGAGCTTAAAACTGGCATCACAGACTTCTTTTCTAAAAAGGATGTGGCCTTTGTGGACATTCACATTGGTGCCACCGGGAAGTTTGGCTACATGGAATCTAAATCTGCTGAAGATATGGAGAAGGCTCTAGAACTCAGTGGCTCCAAAGTGATTGGCTCTGCAATTAAGCTGGAAAAATCAAAAGAAAACAAGAAAGATTGAGGTGCAAAGATACTCTTCGCCAAGATTCTGCAATATAAAGTAACTCAGGAAGAGCTCAAGGAAGTGTTTGAAGATGTTGTTGAGGTCAGACTGGTCTGTACCAAGGATGGGACCCCTAAAGGAACTGCCTTCGGCAAATTTAAGACTGAAGCAGATGTGGACAAGGCCTTGGAAGAGAAGCAGGGCACTGAGATCGAAGGCCGAGTGCTCATTCTGAACGACACGGGAGAAGAACCAAGGACAAGAGAACTCCAGGGGAAAGAATAATTACTGGGCTGGCAGCAACTGCAAGACTCCAAGACCCTGGTGCTGAGCAACCTGGCCTACCGAGGAGTGTCACTGAGGAGAGCTCGCATGAGGTGTTTGAGAAGGCCACTTCCACCAGCTTGCCCCAGAACAACCAAGGCCGACCCAAAGGGTATGTGTTCATTAAATTTGCCTCTGTGGAAGATGCCAAAGAAGCTTTGAATTCTAGTAACAACATAGAGATTGAAGGCAGGGCCATCTGACTCGAGCTAAAGAGACAAAAGGAGGCCAATGCAGCCCCAAGGAACTAGTCCTAGAAAACCTTGTTCCTAAGGCCTGTATGAAGACAAGATGGAAGAAACATTGAAAGATTCGTTCCAAGGCTCAGCGGGCACCAGGCTAGTCACAAACAGGGACACCTGGTCTTCAGAGGGGTTCGAGTTTGTGGACTTCAGCTCAGAGGCAGAGGTCAAAGCTGCAAAAGAGGCCATGGAGGACAGGGAGAGCAATGGAAACAAAGTCACCCTGGCCTAGCGTCTTTGGAGGCCGAGGGGCGGCTGCAGAGGCTGAGGAGGTGGAGACGACAACAAGCCACAAGGAAGAAAGATGAAGTTTGAATAGCTTCCCCCCTCCTCATTTCCCCTGCAAAATGAAAGGACGCTGGAGGTTTTATCCTGTCTAATCACTGGCAGAGCCTTCTGAGGACATTCAAAGACAAACGGGTAGCCCTCCGGCATCTTGGACAAACCTGGATGACATTTCAAGGGAGAGAGCGCTACGGTTTTGACTGGACGGACGTTCCATATAAACTTTTTGCAGAGATGGGTGGTAGCTGTGGGAGGTCACCTTTTGTGTATGAGTTGTCTTGAGTTTGTAATGTTACACCCCATTTTTTACATTTGTAAAAAACGTACAAAACCATTTTTTTCCCTACAAATACCTGTAATGTTTTTTTGTTTCATTTTATCCCTTTTTTGGCTGTAAAGAAAAAAAGGCAAATGTTTTCTCATCGTTCCTGCTTTAGCAGCCTGTCTTGGGACACATTAAAAGGGCCTAACATAGGGACAGTGGCCTCAGACACTTAACAGTTACTAGCAGTGTGACCTTGGGCAAGTCACTTAACCCCACTTGCCCCTCCAAAAAATAAAATAAAATAAAAGGGCCTAACCTGCAAAAAAAAAAATTGAAATGAATTATTTTAATGATTTTCTAGCATTTATATAGAATATTTCCTAACACTTGCCAAGCACTTTTAAAATATCATCTTACTTTGTCTTCACAACAGCCCTAGGAGGAAGGTGCTATTGTTATGCTCATTTTATAGATGAGGAAATTCAACTTGAAGTTCAAGAAAAATATTTGTGTCATTGTGCTTGTGTGTGCATGTATACAGAATAGATAGGCTAGAGCCCCAAAGGGTCTCTGGATAGATTTTAGAGGGTCTGTGAACTTAGATGGGAAAAGAGAAAAAAAAGATTGTGTGTGTGTGTGCGTGTGTGTGTGTGTGTGTGTGTGTGAGTGTGTATATGGAGAAATATACACATATTTGTATGTGTGTATTTATGTATATGTTTATCTACACACAGGTATGTGTGTGTAAGCATGCATGTGTGTATATGTATGTATATATATATATTTTTTTCCTTTCCTTTCCAAGTCCACTGACACACTGGAATCTATCCAGAAACTCCTTGAGGATCCATATACCCACTGGTATATCCTGTCTGTTCCAGGTACTGTTGGATAAATATTCCATCATGTTCACCTATATAAAAGTTCAGATATTGGTAATAAATATGTTTTCATGTATCCCATCCTTTGTACAACAGGGTACGGGGGAAAAGGGTCACATTCCTTTTCAGTAATTACTTCTATATTTCACGAGCTTCTATCACGTCTTGAGATTTAATACATTGAGCCCATCCATCCATAAACTGGAGTATCTGGAGAATCTCACCATGTACAGGAAATTCTTCTTTGACCTTGACTTAA
>CM053583.1:25539187-25585369 GCA_028627135.1 Pseudochirops cupreus | reverse complement strand
ATATATATATATATATATATATGTACATATATATAATTTTATAATATAATTATATGTATATTCACGCATATGCATAATTGAACATATATATACAACATAATAATTACATGTATATAACAGAATGTATGTATATTGTATACATAATGTATTATGATATAATGCCTTTATTGAACCTACATTTCACTGGTATGTATGCCTTAGCACACTGCCTAGAATAAAGTAGGCAATTAATAGATGCTTATTGACTGACTGACTCAAATGATTTTTACTATCAGATGTTAATTGAACAGGGTTGTTTCTGTTGTTACATCTTCCAAAGAACAATCCAAATGAGAGACATCTTACTGTCATCTTTAAATTCAGAAATCTCCATATTCTTAACAAAAATCAATAGGAAAAAAAGAAGTGAAATTTCATTCAAAACAAGCCCAAGATATGTCAAGTATCAGGAATTCACTCTCCCAAGACATACTTTGCAAAACTCCAAAATATTCTTTATGGAAACAACGACTTCAACAATGGGAGAGAGAATCTAATTTTCATGATTGGGCCTTGATAATATAATAAAAAAATGATAGGACTACCTAAATCAATTTATAAGTGTATGACTTTACACATGAAATGACCAGAGACTATTTTAGAACTTTATCACAGGAAATCAGATTTAGAGTTGTAAAGCCCATGAGAGGCCATTTACTTTAATCCACTCACTTTACAACGAGGAAACTGAGACCTAAGAAGGTTACTAAGACTCTACATGGTCACACATCTTGGTGTCTTTGCAATGATTGTTTCTCATACCTGGAATCTATTTCCTCCTTAATTCATCTCTTAGAATTCCTGCTCTCTTTCCAAAACCCAATTCCATGCCACCTTCTTCATGAGGTCTTTCCTAACCCGGTTTCTCTCTTCCTAATGTCCTACCTCTTCCCTTAAAAAAAAAAAAGAGAAAGAAAGAAAAGAAAAGAAAAATCACCTTGCTTATATTTTGAATGTATTGTTTATGTGCCCACATGAGCATATAATATTTGTCATTGTATAGACTGTAAGTTTCTTGAAGCCAGGTAACCTTCTACTTCTACATTTGTATCTCCAGAAAAATCAGTTATCTTACAAACCTAAGTCATTTAATAAGCATTTGCTAATTGTTTTTGTCAATTCCATAATTCTTAGGCACATAATATCAACAGAAGTATACAGTGGCTTGAGTGAAATGTTTGAGGTCATTAAAAAAAAATGGAATTTCCCTACAACAACCCAGCCTATTATCCTATTCAATTCTGCATGCATCTCCACGTTCATTTGTAGTTTCTATTTTGTTGTTCAATCATTGTCATGTCTTATTCTTCATGACCCCATAGACCAGCAGTTCTCAACCTGTGGGTCACGATCCTTTTGGGAGTTGAATGACCTTTTCACAAAGGTCACCTAAGACCATCAGAAAACACATATTTCCAGTGGTCTTAGGAACTGAGACATCGCTCCTCTATCCGTCTCCAGGCAGGTCCGCCCACATGCAGATACATCCACATAAGAGTGTTAAAGGGTCATGGCATTAGGAAGGTTGAGAACCACTGCCATAGACCATCGCTTGCCAGACCCTTCTATCTTCTACAATCTCTTAAAGCCTGTCCAGGTTAATATTCTTTGTTTCCATGATACTATCTAATCATCTTGTCCTCTGCCACCCCATTTTTATTTTGTCCTGAATCTTTCCCAACATCAGTTGGGATGATTGGGATCAGTTAGGATCAGTTCCAATGAATCCCAACTTTTAGAACATTATGTGGTCAAAGTATTTAAGTATCAGCTTCCATATTTGACCTTCCCAAGAAAAGCCTGAATTAATTTATTTAAGTAATGACTAATTTGATTTTCTTACCATTCAAGGGATTTTCAAAAATCTTCAGCACAAGATTTCAAAAGTGTTGATTCAGAGACTCTCAGCTTTTCTTATAGTTCTATTCTCAGAGCTATACGTTACTGGAGAAAACATAGCTTTGACTATACACAGACCTTTGTCAGCAAGGTAATGTCTCTGCTTTTCAGTATGCTGTCCAAATTTGTCATAACTTTCCTTCCAAGCAGCAAGAGATTTTTTTTTTAAATTCGTGACTACAGTTGCCATCTGCAGTGAACTTTGACCCCAACAATATAAAATCTGACAGTACTTCCATTTCTTCTCCCTCTGTTTTTCAGGAAGTAATGGAACAAGTTGCCAAGATCTTAGGGTTTTTATGCTAAACTTCAAGCTAACATTGACACTTTCCTCTTTCACTTTCATTAAGAGATTTTTAAAATCCTCTTTACTTTCTACCATCAGAGTTGTATCATCTGTATATCTAAGATTGTTGAGATTTCTCCCAGCAAGCGATTCCAGTTTTTGATTTTTTTTTTTTAATTCACCTAGCCCGGAATTTCTCATCATGTGCTCTCCATATAAGTTAAATAAATAAAGTGACAACATATATCCTTGCTCTACTCCTTTTCCTGTCTTTAATTAATCAGTTGCTCCTTATTCAGTTCTAACAGTTGCTTTTTGCCCCACATACAGGTTCCATTGGAGACAAGTAAGATGATCTGGCACTCCCATCCCTTTGGGGACTTTGCCAGACTTTGGTGTAAACCACACAATCAAAAGTTTTAGTGTAGTCAATGAAGCAAAAGTAGATTTTTTTTCTCCTGTTGTATCTAACCAAGATACAAATATTGTTGGACATATCCAACTGCTTGTCATAATCTGGACAATTGGAATTTTTCATATTTTTTTTATATTTGAATAGGTAGGCTAAAATTATTTTGTGAAATAATCGTAGTAATTTGATAGTGCTTTACTGTTTGCAAAATGCTTTGTATCTGTTACCTCATTTGATCCTCACAATGCCGTCTTAAGGGCTAACATGATCTACATTTCACAAATGAAAAAACTAAGGCTGAGAAAATTAAAATTACTTACATTGTCCTGTCTGAAGCAGGATTCAAACTCAAGTCTACTCTACCCCAAGGCCATTCTATCTTTATTCAATATCCAACATAGCTGTTTCAAAGTAAAATCTATCTTATTTAAAAATCTGTTCAGTATTCTGGGGGTTGGTTCAATCATTAAAAGGCCATTCATCAATTTCTCTTGAATTTGGACCCTGTGCAGGATGTCCTCCATAATCATGAGTAAAAAACAAAAAAAAAAAAACTTTGAAGAGCATATATGTCCCTAGTTCATGGCTCACTTGATAGTCAGAGGAGGATACAACAGAATCATCTCTAATTACATCTTTCAAAGAATCTTATATGATTATGATATATGCATGAGAGGTATTTTTTTTGGTAATGTTTTATCCTACCAAATAAAATCTTCCTTAATAGCCAACAAATGAAGGGGGGGAGGGTGGCTAGGTGGCACAGTGAATAGAGCAACAACCCTGGAGTTAAGAGTACCTGAGTTCAAATCCAGAATCAGACACAATACTTACTAGCTGTGTGACCTTGGGCAAGCCACTTAACCCTAATTGCCCTGCCTTCCCCCCTCCAAAAAAAAAAGGCAAAAAAATTTTTAAATTAAAATTAAAAAGCCAACAAATTCTAGGCCCTGTATGAGCTCATGTTCTCTACATTTTCCATCAACTCAGGGACTATAAAGATGAGACCTATAGGATATTGTAAGTGAAAGCCCGCCTTCTTCCTATGCATACTTTCATCAAGGATGTCCTTGAGAGTATGTAGATTATTCTCATCAAAATTTTATATAGAAAAAAAACAACTAGGCATAACTATCAATAATTCTTATTTAAATCTATTCCTGGTTGCTTTTTTATTAGTAATAATGTATTTTCCTCCCAACACCCTGGACAAATTTTATTCTTTAAGACTCAACTCAAGACTTTAAGATTCAACCTCTCATTGTCTTCAAAACTATGTTACTTTCAACAGGAGTGTATTTTTCAGATAACTGGCTAGTCCAGCTGTTTTCCCTATCTTTTTTTTTTTTTACCTTATGTCTACATCTTCCAACATCATGTAGAGCTATGACATTAAGACCCAACGGCAATTATTTCACTGTCATTGATTATGAAAATTTAATTGAAAGAAGCGATAGAATTCTTCCATTTTTTGAACAGCCTGGGGATCCTTATTTCATGTTCACTTCTAAATGTCTTAAAGATGACTCCTTAGGTAGATCTCTCATTCGATTTTCTTTAAATGTTTTTCTTTTTTCCATCACTGATATTTTTTTGTCTTACATAGCTGCATTGCTGATAATCTTCTCTTATATTATCACAATCTGTAGAATTTTCTAAATGCGTATATATCCTAAAATAGCCTTGCCCTTGGTGATCTTATCTCTTCACTGCGTGAGGATCAAATGTTTACTGACCGAGGTGGTGTCTAGACTATTCTGTTTTCTTCCTCTAAGCAATTTATTTACAACAGGGAAATTACTTTAGGAATTAGTTATTATCTTACCAATATCTGTTCTATCATCTATTTCCCATCTTTTGGTATTAAGAGCTTTTAAAAATAGATAAAATTGGAATTTTTCAAAAATTTCATGCTATGTATTTTTTCCTCATTTCAATTCTTTCTTCAAGTTTTATATTAATTTTGATCCTTGCTATAAAAAGTCCATGATCTGATTATACACAGGGAGCTGATTTGTCAATGACTCCCTCATCAGTAACAAGTTGTTTCCTGTCTGTTAAAACACAATCAGTTTATTTTTTATTATGTTAATTGGTGCTTGCCATGTCTACTGACTGCCAATTTTTTCCTCAAAAAGAAAAAAAAGTGTATTAATGAGGTGCAGGCCTGAGGTTTCCATAGTCTGTAAGCCTTTGGTCTTCCAAATTCATGCTCCTAAACTACATCTCACAAAATATCTTTCGGTCATCCTTCACTATGTCTATCTTGCATTGTAGTTACTAACTATCCAACTCTGTATTGATTTAATTTGGCAGATCTCTAGTTGAGTTCTTCATTGAATGTAGCAATCTTCACATCCTCTGCAAAATATGTTGGTGCTCAACCTATAATTATTTCTATGGTAGTCTTCACAAATGAGTAACATGAACCTTGTGATGGGACATGACCAGATGTTCCACAAACACTGTTTCTTTTTACATTTGGACACATGATTAAAAATAATTCCTTGATTTGTTGTTGCAATGAGGGTGTTTGAGTCATTTCTCCATTTTATCTTCTGAATGATTAATATGATTGGTAAGATAAGATATGATATTGATATGATTCCATCCCTCCTTAATGACTAATTGGTCATTAGATAAGACTCTCAAATCAACAGCTAGCTTAATGCTCATACATAATCTTAAAAATTGTATGTTTCTTAGCATTCTCTCCCATCATTTTTCTTTCACCTGGTCAATGACACAATAAAACTGGAAAGGAAAAAATAGCCCTGGACACCATTTTGTATTTTTCTTTATTTTATTGTTAACTATTGCCAAGAAATGTATCACCAAGTGGTTAACTTACTGGTGGTTAGTGTCTACATAGCTAAAACTCATTAGAAATCAGATATCATCTTTTTTCAAGGAACGTACTCATAACCTTTCAGTAGAGAAGAACTGGCAAGAGATTTAGAGCTTCTTAATTTCCATGACCTGCAACAATCCACGGTCACTTTCACACAATGAGAAGGCATCAGAGTAATTTTTACCACTGATCACTTAGACAACCTGACAGTAGTGGATAGAAGGATGGTCTCTTTGCCACAAAGAGCTGACTTCGAGACCTGTCTCTGATATATATTGGCTATGAGATCTTAGACAAGGCATATAACCTCTAAGTACTTCAGGTAACTTTCTGGGATAGTAAGGTGTTAACCTAAATTGGTCAAGGGAGTTTCCCCATTTGAGAATTACTTAAAATGATGGAATTACTGATTCAATCTATCCCAATCCCAATTTCTTTTTACAACCTCAATACCCAAGATATATACATAATTGAAACAAACATATATTACTAAAAACTGTCCTCCAATAAAAAAGGGACCAAAGAATTTGAGAAAGTAGATACAAAAATTTACCAAGAACATGTGAGAAGTGTTACAAATCATTGAAGAAAATTGCAAATTAAAATTACTGTGAAGTTTCATCTCAAATTCCCTCAAAGTTGTAAAAATGTTACAGAACTACAGGAAGGGCTAATCAAAAAAAGAAAAGACATTCACTAATATATTGTTGATGTAACTATAAATTGGTACAGTTGTTTTGGAAAACTATTTGGACATAAGTGAAAAATGTCTAAACTATTTGGAAGGTTTGGGCTAACAATCCCTTACCGGGCATTGAAGTCAATGATAGAAAGGTATCATATATGTTGAAATATACATTGCAGCAATTTGAGGATATCACAAAATCAAACACAATAAGTACTCATTGGTGGTGGGATTGGCTATCCAAATTGTATTATCAATTGATTAAATAAGAAAATATTTGAAAAGCACTTAGCACATTGCCTGGCACAAAGTAGGCTCTACGTAAATTCTTTGTCCCTTCCCTCACTGCATATTAATGTTATGAATGGTTTATCATACTATAACAAAGGCTGAATATGAGGAATTTCTTGAAACATGGAAACGACTACATGAACTAATGCAGAGAGAATGAGAAAAGCATCACGAGCAACATCTCTAATACGACAAGGTGTCCAAGTGCAGTTTCAAGCAAAATATTACACTGAGACTTTTGGAACAAGTTACATAAAGGAAAATACTTAAAGGTACCTGAAATCAGATAAAATGCAAAGATGAATATTTACAGAGAACAGACAGTGGAAAAGACCCCAATTCCTCTCAGTAACAACAAACGGAAAGACTTTCATTTGCTGGCAGATGTGGTCACTGGGCCGATTGGTTTAGATGAATTATTTTTCCTTTGTTAGAGTAGAAAGCTCTAAGAGGGGGATGCAATTTATGAGAAAATGGTGATGTAAAGAAATAAAATCCATCAATTAAACTTTTTGTATTAAATTAATCACAGAGGATGAAAAGTTGTGGCACAGTTACAATCAATAACAGCGCAAGAAGTACAATGATAAAATTTCAGGTCCACAGAAGTGTCTAAGTAGGAGGGGTGATGAACTACCAGTGGTTTAGAAATACATCAACCATCCAGTGATTGCATCAATACAGGACTAAAAGAAGGTTCCAAATTAGCTTTTGAAATGAAAGCTAATTTGGTTCAAGGACACCGTGCAGTGTTCATAATTGGGAAGACAAAAGGATGAAAAATTCAGTTTTGACAATGGATTGTGGCATTCAGGAGAGAAATACTGAGCAGTTAGAAAGTTTATTCCAGCATAAAAGAAATCAGACAAATCTCCAAACCTAGAAATTTAGTTCTTTTTCTCCCTGTACTTTCCCAATCTGGTTTTGGCATTATTACAATCCAAGAGTGTCAAAACCTAGCTATGTGACCTTAGGCAAGTCACTTAACCCCAATTGCCCTAAAAAAAAAAAGGCAAAAATAAAAAAAAAATACCATCCAAGAGTGCCTCCAAATTCAATATGAGGTATTCGGGGTGTACAACAATTTTTGTCGTGATTGTTGTTCAGTCATTCAATTGTGTCTGGCTCTTCATGATCCCATGGACCATATTGTCCATGAGATTTTCTTGGCAAAGATACTAGAGTGGATTGACATTTCCTTCAGCAGTGGATTAAGGCAAATAGAGCCTAACTGACTTGCCCAGAATCACACAGCTAGTAAGCATCTGAAGCCAGATTGGAACTCAGGTCTTGCCTTGAGAGTTCTGGATTCTGATGGGAGAGGTATATCCATAGGTATATACAAAATACTTGCAAAGTAGAGACATCATCAGTGTAATGGACATGGAACTTTAACAGTCAGCATGGTGTTGTGGATAGAGGAATGCCAGGAAGACCTGGTTTCCAGCTATGCCTATTTCACATAAGAGGCTATGTGGTCATGGACAAGCTAATCAACCTTTCAGTAGGCCTAGGCAAATCTCTAAAATCATAAAAGTTGGATGTTGTTCAATTGTATCTGACACTTCATGACTCCATTTGGGATTTTCTTGGCAAAGACACAGGAGTAATTTGCTATTTTCTTCTCCAGATCATTTTACAGATGAGGAAACTGAGGCAAACAGGGTGAAGTGACTTGCCCAGGGTCACACAGCTAGTAAGTGTCTGAGGCCAGATTTAAACTCAGGAAGATATCTTCCTGACTTCAGACCTGGTACTCTATCCACTGTGCAACCTAGCTGCCCGTAAGTGACAGATGAATGTCTTATCTGTGTCCAAAGAGGAAATTTCCATATCATAGATTTCTTCAGAAAGATAAAATAGAAAGGGGGCGGCTAGGTGGTGCAGTGAATAGAGCACAGGCCCTGGAGTCAGGAGGACCTGAGTTCAAGTCTGACCTCAGACACTTAATACAAAAAAACTAGCCATGTGTCCTTGGGCAAGTCACTTAACCCCAATTGCCCTGCCCTTCCTACTACAAAAAGAAAAAAAAAGATAAAATACAAAAGCTTGTACAGTTATAAAGGTCATTGGGTTGTTGTGAAGTTCAAATGACATAGTGAAAAAATGTGTAGCACATAGCTATTCAAAGAGTCCTTTCATCATCTCCCTTCGTGTTGCGTAAGTTGGGTCCACCAGAGAGAAACTTTCTACATATTCATTCTCTACTTCCACATCCTAGGAGGATACCTGAGAGTCCAAGGGTTTCTTTCTAATGCCCTCAGCTAGATTCCCAATTCCTACGTGTTCTTAATTGCGTTTGGCAGTTACACTCAGTATTTCTCTTATATTATCCAATTGTCCAATAATTTACATTCTCCATATCATTTAGCCATTTAACATAACATGGAGAAGATATGGTAAGAGCAGAAGTGGAAACTACAGAAGCATTCTCCCCTCTAACAGCACAGTCCCTGAGGCTCAGACTTCAAGTGGTTAACACAATATTTGTCCCACCAAGTTTATATCTTTGATGCAGAACTGATGGATGAGTCACTACCTAGTTTGAAGGACCTGACGTCCTACTCCTATCTTCACCCACTGGAGGCTGGACCCCACAGATTGTTCCTTGGGGCTTGGCTGCTGGAAAACTTTGGTATGAACCTCAATTCTTGGACCTTGTCTAATCTCCCAAGGTTATAGTCATGTCCTTCCTATCTCTAACTCTCTCTCATCTAAAACAGGAAAGAACAAATGCAGAGACAAAAAGTAAGAGGCATTATATTCACAGTCATAGGTTAGCTTTAAGGGTGAAAAGGTGATAGGTCACTGGAAGGTTTCAGCCTCTCTTCCCACCTAGAGGCTTTAATAGTCCTTACCTCCTTTTCTTTCCATGAAAGAGTAAAGGCTTAAGTAGTTGAGGACAAGTAAAAGGCATTTCTTCATCATACAATAAGCAAACAGAAAACAGTCACAAAATGTTTATATGTGCTTTGAAATCCTTATAGAGAGATCGCATTAGGCAAAGTATGCCAAGCATATTTGTAAGGCCTTGGCTTTAATTATCCTAGTCTCTATTACATATGTGAGCATTTTCAAAACCTTAAAAGCATTATACAAATATCCGGTATTACTGTTCTTCTACTTACCTAAATCTAATAATCCTTTATTAAGTACTTGCCAGTGTAAGACAAGCATTCACACTGAGGTCAGAAGAAGCCATACAAGGATACTCTCAAAGTCTTGATGAAGAACTTTGGAGTTGACTGTGTGAGACATGAGAGTCACTGGCATAGGGCTGTGTAGCACGGTGTGCCCATATCAAAGAAGGCCCTGTGCTCTATGAGCAAAAGAGAATCACAGTAGCTCAAAAGGAATGTGAGATGTGCAAATTTAGAGACATCTCCATTCTAAATGTTCATGAAGTCTATTTGTGCCTGGCCTGTGGTAGAACCTTCCGAGCCCAGCCTCACTCTACAGACACACTATATGACCCCAACAAAGTGACTTAATTTTGGTCCTCCTCAAGTACAAAAAAGGACAACAACCAGACACTGAGAGGCAGCATTGAATAATGGGTAGAAAGATGCCCTGGAAGTCAGTAATACCTGGGGGTTCTGACAATTTCTTAAGTACTCTGAGTAAGTAAGATAATGAATTTCAGGGATAGTACCAAACTACATTGGAAGGAGGAACTTCCTTGCCTGGGCATTTCCTGTGCTGATGAAATGACAATTCCACTCCCTATTTGTATGCCTCTGGGTCAGAACCTGGATTAGATGACTAGGGACACAAAGAGAAATGAAAATGATCCCTTCCTCACCCTCATGGTCCACAATTTAATTCCCTTCTTAGTTCCGGAACCATGAAGCATGAACAGATCAACTACTCCTTTGTTTCTGAATGGAACGTCTCAGTTCATTCCCTGAGGGAGGACCCTATTAAAGATTTCTATAACCTAATGGACCAAAGTTCCCTTCCTGGTCACCATTTTGACTTTTGAAAGTTAGCTCCCTCATAAATATATGCTCTTTGAAAGGAAGGACTGTGTTTGGATCTTGAATTTGTTACCTTCATGCTTAGCACAGTGATTACTGCACGTTAAGTTTTTGATAAATACATTTTTTATACCCGCGATCTAGGATGTAGCCTGCCATGCTACAGCCTAGGATGATGTAAAAAATGGAGCCCAATTGGAGGAACTGGGCACAAATCTTGAGGCTGACACTTTGTGACCTTAATGGGCCTCACTTTCATCACTGGTGTAATTAAGTGGTTGCAGTAGGTAACATCTCAGATTCCTTATAACTCTAAATCTATAATGGTATAATAAACCATAAGCTTTAAAAATAAATTTGCTGAATTGTATATTTCAGCTGGCATATGAGCATGTTGGCCATTGGCACTCATCAGGACCATCAGCATCTGAAGTATATAGCATTTGGCTTTTGACAGAGATACACATGGGCACACACACACACACACACACACACACACACACACACACACACACACCAGACATGAAGTAAACCATATGGCTGTCAAAGCTCATCCAAGATTCAGTACATTTAACTTAAGGGACTCTGGTGGCTCTTTCAAAAAAAATGCATTTTACTTCTTGCTCTTTCAGACTTTTCTTTATTTATACTTTGTTTTCCAGCCAGGCTCAGGGAAAGGAAAGATGAAACCAGACCAAAACTGGCACAGAAGTAGGCTTGGAGTCTCACGTGCCCTTTCTCCCCTCAGTGTGCCCCATAAACAGCTGCTTCCCAGGTTAAATTAATTTTAGTCCATTCTGATGGAGCAAACAGAAAACAAGTCTTTCTATTCAACTCTTTTCCTAAATGGAGGGGCCACTTTTTTTTCCCTTCCCCCACACAATCACCTCCAGTGGTCTAATGAGGGAAAAGTACCAAGTTGGCATTGGGTTGCCAGGCAACATTCTTTGTCTTACATACTGTCAGACAATGATTTTTCTGTTTTCATCCCCTCCTCTTTGTTTTAATAGGATAAAGGCCTGTGCTGTAATAAATGCAATCTCACCAGTCCCACGTTTCTGGTTTTGCTTCACTAGAATGAATAAATTTCTTAAAAGGATGTATGTCCTAATAATGGAACGGCCTCATACTTAATTATGTGGTGCCATTATTTTTGAAGACACACTGTTGCTGACAAATAGAGTGGTTTCCTGCTTCATGAGGTAATTAATAGTGTTGTTTATTGTTCTATAAGTTTTCTCTTTTGTCAGACATAATTTGTTAAGTAAATTAGACACTAAAATGCATATGGGCTTACCAGATACCAAATAATAAAGCATTATCAAGGATTTAATGATACAGAAATAGCTCTGGGAAAAAATAGTGCTCTGATGCAAACAGTTACCATGGTAACACCTCAAAACCACCTCTACTTTCTCTTTAAAATATGTATATATGTATACATATATATGTATATATATGTGTGTATATATATGTGTGTCTATATATGTATACACATACATATATACATACATGCATGTGTAATATATACTTATATGTCGATATGATACATGTATAAATATATATGGTATAAAATGTAATTTTTATTAAGGTTAAAAGCCTAGGATTCACCAGATTTGCCAACATTATACTTAGTCCAATAGTCTTCCATTTGGGAAGAACTTCAATTATACTCCCATCTGCTGTGGATTTCTAGGATTCAGTTGCTTCTGAGTTGGTACACTGGCATGGACCTACCACAGAAGGCAGAGGGAGAAAAAGAAAATATGGTGAAGCCATGTAGCTCAAAGATGCAAAAAGAGCTGACTTCCTAACAGCGAGATATGGTTAATAGTCGGTGCTCTGCACTGCCTTTCTCTCAATAGAGGGCTGAGGGGGACTATCGGTACAGAATGTTGCATATGCTACTAGATGCTATTTTTCTCCTGTTGATTTGTTCAGTTAAATTTCTCTGTCACAGAAGATGATTCAAGAAATCAGGAAATGGCCACTGTAAGCAGGAGATTGATGCAACATTTTAAAAAGCATGTTCTTATTCTAAAAACTTTCTTCATACACAAATCAACAGTTAATACTGACTAAATTCCTATAATATATAGGTAGAGAGATCTTTCTATATGGTCCCAATACACTATGTATAATATATACACAAATCCATATGTAGGCACACAGACTATACATATACATATGTACATACATATATATACACACATGCATATATATACAAATATATATGTATATATGTATATGTATGTATATGCATATATGTGTGTATATATGTATGTACATGTGTATATGTATGTGTATATATGTGTATGTATGCAATGTGCTTGTTCATATTTACATGTACTATGCATACATGTATGTCTTATTTATACGTATATATGTAAGTAAAACTAAATCCATTATTTTGTGTGGATAAGGAACTACAAGTGAGAGAACTCCTTTTATCAATGCAGATCAAAATCTGCTCTCAAACTCATAACCCTAGATAGTTGCATGGGACATTAAGAAGTTGAGGGACTTGACCAAGGTATACATGAGAAGTGGGCTTGAAGCCAGATCTTTCTGACTTCAAAGCCATCTTTCTACAGTAAAAAGAAAATGAAATATCAATTTGCAAGTAATTAATTTAAAATATTATGTTTAACCCTCCAAGCAGATTTTAGCAACTTATTACAAAGAATAGTTATGCAATAAGAGAGTTATAGCATGATTAAAAATGACCATTTCTAGTTACTCATATTTTTTTTTAACATAAAGGTTACAGTACTGCTGAAATATCCCAACTGGAGTGTTATATTTAGCACTGGGCACTGCATTTTATGAGAAGAAAAGGAATACTTTGAGGGGAGTAACTAAATGGGTCATGATGATGATTAAGGCTGTGACATGGAATTGGTGAAAGAAAATGGAGATGCAATTTAAAAGAGAGAATTCAAGGTAGTAGAGTAGTTATCTTCAAGTAATTGAAAGGCTGTCCAGTGGGTGGGGGGGGCGGGGAATATATATATATATATATTAAAGTTGTTCTGCTTGGCCTCAAGTGGTAGAACTAAAACCAAAGGTTGGAAATAGAGAAAAGTCAGTTCTGCTATTAGAATGGATCACTACAGACATATAGAGAGATCTGTTCAATTTCTTTCTTTCTTTTTTTTTTTTTTTTGCTTTTTGGAGGGCAATTGGGGTTAAGTAACTTTCCCAAAGTCACATGGCTAGTAAGTGTGTCAAGTGTCTGAGGCTGGATTTGAACTCAGGTCCTCCTGACTCCTGGGCCGGTGCTCTATTCACTGTGCCACCTAGCCACCCCTGTTCAATTTCTATCTGTTGTCATCTTTGCAATTCAACCCAATTCTAGGATCATTTGACTAATTGATTCTTCTTATTTTATGAGGTTATACCATGTAGAACTTACTCTAATGCTGCTCCATATTTTTCTTCAAACAAGGCTATACCCCATACCTGTGTTCCTGAACAGAATTCTTCTGACTGAGGCCATTTGTGCAACTTTTGGTCTCCAACTTTTGGTTCTCATTTTGCTTCCCTTAAATTTTTCATACAAAATAACAATGAAATAACTGTTTTTAGTGCTGTCAGTACCCACCCTGATTACTATTTTTCCCTTTTGGAAGTTTTAATTCATTGAAATATATTCATTTTGAGATCCTGTAATTGCATGCAGTATTTTAATTTCATCTTTAACCATAGTTTTCTAATTAAGTAATGATTTTGACCTTTAGGCCAACCTGTCAATGATACAAGTGCCCACATGCAAATGATTCATAAGTAACTACCACATCTGTGGTCAGTGTAATTAAGGTTTAAGAACTGATAGGAAATCTGGTATATATAGTTCAGAGGTATGAACATTCCCTCTAATATCTGAGAACTCTTTAAAATCATCACAGTCTTTGAACTGGAAGATGGACTTGAATTCTTAAAACAATGTCAATCTGCTAGAGATAGAATGAGAAAAACAGTCAGGGGTTGTAAGAGCTGAGCAGCAGCAGGAGCTACAATGGTGAGACAGTGATCCCAGGCCAGGCCAGGACTTAGCAAGCTAAACTGGAAACAATCAGAGGCACAAGGGAACCAGCTACAAGGAGAAACCAAACATTAGAAACAGAAAGGGGGCTGACTGGCGGCAGAGAAGGCAGATATGAAGTTGGGCCATTGAGCTCTGGGAACATCTCAGGAGAGATGACTTAGATTGAAAATATTAATGGCATTCTTCTTCAAGAATAGATAGGCATAATGATAATAGAAAGGTGGTAGACAGACAGATAGATAGATAGATAGGTAGATAGATAGATAGATAGATAGATAGATGGATAGATGGATAGATAGATGGATGGATGGATGGATGGATGGCTGGACAGACACAGACAGACAGATAGAAAAATAGATGGATGGGTGGATGGATGGATGGATGGATGGACAGACACAGACAGATAGATAGACAGATAGATAGAAAGATAGATGGATGGGTGGATGGATGGATGGATGGACAGACAGATAGATAGATAGAAAGATAGATGGATAGATAGAAAGATGGATGGATGGATGGACAGAAACAGACAGACAGATAAATAGATAGATAGATAGATAGATAGATAAACTGAGAGATAACAGTTATCAAGACTTATGTGTCAGATGTTTTGTTAATCACCAAAAGAGCCAAGCAGTCCTTACCATCAAGGAACTTAGATTCTCAAGGTGAAAAACAATATGGAAAGGGCAGCAGTAAGCAGAGGAGCCAGGCAGAGGTAAGCACACGGTGCCATGACATGGAACTGGCAAGGCAGGAATTGTCAGGGAGATAGGAGACCCAATAAAACAAGGCAAGAGCTGACCTATTAAACGCAGCGAATCCAGGGTCAGGATCTAGGCAATCAGTAGGGAAGTGACTGCTACAGCAGGAATAATATATCATAGGAGAAGAAATGGTATATTATCTGGGCCATAACAATGTAAGAAAAGCTGACCTGTCAGAGCCAAGGGA
This sequence comes from Pseudochirops cupreus, assembly GCA_028627135.1. Taxonomy (NCBI): domain Eukaryota; kingdom Metazoa; phylum Chordata; class Mammalia; order Diprotodontia; family Pseudocheiridae; genus Pseudochirops; species Pseudochirops cupreus. The sequence continues at coordinate 25,569,927 of CM053583.1, read as the reverse complement.
CCCAGTGGAAAAGTCTAAATTACCAGTAAATATGTACAAAACTTTAAATTAAGTCAGAGATTAAAATATCTGGTTGAATATAAGGAATTTCCCTCACTGGGGGCACTGAACCATTGTTATGGTACTAACAACTTTGCATCTTATATAAATTACATAAAACATAAGAGAAAAGGGTCATAAGCATCTGAGAGCTGTTATATTGTCTCTTGACTAAAATTGAGCTAGCTGTAGTAGCAGAGTATGGTTAATTAAACCTCTAGCATCTGATGGGAGAAAGGGAGGAGAACAGGGTAGAAATAGGTGAGGATGAAAGAAGAAAGGGAGGAACAGACAGAAAGAGGGAGAAAGAAATAAGGAAAGGAAGGAGAAGAGAGGACAGGAGAGGAGAGGAGACGAGGGAAGGGGAGGAGAGGGAAGGGGAGAAAGGAATGGAAAGAGGGAGGAAGAGAGGAAAGAAGAAGGGGGGAAAGAAAAAGAGAGAAGGAGAGAGTGAAGAAAGAACGAAAGAAGGCAGGAAATAAACAAACATTTATTAATCACCTTCTACCTGCCAGGCTCTGTGCTAAATGCTTTATTATCTCATTTAATCCTCATGAAAACAATGAGAGTTAAATGTTATTATTATCCCCCTTTTATAACTGAGCAAACTGAGGCAGAAGGGAAGTGACTTGCCCAGGGTCACACAGCTAGTAAGCATCTGAAAATATATTTCAACCAAAGTCTTCATGATTCTACTCTTTCCATTATACCATCTAGCTGCCACCAAAGACCAAATTCTTGACCCATTACCACTCAGTAGATTTGCCTTAGTCATTTCTTGTGTGTTAAAGATCAAATTAATTTATTGTGTGTGTGTGATTTTGCTGATTGCTCGCATGTTTAGCAGTAACTAACTCTCTACAGATGATTTTTCAGTGTCAAGCCTCTGAGTAATCAGCAAGCCCTTGGCTGATTTTGCTTCTCATTCCCAAACTACGTTTTCCAGAACAGTTTTCATCATCCCATCCTACCTTCCACTACACATTGAAGTCACTGAATATCAAGTTCTAAATGTGTAACCACTCCCCCAGAAGTGTTGCCATGGAGATTTGGTGAAGCAGAAATAACAGCACATAGGCATTGCCCTGAGTTTCCCAAATTTCTGAGCTTTTGACCTTGGAAGTAACTTCCTTCCACAGAGAAGAAATTCAGCTAAGAAGTCACAAGAAAAGGCAGAGCTCTAAATAGAAGTGATTCTGCATTCTTTTCCTGTCAAGCAATTTGGAGCCATGGCCCTAGAGGTTGTCTGGTCAGTAAACAGCAAGGAAAATATTTAGAGTGAATAACTCTTGGCCCAATGGAGTATGCAGAAAAGCAGAGAGACACTCGAGATGCCTTAAGCAGAGTTGACTGGGATTCTTGAAAATATCTAAGTCCAGTCTGCCAAGAGAAAAACCAACCACAAAGGCCCTTGATATATGTGACTTCACTCCCTATTTCCCTTTACACCATGGGGAGGAAGTGAGGAAAGGGATGAGGGAGAAGGGACAGTTTCATTTCCTTGACTGGTACCATCAAGACCTTTAGCTAGAAACTTCTTCCTTACTGGTTTATAAGCTGTTAAAATGCACGGCCGTTCAGCTTGCTTTGTGAACAAGCCTATTAGTACATGGTCCGAGATGGAGAGAGAGAAAGCAAACCCAAAAGGGAAAGGTTTTCTTCAATTCAGGCTGAGGTGAGCAATGAGTTGAGTAGAGAGATAAACTGTTACAATTTTATTGATCACTGACATAGCTGTATATAGACTGCTTAAAACCCAGAGAGATTTGATGAGGAAATGAGTCAGTAACAGTGAAAGGTAGAGGATGGTATAATTGTTCAAACATTCTATGATCACCCAAGCTAAAGCTCCATGAGGCAGCTAATGGTGCAGTCAATAAAGGAGAGAACTGGGCTGGGCGTCAGGAAGACCTGAGTTCAAATCCTATCTCAGACACTTCCTAGCAGTGCAACCCTGGGCAAGTTACCTAACCTCTGAGGGCTTCAGGTTCCTAGTGTGTAAAATGGAGATAAATAATAATAATTAATAATAATAATAGCATTGACCTCACAAGAATGAGAGACATAAAAGCTCTTGACTCATAGTAGTTAGTTATCGTTGAGTCATTTAAGGCACGCTGAACTATACGTGACTCCATGTGGGATTTTCTTGGCAGAGATGTTGCTGTGATTTGCCCTTTGCTTCTCCAGCCCATTTTACAGATGGGGAACTGCAACAAACAAGGTTAAGTGACTTGCCCAGGATCACACAGCTAGTAAGTGCCTGAGACCAGTTTCAACTCAGAAAGATGAGTTTTCTTGATTTCAAAGCCAATCAATGCTCTATGCACTATGGCACCGCTTACCTTACCAACTCATAGCAGGTGTGTGTATGTATGTAAACACACACATATATATGATATAATAATATAATATATAATGATATATAATATAATAATATATTTCTTCCCCTTCCTCACTGGACCACATTGTAATTTAGCGTGCATCATCTTATCAGAATATTCACAGAAAGTCTTACCTTCTCTTGTGCAGCCACTGTCTGGAGTGAGATGGCTCTAGTGACTCTCTGTTGTCTCCAGGATAACAAAAATTCCCTGATTTGACTTTTAGAGCCCTATACAATCTGACTCCAACCTGCTCTTTAAGGTTTATTATAGATTCCTGCACTTCATGAATTTGACGTACCAGCCAAACAGGTTTCTTTGCTGCTTCCGTGCATTGAGTTCTCTCTATCTGACTTCCCACAGGCTGCTTCTCATGCTTGGAGACACAGGTTTGCTGGGGCCAGCTCAAACCGGCAGGGATCTGATTCTTCAATTTTTAGCACCAGTGTTTACAGTGCAGAAAATTGTCAACTCCCCAAACCAGGCTTTGATTTATTGTTCGGTTGTCTAGGTTTAGGAAAGTGATCGAGAAAATGTGAATAATGTAGATAATAGTAATAACTAACATCAATACATTACTTACTATATGTGCCAGGCACTGTGCTAAGTACAATTATCATCCCATATGGTGCCCTCAACAATCCTGAGAGAGGTGCTGTTACTATCTCAAATTTACTAGCTGGGGAAACTGAGGCAACAGGTTTAAGTGACTTACATAAATTAGCATAAATGAGATTTCATAGGAAGACATAGGAAACACATAGGAAATCTCATTAATTAATTAAATTAAATTAATCTCATTAATATGAAATGTAGTCCCCAATAGCAAATGAAAGGTTTTATTCCATATGAAGTTGTCATGGCTAAAATTTACGCCAATTTAATAGAATGTTGTTGAAAATTTCATTCATTTTGTTTCCTGAAAATATGCATAATGAGATTTCCTATATGTCCAGACTTTAGGGACACCCTGGAGAGACAGAGAGAGAGAGAGAGAGAGAGAGAGAGAGAGAGAGAGAGAGAGAGAGAGAGAGGAGAGAGACAGACAGACAGAGAGAAAGAGAGAGATAGAGAAAGACAGAGAGGGAAAGAGGATAGAGAGAGAAAGAAAGCGAGAGAGAGAGAGATCCTCTCATCCCCTCCTCATACCTCCTCCCCCCAGTGAAATATCCTTCAAGTCAGGGACTGTTTTAAATTCCTAGTCCTGAACAAATGGTAGACATTTAATAAGTTCTTGTTAGAACTCCAGGGTCTGGAGGGAGGAGCTCTGGTTTCAGGTCCAAATCCCACTTTTGCTTTGTAAAACCTGCAAGACCTTGTCAAATTTATTTCATCACTTTCTATCTGAATGTTTTCTTCTGACCTATCTTCTTAGTGCATTAAATTGACAGAATCCTGGACCTGGAGTCAGGAAGAACCGAGTTAAAATTTGGCCTCAGACACTCACTAGCTATATGACTCTGGGCAAGTCCCTCAACCTGTCTGCCTCAGTTTCTCCATCTGTAAAATGGGGAAAATTGACGTCTCTCAGCCCATTTTCTTTTCTGTAAAATGGGGGTAATAGTAGTACCTTCTTTACCATGGTGTCATTTATTTTGCAGTTCTCCATCTGTAAAATGGGCTGGAGAAGGAAAGGGCAAATCACAGCAATTCGTCTGCCAAGAAAACCCCAAATGGGGTCACAAAGAGCCCAGGGTGCCTTAAATGACTCAACATTAACTAACAACACCATACCTGCCCAGGGTTATTGTGAGGAGGTAATATTTGGGAAATGACTGGCCCATAGCAGGCACTTAGTAATTCTCTCCCCCCTTCTCTTAAATGTGGTTACCTAAATAATACTCATCTCTTATTTCTTGCTCTTCTTAAATAGTATACCATTAGTGATGATTCCAATGAGTACAGTGTACATTAACAAGTAAACTTTTCACATTAGACAGAGATGTGATGTGGCAGTTTGAGTCACTTTTTTTTTTTAACTTCCATTGAATGCCTACTTTTTGTGGCTTCTATAACAGAGTTGAACATCATCCTTATCAGTTGATTTTAGAATCTAAATAAATAAGAATATGCCTAGAAACCATTCATCCTAATGAAGTTTCTGTGAATACATTTAGCAAGGATTTGGAAATGAGTGATGGTGGGGTACTTAATGATACCCATTTATAATTTGAAAAACATTTCAGGTATGTGTAGTATTTCTACATCGTAAAAATTGTTACTCGGCCTTCCTCACCACCACATTTTTTTGGTTCCAGCCTCATAAACATTTGTTGAAACTAATGATATTTAGTGAAAGAAAGGAATTTATTATACCTAAACTGACGTAGAAGCTACTAATATGAACAGAAAGTCATGGCAAGACTTGAGAATGAGAATGTCCATCTCAAACCTAGATGTTACAACCAGCCCTGCCCCAGGTGCTAACATATGACTTTCTAGGATGCAACACTGTCTGCCCAACTAGCCTGTACTGTCCTTCTCCTCTCCCACATCCCCTAAGGGCCTGGAACCCTCACAATTCTTTCCCAGGCTCTACCTCCCAATACATAAATGTATATACTGCATGTGTATGTAACAAAGCTGACCGGCTAGTTCTCAAGACCATCACTGTCACCTAGGGTAAAGATAGCCCCACTCTATACTGCTCTGCCCTCAATTCCCGCTATAAACAGTAGAATCTTCTCCTTTGCTGCAGAGGAAAAGATCACTGCCAATTCATGGCCACTTATTAAATGTGTCATCTTAGACAAATTCACCCCTTGGACCTCTTCCTATGTAACGTGACATGGTTAAAAGAGATTCACTCTAAAATCCTTTCTAGCCCTTCATCTGTGATCCAAGAAGTCCACTCGAAAGTAAGCTCTGAGGATAGGGATTATTTTGCTTTATTTTAACAGAATTTATTATAGTTTTCTTGTTGGGACCTAATGAATGATTGTTGAATCAGAAGGAATAACTGGTTGCATTTATAATAATGATGCATTTAATAAATATAAATAATTTAGTCATTTGATATAAAATGAATATGTAATATTATATAATACAATAAATAATATGAATTATAAAAAGAAATAATTTAATAAAAATTCCATTGAATAGGTTGTATTTAAAGAGTACCTTAAGGGTTACACATCACTTTTTACAGGGTACCTCATCTGATTCTCAAAACAACATGGTGAAGAAGGTACTATTATTATCCCCATTTTATAGAAAAGGAACTGGGGCTTGGAGATGTCAAGTGATTTGCCAGGGTTACAGAGCTGGTAAATGTTTAAGGGAGGATTTGAACTGCGTTTTCCTGACTCTAATTCATGCAGTCTGTATGCTATGACATCCAACTGCCTGATTGAATTGAATCTCAGCTCTCTTCTCACATTCCTTCTCTTTTCTGCTACCACTAAAGCCTAGCTTCCTCGATAAAGGCATCATATCACTTGGCAACTTCCCAAAAGCTGTTTCCTTGACACACGGGACCAGGAAATGGACTCGGAATCTTCCCTGGTCCCTACTCATCCTCTGCCACCATCATTCACCAACTACTTCTCTCTTTTAAAGATTTACCGCATCATTTGGACATTTGTTGCCAATATTTATCTAGGATCTAAATGTTCCAGATTAGAGCAATGATGTCTGGTGGAGAGGACAATACACTTGGATTCAGGGGATATAAATTCAATAATACCTTAGCCATTTCCCAGTTGTTTGAGCCTGATAAGCGTCTGAGGCTGGATTTGAACTTGGGTCTTCCTGACTTCTGGCCCAGTGCTCTATCCACTGCACCACCTAGCTGAATGATCAAATATTTATGATTACCCAATTGACTGAGAGGTTAGAGGATACAATATCCCATTTGTGCTTACTGCTGGTTGACTCTGAAAAATAATTTGAACCAGGAGAGCATAATGCCTCCTTAAAGGGTTAGGAAGAAGTGTCTATCATGAACACAGTAAAAGCATATGAGACCTTTGGAAGATGTCACCATCCTGAAATCAAGTTTTAGTAGCATCATGATTATTCATTGCACAAACCATATATATGATTTCATTTGTATCAAGAAATGCTGGATAAGTAGCCTCCTTCAACTAATGCAGGATGACGCCTTCTTTGTACCTTATAATCTTAGAAATTTTGTTTCTTATGGTATCTCCAGAGTTTAGCAAAATACCTAGCACAAAGTAGGTGCTTAATAAAATTTTAATGAGTGATTGATAGTGAAAGGTTAAATGACTCTTCTTGGCTTACTAGAGGATGTCAAAGATAGACCTTGAGCTCTGGCTCATGCTGACTCTCCCATTAATAACGTTTGTCTTGAAAACGATAATGCCTCCCAGGCCACTTAGCCAGTAGCCATTATTGAGAGGAGAAAGCATTGTAGAGAAGTAGCTTATGTTACTTATACACTACCAACAACAGTTGCTTACCCACTACCGCCAATGGATAGATAAGAACAGAACTCTGGGGACAGTGACACCCTCCTCCCCAACCCTCAACCATGGTCCTGCTTCTGTCCTCACTGCCATTACTGAGCATGACAATTCCTATAGAGAAGGGGCCATCCATCCCAAACAGCTGCCAATAAACTGCCACCCAAAGGGCAAATTGGCCAAGCAGCTGAGGCAGCAAAGCAACCTGAGGAGGAGACCAGGGTGGAATATGCTCAGTACTCCCATAACTTACACCATTATCTCCCCTTGATCCCTAATGGAGAGAGTTTAAAACCTGAACCTTGGAATCTTGAGTGTTCTGTTGCTTTGAGCCTAGTGCCATTAGCCATCATCTTAGGAAATAACCCTGTGAAGATGCAGTCTGGCAATTATTCTGGCAAGTTCTACAGCCACAGATAATGGAAATGACATTTTAAAAAATGCATCACCATGAGTTTTTCTGCTGCACCTTAAGGATCATGGGACCTTTCTATCTGACTTGCCACTGAAATGATCAAATTGTTTCTCCCCTGTCAGAACATGAATTCCTTGAGAGAAAGTCCATCTGACTTTTCTTTTTGTATCCTCAGTGACTTGGTAGTGTTTTTGTACACAATGAGTGCATACAAAATGCATCGTGTATCCATTCATGTAAATATTTAAAAAAGGATGAGGGGAGGATTATATGTGCACCATAGAGGTTTGCCACTGTCAAGGAAGACGTCCTTAGCCCTGGAATATTGCCAAGCTTAACTAAGTTTAATTATCTCTCAAAATAATCTGGCCTGACTGTTCACAGAAGCAAAACCAAGTGGATGAAGAATGACAGTTTTCTAGATTGTTCTAGGTAGTCGGATCAAGAACCATAAAAGAAGGAACCAGAAAGGAAAGGACTAGAATTTGTCTAATCTTTCTCCTTCAGTTCCTAATACATAAATGAATGTTAGTTGAAGCTATAAGACCTTTTTAAGGCATTCTTAAGTCTTTAGGCAGGTCCTTAGGTCATTGTCATATGTGTTTGGATTGCTCTATAGAAATGCAGAATGATGTAGTGAAAAGAATGAAAGATTGGAAGTTGGATAATATGGAAATGAAACCTCTTCTTATACTTTCCATCTCACCTTGTATTTCCTCACCCATAAAGCAAAGGCTGAACCAGGCACCTTCTAAAACTCCTTCCATTCTATAATCTTATGATTCTCTGACTTCTGCAGCCTCATTCTTGATCTCTCTATATTTATAAAGGAGTATATTTCACCCCTTGAAAACACCCTGCTTTCATTGCGTATGAAGGGAGAAATCCAGGCTAAAGTATTTACAATACAGGCAGAGATTCAACAAAGAAAATTCAATTCTCCCACATTATCTACATTTTTGGCAAGAAAAAAAAGTGCTAACTAGAGAAATGTGAGTTAAATAGCTCTATGGAGAATTAATTTTAACATCATTGAAAAGGATATGCTAAACTTAGAGAGATGGGTAGTGGTACGGGGGAGGAAGGAAGGACTAGAGCTAGAGCTTAAGGTGTCTAATTCAAAGCATAGGCATTCTGCCTACCCCCAATGTCCCCATCTTGTGGAGTTCAGAGGCTAGAAGGCATATACATGAATAACTAGAACACAAAATATCAATGAAGCAATATGTTACTTTGAAAAGAGTGATGAAGGAGAACAGACTGAAGATGGTGGCGTAGAAGCAGGTAAACTCCATGGCTTCCCCCATAACCACCTCAAATACCATAAATTATTAGTCTAAACAAATTTTAGAGCTACAGAACCCACAAAGTGACAGAGAGAAAAACATCTCCCTCTGAAGGTAGCCTGGCAGGGGGACAGGAAGGGTTCATCTTAGGATGCTGGGAGCTGAGGCCAGGCCCATGTGAGCATGAGGTTTTAGCCCCAGGGCAGCCCAGACTAGCCCGGGCTGGAGGGACTTTGGAGAGTGGATCAACAGCAGCTGTGGCTGTTTCCAGAATTATCAACCCATTCCAAAGACAAAGTAAAAGGTCAGTGGAACTCTCCTGGATCTGGAGGGAAAGGAGTGCAGTCCAGCCTCTACCCCCAGAGTCAGAAGCAGCCAGAAGAAGCAGCCCTTCAACCACCTCCACATGGTTGCTTCAGAGCTCCCAGCCTGCAGATCATAGGAGGGCCAAGTAACCATTCAGAGGCTAAGTACTCTTGCCTTAACCTGCCTGGATTGGGATCATGGTCTTGGGTGGTGTTTCTGAAGTACATGACCAGTAAGCCAAAGCTGGTGGGGGCTGCAGCAGCCTCCTAATAGCTCTGGCAACTACAAAAAACCCCAGCAATTTGGGACAAAGCTCTCCCCTCTGAAAGCAGAGTTCTACTGAGCCCAAAAGGCAAATAACTGATTGACAACATGAGCAAGCAAAGGAAGCAAAGCAAGCACAGCAATCCAACTTTAGATTCCTTTTTTGGGGACAAAAATGATGAAAGCATGGAATGGGAGGAAGACAGCACAGTCAGAACTCATGCACCAAAAGCTTCCAAGAAAAATATAAACTGATTACAGGCCATGGAGAAGCTCAAGAAGGATTTTGAAATTTGAGTAAGAGAAGTAGAGGAAAAACTGGGAAGAGAAATGAGAATGATGCAAGAAAATCATGGAAAGACAGTCAACAGCCTGACTGAAGAAAATAACACCTTAAAAAATAAGCTAACTCAAATGGCAGAAGAGGCCCAAAAAGCCAATGAGGAGAAGAATGCCTTAAAAAGCCAAATTTGCCAGATGGAAAAAGAATTTCAAAAGCTCACTGAAGAGAATAATGCCTTCAGAATTAGATTGGAGCAAATGGAAGCAAATCACTTTATGAGAAATCAAGATACTATTAAACAGATCCAAACTAAGGAAAAAATAGAAGGCAATGTGAAAAATCTCGTTGGAAAAACCACTGACCTGAAAAATAGATCTGAGGGAGACCATTTAAAAGTTATTGGACTACCTGAAAGTCACGATCAAAAAAAGAACCTACAAATCATCCTTCATGAAGTTCTCAAGGAAAATTGCCCTGATATTTTAGAACCAGAGGGCAACATAGAAATTGGAAGAATTCACCAATCACCTCTTAAAAAAGATACCAAACAGAAAACTCCTAGGAATATTATAGGTAGGTTCCAGAGTTCTCAGACCAACGAGAAAATATTACAAGCAGCCAAGAAGAAACAATTTGAATATTGTGGAAACACAGTCAGGGTAACACAGAACCTAGCAGCTTCTACATTAAGGGATTGAAGGGATTGGAATATGATATTCTGGAGGTCAAAGAAGCTAGGACTAAAACCAAGAACCACCTAGTCAGCAAAACTGAGTATAATGTTTCAGGGGAAAATATGATCATTCAATGAGGTGAAGGACTTTCAAGCATTCTTGATGAAAAAACCAGAACTCAACAGAAAACATGACATTCAAATACCAGAAGCAATAGAAGCATGAGAAGGTAAAGAGGGAAAAGAAATAATAAGGAACTTATCGAAGTTGAACTATTTAAATGCCTACATAAAAAAATGGTAATTGTAACTTATGACACTTTTCTCAGTGTGAGGATAGTTGAAGGGAATATAAATGTTTATACATGTATACACACATATGTGTCTATATAGGAGGGTATATATGTATATGAATACATATGTGAGCATGTGAATATATGTTTACAGGTGTACATAGACAGAGGGCACAGGATCAATTGAATAGGAAGGGATGATATTTCAAAGGTGAAATTGAGAGGTGAGAGAGGAATATAATGAGAGGAGATGGGGAAAAACAGAATGGGGTAAATTATCTCATACAGAAGAGGCAAGGGATAACTGTTACAGTGGAAGGGAAGAACAGGAAGGCAAAAGGGAATGGGTCCACTTTACTCTCATTGAATTTGGCTTGGGGAGGTAATGACATATACTCTGAATTGGGTATCCTGCCCTACAGGAGAGTAGGGGAGATGGGAATGAAAGGGGGTGATGATGGAGGCGAGGGCAGGTTGGGGGGGGCAGTTAGAAAAACACACTTTGGTAAAGGGACAAGGACAAAGTAGAGAATAGAACAAAGTGGGGGATAGGATGGAGGGAAATATAGTCAATCTTTCACAATATATCCACTATGTAAATGTTTTGCATAACTACACACGTACAACCTATACTGAATTGCTTATCTTCCCAGTAAAGATGGGAGACGAGGGAGGAAGGGAAAGAATCTGGAATTTAAAGTTTTAAAATCAAATGTTTTAAAATATTATTATTATTATTATTATTATTATTTACATGCAACTGGGAAATAAGATATACAGGCACTGGAGTATGGAAATCCATCTTGCCCTACCAGAAAGTCAGAGGAGGTATGGGGGAGGATATAGGAGAGAGCAGAATGGGGAGAGCCATTCAGTGGGATAGCTGTTTGGAGGTGGTGGGTAGGGGAAAGATGGGGATAAAATTTGTGACTCAAAATCTTGTGGAGGAATGATGTAAATTAAAAATAAACACAAAAGTTACTTTAAAAAAAAGTGATGGACTTAATGTCCTAGGGAAATGACTTCAAGTTCCACCACTATTATTTATTTTCTATATGACTTTATGCTTTCCTCCTCAACCTGCACTTTATTCAGATTTCCCTTCCTTCTCCCTCTTCATGTAACTACCTTCTTAGTTCAATCAAGAGAGATGGGAGAGCAGAGTCTTAACTTTCATGGGTTCCAGTTCCCTTGGTAAAACAAGACATTCAGAATAGATTAATGTCATTTCTACCTATAAAAATATAACAACAATAATAACCATAATGACATCTCATTTTATGTAGCATTTTTAGTATAAATAATAACTTTTTTAATAAATTATTTGATTTGATCCTAAGAATATTCCTATGAGGTCAGAGTTATTATCCCTTTCTGACTGATAGAAAAATTGAAGTTTAGAAAGTTTAAGTGATTTACTTACCCAGGATTGCATAGCTAGTAAGTTCATGTGGTAGCATTCAAATCTAAGTCTTGGTGACACTTATTTATTTATTAGGGCACTTATACTTCATGAAAACTCAGTAGGGAGACAAAAATGACATAGTAAAAAATGCCAGATTTTGTCAGAAGATGTGAATTTAAATCAGAGTTCTGGTATTTACAATCTGTGTTAATGGGACTAAGGGTCCTCATCACAGAATGAGGGGGTTGGACTAGCTGACCTTTGAGGTCTCTTGCAGATCATTTTTAGGGAGGCAGAGCAAGCATTTCATAGTAGATAGGATGCTGAACTCAGAGTCTCAAAGACCAGAGTTTCAAGTACCTCAAGCACATACAAGTTGTATGACAATTGACAGGTCATCTCTCCTCTCTATGCCTCCCTTTACCCATGTATAAAATAAAGGCATTGGACTCAATGACTTCTAAGGTCTCTTTCAGCTTTAAATCTATGGTCCTAAAATCTCTGAAATCTAAGGGTATACGATTATTGACCAAGGTATGAGAGATAGCAAACAAATAGAGGAAAAGAGTTGCTTCCAGGAACATGAAATAAAGCAAAAAGTACTAAGGCGGAGAAATGGAGGCTTATTTGTCTCTTTGTTTATTTGTTTAGCTAAGGGAGTGAGGTGGAGGAGACAACAAAATGGACCAAATCCTTTATTTTACATGAACATATCAGAAGATTAGATACAAGTTCCATTGATCCAGCAAATCATGGCATTATGAGTATTTGAGTTATGATTATAATTATCAGTATTAACACTACTGAAAATAGAATACTGCAGAGAAAATGGATTCCCAGGTACTATATAAATTATCTATGTTCAGAAATATTCTCTATTGTCCTTTATTATAGATCTCTCTGCATTATCAACTGCTTGCTGGGTATCACTACTTGGATATTTCATAGGTTTCCTAAATTCAACATGTCAAAAAACAGAACTCATTATCTTTTCCCTGAAACCTTCACTTCCTTCAGATTTCCTTGTTTCTTTTGAAGATACCACCATCTTTCTAGTCTGCCTATGTTGCAACCTCAGGCTCACACTCAATTCTTCACTCTCCCTCATTTCCCATACCCAACCTGTAAGGACTCCTTAGAGATACCTAGATGTCTGATCTCGGTCAGTGTGCCCTTGCTGACAAGGAAAACCTGAGGTGGGTAGGAGGCATCCAGGTGTGTATTCTGCCTCAATGACTGCACGTCAAACATGGGGGCATTGAGTATACACCATCAATGGAGAAGCACTCCCCACTTATCAGGACCCTGTTGCCAGGACACCTGACAAAAGGGCAGACAGAAAGGGAATAAAAGGGGCAGGCGAATAAGGCTGGGGGAGCAGCAGCAAGAGGAGATTTGTAAGACAATAAAGACGCTTGTCCATTCCACTGAGGTGTGTCAGACTATTCTGTCCATATCTGGAGTTCTAACTCCGAAGAGTCATCGTGGCGACTGAGAGCACCCGCAGGGCTGTGGAGACAGCTGTGCGCAACTGCAGGGCTACAGTAGGTACTCTGGGGCCCCTGGGATTCCTGAGTCCGGCTGGCCTGGACACCAACCTATTAAGAAATCTTGTGGGTCTTGCAGAAAAATCTGTCTCATAAATGTTCCTTCTCTCTACTCAGACAACTACCTTCCTAGCTCCATCAAGAGGAGCTAGATGCTGAAATGGAGTACATGCTGAAATGTTTCAATCAATAAACAACGAGCACAATGAGCATTCTATATCCATGACATCTTTTTGTCATTGTATGATAATAAAGATGGGTAATTTAGGAAGGCCTGGAACCTCCAGGGTGAGGGTTTGTCAAGCCCTTTTAAGAGCTGCCCATTCAACTTTGGTGACACCTATCGCTGATCTTTCACCTTTGGCTCCAAGAAACTGTAGCATGTGTAGCAGCCACACTCTGGCAAATCTAATCTAAATCAGAGTGGGGGTAACCAATGGGACTCAAACTTGTTAGTTAGTTTGAGGGATGTCTTCCCCAATCATGTGGAGACTTCCTCTGGTGGAATGGATAGAGGAAAACAATTTGTCCCAATGGCCATAAAGGCAGCTGAAGCTGACATTGTGGATCACACAGGGCTTGGTCAGGCATCAAAGAGGCCAAGGTCATCCATTGCATCCTGAGCCATCCCCAGTCACCCTAACTTTTGTCTTGTCACTGGACTTCAATGATTCAGGAAGAGAGAGTGAGACTGATGATTTTGTTCAACTCTGCCTCACTTAAATACATTTCACGTACAAGTCAAGACATCACTCTGTGATGTCATTGGTTCTTATCAAAATGAAGGACACACAACAGTAAAGATGTAATCTGTTATGGAATAACACTTAGAAAAGTATCCCTGGACTCTATTAAAAACCTTTGTGATGGCACTTGGGATTTTATCAATGTTTGTCAATTGATTGATGCCCTAGTAGGATGGTAGATGATTAGATATGTTATATAGATGGTAAAGTAGTTATTTAGTTCTACAGTCAGAGCAGCTAGGTGGTACAGTAGATAGAGTACCAGGCTGAAGTCAGGATGATTCTTCTCCCTGAGTTCAAATCTGGCCTCAGACACTTACTCCTATGTGACCCTGGACAAGTCAGTTAATCCTGTTGACTTCAGTTTCATCATCTATAAAATGAGCTGGAGAAGGAAATGGCAAACTACTCCAGTGTCTTTGCTAAGAAAACTCCAAATGGGGTCATAAACAGAAATCACTGAACAATAACAAAAAGTTAAGCAATTGTTGATATTCTCTCGGTCACCTTCTAATGATAATAGTAATACTAATAATGACCATAATGTAAAGACAAGTAACATTTGATGGTTTGCAAAATTATTACCTCATAACAATCTACACTGAAAGGATTTTGCATGCAGAATCATTAATTTAGAATTAGAAGGGAACTCAGGGTTACCTAGTGCAAATGGTGAATGCACTGCCAGTCAATGTGTTTAATGACTTTTCCAAAGTCACAAAGAGGCTAGAGAGATGATAGAATATGAAGGTATATATGGGTGGACAGAATGAAAGACAGAGAGAGAGAGAAAGGGATATGTTAATTAAGCAATCACTTTGTAACACTGTGCTATACGTATGGAAAACAGCAAAAAAAAATAACAAAAAAGATAGCCCTTGACCTCAAAAAAATTAATAATAATAAATAATTGATCAGTTGGTTGTTGTCCTTCATTCTCAAAGAGGACCAAAATAGCAACATTATTTTGGAATCAAGTGTGCCCAACTATGGCTGAAAGGACCAATATGAACTCAGAAGGCTCTACCACAGGGCAGGCACAAATAGTTCATATCAACATTTGGAGTGGAGATGTCTCTAAATTTGGGGATTTCACTTTTCTTTTGAGCTACTAGAATTCTGCTTCACTCATAGAAAACAGCACCTGGCATACCATGCTAGGCTGTCCTTTGTCACTGTCTCCCACGTCACACAATCCATTCCAAAGTTGTTTAGATAGACCTTGAGGATTTCCATGTATTTCTTCCTCTCACCTCAATGTAGCACTTGATTTGTGTGAGTTCTACATAAAATAGTCTTTTAGGCAAACATAACATAGGTTTGGTATTCAAACAATGTGGCCAGCCCATCAGAGTTGCACTCTACAGTAAGGTTTGAATGCTTGGCAGTTTGGCTCAAGAAAGAACATCAGTATCCTTTACCTTATCTTGCTGGGCAATCGAGTCTAATACTTCTCTCCCATTCTTTCCTTTAGTCTCTCAAACACTGAAATAGCTCTGACAATGCATGTGTCAAATTCATCATCTCTTGGTACATCCTTGAAACGTATATTGCCAAGTGAACTCATCCACAGTATTCAAAATTTCTATATTTGTTGTGACTGGTGGTTCCACATATGGATGGTCTAGTGCTGGTAAGAGCCTTTGTTTTCTTAGTGTAAATTGTTAGGCCAAAATTAGCAAAAGCAGTAGAGAAATGATCCTTACTTTACTCCATTGGTGACTGGGAAAGCATGAGAACATCATCCATTATCAAGAACCTGGGCAAGCATTCCCTCAAGAAGTTGACATACTTAAAATTGATGATCTTCTCCAGGCAACCATATTTTTATATAATTTTCCACAAATCCTCATGACTGACAATATCAAAGGCTTAGGTCAGATTAATGAATGTCATGTACATACCTTTGTTCTGCTCATGGCATTTCTTCTGGAATTGTTGGGCAGCAAAGACCATATCAATCTCTTCTTGGCCCTTTCTGAAGCCACACTAGCTCTCAGCTAGAAGACCACTTTCAGGTGAAAAGTCAGCCTGTTAAGAAGTTCTCTGGCAAGAATCTTGCCAGCAGTGACTAAGAGAATAACATCCCAATCCCCACCTCAACTCTGATTGTCACAGGACAATGTATTTCCTTACCTTTATAGAGATGGACAATCGAGGTGTCCTTGAACTCCCAGAGGAAAACCTCCTCTTGCCATATAACACAGAAAATTTCAGTCAGCTTTTGTGTGAGCAGTGGACCCCCTGCCTTGTAAAACTCAGTTGGAATGGAATCAGCACCAGATGTTTTGCCACATGAGGGGAGTTTAATGGCATTCAAAACCTCTTCTTCTGTCGGAAATTCAACTAGAGAGCCACTGACTTCAACCTGAGTTATGTAGTCAGTAACTTCAGCATTGATTGATGACTGTCTGTGGAGAACACTATAGCAATACTCAGCCCATTTCTCCAGGATCATATTCTGATCACTAATCAATGTGACTCCTTCAGTCCTGAGTAGCTTAGATGCATTGTAGGTTGTTGGCCCACAGATAGTCTTCAGGGCATCATAAAAGCACTTCAGATTTTTACTATTGATATAAAACAGAATTTCATCTGACTTCTTACTGAGCCAAGAATCTGGTATCTCTTTGAACTTCACTTTATACTTTACTTTTGATGGAATTAAACATTGCCTTCTTAGAGGTGGATCAATTGTCCTGCTGTTAAACCCTATGGAGTTCTTGTTTTTCATTTAGCAGCTTCTGAATTTCCCCATCATTTCATCAAACCAATCTTAATATTTGAGAGTGTTCTGGTTCAGATTAGTAAATGCAATTCTGTACACCAAATCTCTAAAAGCTGTCCACTCCTTTTCTGCTCCACTGTTGCCCCCTCAGATTTTCCTCCAAGTTAGAAACCAATTCTTCCCTGTCGAAGAAGGGCTCTAATTTGCTGATGTGAAATCTTCTGGTGTTAAGTAGTCATCTTACCTTGGGGCTGCTGCTTTTGTTCAATGCAAATGTGAGCCTGGAGAGTATAAGTCTATGACCAGTCCAGCACTCTGCACCACACCCACCTTCATCACTCTTACATCCTGTCTGTCTCTTCTTACAATGACATAGTCTATTACATGCCAATGTTTTTTGTGAGCATGCATCCATAAAGTTCTATTGAGTTTAGGTAAACAGAAGACAGTGTTGGTAATGAGAAGCTCCTAAGTTGTTCATGTCTTCAGTAGTAAGTGACCATTGCTGTTGCACTTTCTGACGCTATTCTTCCCAAAGACTCCTTGCTATGTCTGCTAATCTGTTCTTACTCCAGCATTAAAGTCACCCAGAATTATTGGGCTTATTAATAATGAAAATCTTCAGGTCTTCATAAAATTTTTCTTTAACCTCATTGGGGATCATCATCATGGGAGAATACACATTGATGATGGCAGCAAGGAACTTTTCTGTAAGTGGCAATCATATTGCCATGAGCTTGTCATTAACTCCTTTTGGGAAGCTATATCAGCAAGCAACCTAGCATACCCAGGATGGCTGCTAGCACAGGTTCTTAGATCTGCTTTTCTAAAGGAAAGCAACTCAAAATGGGTTAACGATCTTACTTTAATCAATCAAACATATCATTTACCTAGTTCAGGGGAAAAAGTCAGCACCCTGAACTTCAGAGAATACAAACAGAAGTTACAAGCAGACAAAGAAACAGATGAGCAGACGTACTTCCAACCGTCTGACTATTACATCCATACCTAGTTAATTACCAGAGAAGGAAGCACCAACATCTGGGTTGTCAAAGCTGGGGGGACTCAACAGCTGCCCAGAGCCTCATCTGGGCAAAGCACACAACACTTCCAAAAGTGAGCCCCAAAGCAAAACCTCACATCAGGGTATATATAGCCTTCTCCTGGATCAAAGATTGTCACAACCCTCTTGACCCACTGCCCAATCACAAAGTAACGAGGTGTGGGCATTCCTAAAGAGCAAGCCACCTTCCACAGGCTCCATGTGACCACATTCGGCCTATTAGGGGGCAGAGTATACTTTCAAATCAGGGAAGGTTCTCAGATTCACTTGAGCCTATCAAGAGGCATAGCGGCAGGGAAGATCTTCAGATTCCCATTACAGAGGCATACAAGCTTGTTGATTCAACTAATTTTGATTGCAAAACATATGCCAGTTTCAAAGGGCTCCCCTTTGCTGTGACCACTGCAGAAAAATGTGTATTCAGTTCTGACTTCAGTAAACTGGCCTTTATTTGCCAGTCTTGTTTCACTCAGGGCTGCTATTTTGAATGCAATACCTGCTGAGTCCTCTCCCAACAAGACCTATTACTCTTTCAGGTCTATTGGATTTTGTGTTGTCAATAAGTGTGCACATATTCTATGTAGTGATGGTGAGTGAAATCAT
The DNA here is from genome assembly GCA_028627135.1 of Pseudochirops cupreus. Classification (NCBI taxonomy): domain Eukaryota; kingdom Metazoa; phylum Chordata; class Mammalia; order Diprotodontia; family Pseudocheiridae; genus Pseudochirops; species Pseudochirops cupreus. The sequence goes on along the minus strand of CM053583.1, from coordinate 25,551,465 downwards.
CTTTGAAAAAGCTTTTGTTCTTCTTTTGTGTTTCTACCAAAGGGTGGGATCCCTGCCGGTCAGTCACAGTTTGATTACTGCCATGTATGATTATGGCCATGATTGGGTGAGGGAAAATTTTAGGGCTCCTTTTCTAGCCCCTTCCTCACACCAGGAGGTGAGCAGTGTGGTCCTTCCAAAAGTCTGCTCAGAAACCCAAGGGGTTGCTGAATCCCACTGCTGTTTCAGTCTATTGCAAAGATGGACCTATGGCCTGGGCCACCAGTGTACAGGGTTGCAACTGCAGCTCCCAATTTATTCACACCTGGTAGTTCCTCACCTGTCTGTCACCACAGGACTTTGAGATAGGTAAAAATGGTAAAATGATTTAGGTAGTATCTTTTGACTCGTCCATAAGTTGGATTTAAGTGAGGCAGAGTTGCACGTCAGCCTCACTCTCTCTTCCAGAGTCATCAAGTCTTGTGGAAAGACATAGTCAAGACATCTGGTGTTGGCTTGGGTTGCAGTGGATGACTTTGGCATCTTCAACATTTAACCAATCTCTTAGCACTCCACAGTGCCTGCTTCAGCCACCTTCATAGATCTTGGAAGAGATTGTTCTCATCAGCCATTCCACATGGGCAGTCTTCACATGCCTGGGGATAGACACTCCTCTTCACTCACCAACAGGTTTGAGATTCCTTGGTTATCCTCAACCTGGTTTAGTTCATCTGACAAAACAGTTTCTGGGTGTGCTTCTGCCTGCTACAGCTTCTTGGAACCACAAAGTAAGATTTAGGTGAATCAGGTGGACATGAAAGGTGGAAGGCAGCCCTTATATGGAGTTACCAGACTTCTCCTGAAAAATAATCCTTCACCCCAATGATAGCTATCAGTTATATATAACTTTAAGATTTGCTGAGCACTTTACATATGTTAATTCATTCAATTCTGAAGAAAATTACATTTTAATTGGGGAAGACCCCACATAAAAGAGGGACAAAGGAGAAACTCCAACAGTAGCAAGGCAGAGAAATAGTCTCAAGAGAAAGTTGCAAGAATCACTGGGTTGCTAGGGTTGAAAAGGGTATGTCAGGTATAGGTGCTTCCTCCAGTGAAAGTTAGAAAAGAATTCACCAATCACTGAAAGAGGCTGTAGGGGTAGAAATGTTTGCAGAGGTGGAAATATGTTAAGTAGGAGTAATCACAATTTGCACTCAAGTCCCTTTGCTGCAAATATATGAATTCTGTTCAGTCATTCCAGTCTCTTTCCTGACCCCATTTGGGGTTTTCTTGGCAAAGATATTGGAGTGGCTTACCATTTCCTTTTGCAGCTCACTTTACAGATGAGCAAACTGAGGCAAACAGGGTTAAGTGATTTGCCCAAGATCACTTAGCTGTTAAGTATCTAAGGCTGGATTTGAACTCATGAAGATGAATCTTCCTGATTCCAAGCCCAGTGCCCTATCCACTGCACCACCTAGCTTCCCAAATGTGAGAATAGCCTATAGCAAATAAATGAATAGATATGACCAATTTATTCTACAAGAGACCTGGGTTCAATGTCTGATTCTACTACACTCTGTAACCTTCAGCCAGACATGTCTCCTCTTTTGGAATTAATTTTCTTATCTGTAAAATGAAGGTACTGGACAAGAAAATATAATAATGATAGCATTTATATAGTACTTTAAGGTTTTCAAAGCATTTTATAAATATTTCATTTGATATTCACAAAACTCTGTGAGCTAAATGCTACTACCCCCATTTTCCAGATAAGGAAACAGAGCCAGACAGACATTAGATGACCTGCTTGGGGTCATAATAGCTGATAAGTGTCTGACACCAGATTTGACCAAAGGTCCCAATTCTATCCACTGGGCCACCCAGCTGCCTATTTAAGGTCCCTGGCTGATCTGGTCAAGAGCAGAGTTTGATAGAAGCCTGTAAACTCTATGATATCTTCTAGCTCTGACATTCTGTGATCCTAAAGATACATGTCTATTAAAATGCTTTGAAATCATTTTCTAAATCAGAGAGTAATTTCTTTGTCTATAAGAAGTCTCTGCATAGAATATGTCTTGTCCAAGGAAGAGAGCTCATCCTCCCAGGTGCTGCCCATACCTTACCCACAGTTGTTGGCATACAGAATACACTTGAAAGAAGTTTCAGACCCCGGCTCAGCAGAAGGAATCACTGAAGCAAAGTGATCCTGAAAGAGAGAGGAGTTGAAACAAAATCTCTTTCCCTTTGAGCGGGCATCCCTTCCTCTGGCAGCTAGTCTGCAGGTGTCCCTTGCTGGCTGCTGTTATTTTCAGGGCTGCAATTCAGAGTCTTTGGTACACTGGGTTCTATAAGGGTAGTCCTTGACTCTGAACCTTCCTGAGGTTTCTTTCATTTCTTATTTGTTGAAAAGGTTTTATTTGCAAAGAAAAAAGGAAACGAGGGGAGAAAAAAAAATATATTGCCCCTTATTAAAGAGAGGTAAGGCAGATACTTCCATTCTACAACTCAGATGAAATTGAACCTGAGTCTGGGGTACAAAATGTCCTTCAGCAATGTGCCCTCATCACAGGGCTCACTGACCCCGCTGTCCTAGGTTTCTGAGGACTGATCACAGCTGGGCTTTCCCCATCACCAGATTTCCATTTCTGACTTAGTGACCACAAGATTAAAATTCACCTCACCCCAGACACTCATTCATTCCAGTGATGATTAGCACAACCTGCTGTCAGTGGCCAAATATGACTCCTAATTAATCTACTTTTTCAAAAATTCTTCTAATGAAAGAGGTACTTGCTATACATGTCTGGCCGTAAGCATTAACATGCTAGTATAGGGAGTTGGACCATCTATGTCTGGCATCCTGAAAGCTACACTAATGAAAAATATCTTTGTAGTGAGAGCTGACCTCTTATATTTTCTCCTCTATCACTCATACCACCCCTAGCCAAGTTCAAATCCTAGAAGTCTATTGCTCGAAACACTGACAGTCTTCTGATTTATCTCTCCCCCCACCACAGTTGCCAAACAGATATTACTAAATCTATGTCACTCCCTTGCTTTAGAAGGTTTGGTGGCTGCCTATTACCTTTTAGAAAATATACAATCTCTTCTATGTGGCAATTAAAATCCTGGATAATCTGCCTCCAAACTAACCTCCCAAAACTATTTCCCATTACTCCCTTTCACACAATCAACGTTTCCTCCAGATTGGCCTGCTGGGTGTTATCTGCCCGTGGCGTTCCATCTCAGCTTTTCCCGGGACCCTGGAGTGCACTCCAGCCTCATCTTTTCCCCACGGAATCTCAACGTCTCTGAAAAGCTTGTCTCAAAACAAAATATGTTTTCTCCTATCCTCAAGTTGTTAGTATCCCCCAAACTATTTTGCATTTACTTTGTATATATTTTAAATTTACTTTTTTATGTGTATCTGCTTCTTCTCCTTTGTAGAATGGATGCTCCTTTCAGGGAGGAACTGCATTTTTCTGTTTGTTTTGTTGGGTTTTATTGTGTCATGTTTAGGTCTTTGTATCTCTGGCACAGAGTATAGTTCTTGACACAGGGTAGGCCCTTAATAAATACTTGTTGGATATGCTTTGGATCATAAAAGTTTCTTTATATTTTCCATCTCTATTCCATTCTTATGAAATAATGCAATTCTGTAATGGTATCCCACCCCCACTGTGGCAAAAAAGAAAATGTAAGATACATCTTAAACAAATCCAGTTTCATTGACATGAATAAAATAATGAGATTCAAACTGTGCATAGAATATACTTAAACATTTTTCCCCTTGTATGAACTTAATTGGGTTTAATTGCACTTTCCCTTGAATTATCTAACAGCAATGTTTTAAAGGCAGATTTGACAAAGCAAATCAGAACTGTTCTTACATGACTTTCTCTATGTACTCACTATTCAACTTCACAGTATTAAGAGTCTCAAGTCTCTCTCTCCCTCTCTTTCCCTCTCTTTCTTTCTCTTATCCTCTCCTATCCTTCCATCCACTAACACAGTGCCTCCTATGCATGTATTACATTTAGCCAATACTCCTTGACAGACACAACCACAAATTTAATTATTCAGCCAACCACTAGATATCAATATCATATGGGCCATCTATCCTTTGCACAGCTACCCAAGAGATTTTCCTGCACCTGCAGCTCTCACTCTGTTCTCTCCCTACTTACTATACTCCAGAGATTCTTCATTATCTCAAGGATCAAATAAAAAGCCTTTGGTGGGTATTTAAAATACTTGGCCGCTCAACACACTACGATCCTAGGACACTATCCTACTTCCTGTTCCCCACACATGACACTCAGTCTGTAAATTCAGTGAATTTGCACCGGCTAAACCTCATGCCTAGAATGTTCTACTACCTCACCTTCACTTGTTGGCTTCTTCTGCCTCTTTTAAGACTCAAGTCAACCTCTGTAGAAGTTCTTTCCCAGGCTCATCCCCACTTAGTACTAGTACTTTACCCCCTGAGATTTACACACACACACACACACACACACACACACACACACACACACACACACACAGACGTGTGTGCATGTTTATGTATATGTATGTATATAGACACATGCATATGTGCATACAACAGATAAATATAAATTATATGTATATACAGATATATATATATATGCACACACATTAGAAATTATGTGCATATATATGTATGTATATAATAATTTGCATGTCATCTCTCCCACAGAATACAGGTTCCTTTTAGCCAAGGGCCATGTTCTTCCTTTTCTTTGTGTACCCACCACTAAGCACAGTGCCTATCACATGGAAAATGCTTGTTGACCAACTTAAAATGGACAGAGAAATGAGTCCTGAATTCATTAGAAAAGGACTTGGTGTATTTTACATTTAGGTTATTGCAATGTTTTCAATGATTCTAAATTTTAAAACCACATTTTATTGCCATTAACCTCTCAAAAATATTATTTTTCCTAGAAATAACTGAATACTGGGATCTAGTCCCCTAAACTCCAGGAGAACTGAAGAACAATGAAAAAACAATAAAGAAAGGGTAGAGGTGTAACTCAGTTTTGCAAAAGGCATTATCAAGAATTTTCAGGCCTAGAAGAGATGATGGGCCAGTAATGTTAGGAAAAGGAAGGACAACGGTTCAACATACTAAGAGTTGCAAAGATGTCCATGAAATATTCAGTAACTTGGAAACAAGGCTCCAGATGTTGGGACAACGCTCTTTAAATGATTTGTAGGAGAACATGGACACATTTCTCAAGATAAGACAGGAATGGAGATCATTTTGCACATGTGGAAAGAGTTTCCACACTAATATAATATTATCATAACAAAATATATCTTAATTTGCAGTGAAGTGTCATTTTTACTCAGATGCGTGAAGGTCTAGATAATTGTAAACAATAATGGGCTAAAGATACTCCACTGCTTAACTCTCTGATTCTCCCCCCAACCCGTAAATGTCCATTGATGTACATCATAATAGAAAAGTGAAGCAGACAGTGAAAAAAGTGCTTTTAAACAACGAAACATCACAAACATGGGAGACCTTATAGTGAGCATTTATGTAGCACTTTTAGGTCTGCAAATATTACTTCATTTCAGCCTCATAACAATCTTGGGAAATAAACTTATTATTATTCCCAATAATACTTTTATTATTATCCTCTATTATTTAACCCTAGTTTATAGGAAAATTGGGGCAGAGAAAGGTTAAGTGACTTGTCCAGGGTCAAATAATTGGTGAATATTTAAGGATAGATTTTATTTTAGGTCTTGCAGACTCTAGGTCCAACATTCAGTGGAGAGGATGGAGATAAGTCTAACTCGTTAGGCTCATCATGGAAAACCATTTCAATAAAAGCCCTGATTCTCCCTTAAATAATAATAATAATTATTATTATCATTATTGTTATTGTTTCCCTGTACTCTTCTCCTTAAACTTAAACATTTTCAAAAATTCACTTTTGGAAGTGCCAACCCCTTACTTAGGCCAGTCAATAAGCACATTATACCAAAGGTGATTTATTATTCAAAGCATGTTTAAGTAGGTTAATATCACAACAATGAAGACCTTGAGTGGTAGGCACCATGTACTGATGTACTAACAGTTTGGGACTTCTCCACAGGCTAAATGGAGTAAAGTGCTTTAATGAAGGGAGATGGATAAAGGCCTAAAAATTCCATCCCCACCTCCTGCCCTTGTATACAAAGTTTATCAAGCTCTTCCACTTTTAACCATGTAACTCTGACAAAGTCTTTGGCCTCTCTGAGCCTTATTTTCCTTAACTAGACATTGATGAAGGATTACTGGCAGAGAGTGGGCAAAACGATTTGTATGGTCATTTCTAGCTCTAAATTCTACGATTTACCACTCATTGTGAAGGGTCTTGTAATTGTTGTATTAGTAGATAGATAGATAGATAGATAGATAGATAGATAGATAGATGGATAGATGGATGGATGGATGGATGGATGGATATATAGGTAGACAGACAGACAGACAGACAGATAGGTAGATAGATAGATAGATAGATAGGTAGATAGATAGATAGATAGATAGATAGATAGATAGATAGATAGATAGATAAATAGAAAGATAGATAGAAAGATAGATAGAAAGATAGATAGAGATACCTATATGCTGTGGTTTATTCCTTACTAAAGCATCCCAGGGCCTGAGAGCACTGGATATCAATGGATTTAGCATATCTTATTGTTGCAGTCATTAGATTGTAAACTTGTTGAGGACAAGGAACTATCTTTGCCTCTTTTTGTGTCTCTAGTGCCTAGCAAAGTACCATAGTAGGTACTTAATAAACGTTTATTGATTATGCTTAGAATAACTTTTCTTTCAAACTCTGTAACATGAGTAGGAATTACCTGTTCTCAGGTAGCAGCTGAAATCCCATGAGGAATCAGTAGTCAAGGAGATAATACTGCAATCTCCAGGTGTTAAAACAAAAATTTAAATTAATTTTTAAAAACACTATATAATTTACAGCCTATGTTTGGCTTCTTTGGAAGTTGAGATTAAAGCAGGAATGGAGGAAGAAAGAAACCCAGGCAGTAATTCAAACTTGGTTTATTTGAATTTCATATTCACTTTTTTATGTATGTATTATTGCTTTCCAATAGCATGTAAGCCCCTTGAGAGGAGAAACAGTTCCATATTTTTCTTTGTTGCCCGAAAACATTACCTTGAACACCGTAGGAGCTTAATAATTATTTGTTGGAAGAATGCAAGGCTGAAGCAGTTTAAATCATACTAACCTATCCAGTAAGCAAATGACAATTATAATAATAATAACTCACATTTATGTATCAACTACAATGTACTAGACACTCTGATAAACACTTTACCATTATTATCTCATTTGATCCCCATATCAACCCTGGGAGGTAAGTACTATTATTGTCCCCATTCTACAGATGAGGAACTGAGGCTAACAGCATGGAGGGATTTGCCCAGGGTAGACAGTTAATAAGTGTCTTGGACTGGATTTGAACTCAAGTCTTCCTGACAACAGGTCCCATCTTTTAAATCCTGTGCCACCTAACTGCCCCTGCTATTTACTAAGCACTGTATTTAGTGTGAGGATAAAAATAGAAAATGGAAAGCAGTCCCTTCCCAAAAAGAGCTTGCATTCTAATGAGAAATAGAACATTTAAACAGACAAAATATAAAAGAGCATTTGTAGGTGAGAAAAACAGCATTAGTAGCTGTAGAGAGGGTCAAGGGAATCTCCAAAATGTCTCAAGTAGGACTTCGAAGGAAGCTAAGGATCCTAAGAAATGGAGGTCAGGAGGGATCACATTCTAGTCATGGGAGAACAGTGAGCAGCTGAAGATGGTTAAAAGGTACAAACTTGAAAGCTGGACAGGGGCCTTCAGAGAGAAGTAAGGAATATGGCGTTGCAGAACCATCTATGAAAGGATGGGAATGGAGAATCATGCCTTAAAATTGGGGGGTTCTGGGTCTGTGATTGAGGGAAACTGAGCAAACCAGTCTTCAAACCAAAAATCTACAAAAGTACACAATCAAGAGCAGAAGAATTTTTAAAGTAATTGAGCAAAATCTTTGATGCAAAGTTGAACGGGACTTGCAACGTGCAAAAAGAGCCAACATAATGGTCTCTCCCCTCCATCATCATCTTCACTGGCCTGGAAATATTATTCAATGTCCATGTTACCCAGTTGAGTTTTCCTACTTTGTTCATTGAACCCCTAAATGGGGAAGCCAGATTCTCAGTAGTCACTTTTACTAACTGGGTTTCATATACTATCCCCCCACCCTTCCTGACCAAATGTCAACTGTATCTTTCCCAATCTCAACCAGGGACATTGTCACACTTTAACATCCATAGTCTTAATGATGGAACAAAAATATGTTCAAAGACATTGTTTCATGGATTTGCACTTGCCTATTAAATCCCTGACATTTATCCTAGGGCCCTCGGAATAATAACTTGGGGATAGGGACGAGGGGAGAAAAATCATCATTTTTTTGTTTACAGTGAGAGGTTACTGAGGTGGAAAAAGCTATTAGGATCCAAACAGGGAGGTCTGATGCCTCTTACTTATTCCATGGGGCCTTGACGAAATCTGATTCATATTCCAGTGGATTGGCCTTTTGTGGCCTGCTGAAAAGCCATAACGCCTCTGACAGCCAGAATGACTGCATCCCAAATGCTCCCTTTTTCTCATTTCCATCTAGGCACTCCTCAGAGACAGACTTTATTATTAGAAAGTCAAATGCAACCGCTGCAGGTTTGATCTCCTCTCTTTCCTGCAGCAGGGCCTGCTAAACAGTGGTGCCAGCCAAGAGAAGTCCATGTGACGGTCCTGGTACATGCAAGTTCACTGCCAATGTCCACCTCCCCCTTGCTCCTCTCCTCTTCTCTCTTTCCTGACAGACTTTTTTTTTTTTGCATCTCCTTTTTCTTCTTGCTTTTAATGAATTTGGAGGGAGACACCTATAGCTTTCCATCATCTCTTTTGGAAAGTCACAATGAATCTCAGTGTTAATGATGATGAAAAAATAATAACAAATAACATAAAGATGAGAAGAATGAAATGAATAATAATAGAACCTAACTAAAATGGACATTTATACAGCACATTAAAGTTTGCAAAACAATTTATATATAGTAGCTCGTTTGAGCTTCGTGACAATTCACGAGTAAGATAGGGTGGATCTAAATAGCCCCATTTTGTAGACAAAAAGGAAGGATCAGGCCAGTTATATGACATGCCCAAGATTAGTCAGAGATTGGTTTTGAACTCGGGTCTCCCTGGCTCCAACGCCAGTAGTTTATCCCCCATGATACCATGCAATGGGAATTTCTCTAGAAGGGGATCGTTTATAATACATTCTTAGTCAAATATGAAGATTATAACTATTAGAGAGCTGCCTTAGAACTTGGTTTGTAGTTTTAAATTTTAATAACTTAAAATAGATATCTCATATCTAGAAATTGTGTGTGTGTGTGATTTCATTGAAGGAAAGACTACCTGATGAGGAAACTGCCTCTACTTATGCAAAGGGGGATTTTCTGCAACTTATGGTCTTAAACACTTGCTTGAGTACTAAGTGACCTGACCAAGGTCACACAGATAGTAGGTATCAGAGATAGACTTTAATCTAAGTCTCTCTGACTTGGAGGCTATTTTTTTTTACCCATAAGTAATATAATAATCAATCACCAACTACCACTACCGCCGCTATCCTTTCTAGTCTCTTTGAACCACTTCTACAAATAGAAAAGCTTAATATTCTCACCAGTGGGCAGTTAGGTGGCACAGTATATAGAGTGCTGGATCTGGAGTCAGGAAGATCTAAGTTCAAATCCAATCTCAGATACTAGGTGTGTGACCCTGGGCCAGTCACTTAACCCTGTTTGCCTCAGTTTTGTCATCTGTAAAATAAGCCGGAGGAGGAAATGGCAAACCACTCCAGGATCTTTGTCAAGAAAACCTCAGATGGCGTCACAAAAAGTCAGACATGATGGAAATGACTCAACAACAAAATTTTCTGATGAAGCAGAACAGACTATTTAAAATTGTTTGCCAAAGTCTTCTTTCCTGGGGACAAAAGGGAAACAGAAACACTCCTTGAAAAGAAACAAACAAACATATAGACAGAAAGGCCAGAAAGCCAGAATATTTAGATGTGGAAGGAACTCGGTTCAGCTGTCTTCATTTTGTTGTTGATGAAACTGACAAGTCATAGGGCTCACCCTCAGTCATATAAGTAGTGAGTAAGCTAGGATATGAACCCTCGTCCTCCGGCTTCAGATTCATGACTTTATTTGTGAGACGGGCTGTGGTGACAATGAAAGCTAACATTCTAGAATATGAGACTTTGGCTACTGGTGGGGGGGCAGCGTTGCCACCCTGCTTCAGTCAATGTAGAAACAGAAGAGCTAGAAGGTAAACATAATGGGTTAATGCAATATTTAACTGTAAAAATGCATCTAAACCATTTGTGAAGTGTATATACCTCTCTGATTTAGTAATAAAAGAGGGGAGGGGTTTGTGAGAGCAAATGAATCAGTCATGCTCCAGGGGGTTTTCGATACCTCCAATGTGGATGAATTTCAGGAATTCAAGAGTGTGAGAGACTAGAAGCCAGGAGCGACCTTTCGAGAAGGCTAAGGCAGCAGAAGAATAGAGAGGGAATTTATCTCTCCTACTCACATTGGCAATTTTTTGAAGGTGACTTCAAATCAGTAAGAATACTGCAACTGATGGAGAACAGAGACACTTCAAGTAGACATGTTTAGAGAGACAGTCACCTGAGGGAGGAAGCTGCTTCAAGGTACAATATTCCTGTCAGCAAAGAATGAAACTGGCTATAGAAAGACATTGAGCCTGAGAAACAAACTGAAAAACCCACCAAGCAAAAAAGGCTGTACCCAAGAGAGTCTGAATATGACAAGGAAATTAAAGATTCCAGGCAATATAGTACTAGGAGTCATGAAATACCTTTGTAACAGATACATATCCTATCAACACGTCTCACTACCAATATACTTTAAGTTTGAATCCATTCTTCCCATGGATATTATGTAGATTTGTGGGAGAATGTATCCTAGGTTGGAAATGGGGATGATTTGTAGGTGCTCTTTTTTTTTTTAATGCCGTATTAGTAAATAACCTTAATAAAAGCTAAATATGCCTATTGACTGATTGTTAATGGAAAGCAGACTGGTTGGGGCTCATGGGCTACATAGTATTAGGCATGTAGACCTGTAAGTCTATCTTTGTGTACCCCTAAAATCTAAGGTAGAGTCTGTCTTCTGGTGACCCTGCTATGAATGTGAGTGAGACTTGGGGGAATGGACTATAGTACAAAGGAGATGTTTTGACACATCAGAAAGTTTTCTATATTAAATAATTACTTTCTGTAATAATCTATATTGTTTTAAAGTGAGTAGCCTCATACATAGTTATATCTAACAATAAAATCATAGATCTAGTGCATAATGTTTATGCTAATTCTATTTGCTTAAATATTGCAAGTTTTATCAGCAACTTCACATTTCAGCATCCAGGATCAAAGGACTGATTGCCCTTTCCTAGTTATGGTTTCAGTCTAGTCCAACACCTTCATTTCATATGTGGAAAATCCTGGGGTTAATGAAAGACCAATAGTGTGCTCAAGATTGCATAGCTAGTGAGGCAGCCAAAACTAATACTCAGACCTTCATAATCCTATTCCAGAATCCATTGCACAAATGGTTCCTATAATTAATAATGGAGACTTTTTCAATCAAAATAAATTGACTAAAACAAACTTATATCATTGAAGCCTTAGCATACCACCCTTCTGACACTAAATATTAAGAACCAAGGCACTTGGAACAACCTCCGCCAATGCTATCACCAGCACAAAGAGATTAGAGATACTGGTGGGGGTAGAGAATTAAAAAATAATAAACCAAGTAAAAGCATAGTTATCTTTCCCTTTCTTTTTTTAAAATTTTATTATAGTTTGCATCATTCATGTACACAAGATTTTGAGTTACATATTTTCTCCCCCTCTTCCCCCCACCCACTGCCCCAAAACAGCCATCCCGGTGCACCCCCCCCCTCCCCCAGTCTATTCTCTCCTATGTCACTTTTTGGTGGGGCAGGATGGATCTCCCAACCACAGTGCCTGTGTATCTCAAGTTCCAGTTGGATGTAGTCAATAATAATAATAATAATTGCATAGATAGACAGATAGATAGATAGATACACATTCATAACATTTGATTATGAACTCCAGATTCCAGATTCTTTCTCCTCCT